>JAUCMT010000105.1:23646105-23696014 GCA_032357475.1 Enteromius thamalakanensis
AAATCGCTTACTTCCCTACTATATAGTACACGAAAAACAGCATGCGAGGCGAGTAGTATGTCCGAATTCATAGCATTAGAAATTCAGTAGGCGAGAAGTACCCAGGTGACCTACTACTACTGGCCGAATTCTGTAGTAAGCATACCATGGACACTTTCCTATCCCATAAGGCTCCGGGAGAAGAGGCGTTATATTTAAAAAATGACGGAAAGTGGAGACGCGGCTCATTTTAAAGCACCTCAGGAAAAAAAACGTTGTTTGTTGTGATTAAATTACACTTGTTTAACACACTCTAAATAAACGGATTTCCGCGCTGTTGTGACGATGTGTGACATCATCAATATGGCGGATGTAGTACGTCCGAATTCCATTCATACTACTCACAGTCATACTATATAGTACGTACTGTTTTAACGGTCGAGTAGTATGTTCAATTGTAAATGTAATACCTACTTAAGCAGTATGCGATTTCGGACGCAGCACTTGTCTCTATATTTAGCGACTATTCAGAGCCCCTTAGCGCCATTTTTTTTAGAGACTTCTTGGACAAACCTCAGCGAGTCTGTGGTACTGCTGCGCGAGCCCGAGCTCTTGTTCTCTCAGCGCGCACACGCCTCTCTCTGCGTCTGTTCTGTTCAGCGAACATCTGAAGGAGCATGGCTTTCAGTTAAAATAGATATTATGTTGCTTCTAACTCTATTTTACATGCAAATAAAGCCAAAATCACAGCATAGCTATTGTCTATATCTTATGTGTACTTGGTTTCATTATTATGAATTATAAATAGAATTATAAACGATTATAAATAAGGATTTTAATGTAGTTCAGTAGGCCTTATAATGGATGAGGATTACGTCGCACTGACGTAATGAATATGCAAATTGACGTATGACGTCATCTAGCAATCTAAAGCGGGTTTTAAATCTGATGGGTGGAAGGTTTATAAATTTTTTGTTATTAAAATTGAAGTTCCTGTTTCAAAGTTTACAGATAGATGGCTAATGTTTGTGCCATTGATATGTTCAGTGTTCATGTAAGCTGTTTAATAAACACTTTTTTTGAGCCTCTTAATTATTTTTTTATGTGAAAGATTCAATAAATACCGTACCATGCCATTCATACCGAGGTATTACGGTAGCGTGAAATTTTGACACTGTTACGCCACTATGAAATACTAAGTATAAGATAAATAATGATATACTAAGTCAAAATTATGAGATAAACAACAATGACATGAAGTAAATTATGAGAGGAAATGTTAAAATTATGACAAGTCAAAATTATGAGATGCAAAGTGTAATATTTTACATATTGAGCTATAATTATGAGATAAAAAAAGTTTCATTATGATAGTAAGCCGTAATTATGAGATAAATGCGATTACTAAGTCATAGTAATGAGATGAAAGTATAACTCTTAATTTTGACTTTTCATCTCATAATTGTGATTTACTATGTTGTGATTTAGACTTTTTTTATTTCTATCTTAGATTCTCCTACAGCATGATTCTTCTTCCTGCGTTCCAGTCTCGAGTGTCTATGAATGTGCTCTCTCAGTCAAGTTTTCAATCTAATGCTGAAACATGCTTTGTGTGGTTAAATACATGCTGATCTCATGTTGCTCCGGGGCAAAGATGCTCTTTTAAAAAAATGAGTTAATCTTTTGGAATAGAAGTGTAAAAAGCGCACTTAAATATACTTTGAAAAAGAAATACTCCATAGTTCATATATACTACAGTGTGTTATTTTGGTGAAAGAAATTAATGCCATTTTGTTTTATTGAAGATAATTTCATGGCAAATATTTAATGGTTGAAAACCAACAAAATATTAAAATTTCCTTCTCGTTGATCTCATAAATGCAGTCAGCATGTTTGCAGAGCAGAATGTACTCACAGATGGGAGATTGTAACACACAATTTAGATTAAATTAAGATGAAGATAATTAATCCATAATAATAAGATTATGTTATGGTTTTCATTCTCATTTTCCTGACTCATCATTTCAACTTCTCTAATGCTATATATAATCTTTCCAAAGCTGGATTCCCTAAAATGGCCACGTCTAAGAATGCTATCTTTTATTTTTTGCAGTCTGCCTGCGCATCAGAAAGGAAAGACTCAGCCTTTAATGGGTATTTGACTGAAATGCATCACATTTTAGTGTAAACACACCAACACTGTTTCATATATGTGATTCACAGTTTTACTAAGGCTTTAACTTCACAAGTAAAATTCTACAGGCAGAGATCTACAGCAGTAATAAAGCACATACAAACCCTGATGAATAAGAGAGAAGGAGAAACACATGCATAGCAGATTAGAGAGAAACATGATGGCCTACTTGTACTGAGTGGCTGACAGGGCAGATCCAGAGAGTGCAGAGATGCTGCGGACACACAGTGAGCTTTGTGATGGTCCAGACAGAGCATCAGACTGCTGTCACAACACTACCACCGGCGGGCATCAGCGACAGGCACGTGAATCAAGCCCAGAGATGACTCAGCTTCATATGAAACCCCTCTGTCTAGATACACATATAAATTCATGTTTTAAGGATTACTGGTCCACTGGTTTTGTAGGACCCTGACATTAAATTCACAATTCGGCACCAACAGTATTTCTTCCACAGCTCTATTCAGTGTCTGGATCAGTACAAATACTGATTAGATGCATCAATACTGTGCAATACTAGTAACAGACTTTTTATTGCATTGAACTATTTACATTCAGCATTATTGTTTCTATGCGGTCCAAACAAATGTGTGAGGTAATAAAAACAAAGGAAACTTTGAGACATATGATTGTATTTAATGAAACGTTACATGATCAACTAAACATTTCAGTCCTTTATATTAAGTCTTATTCATTAATACAAAACATTTATATATACAAAATATAAGTCACACACTATACTAAAGTGTTCTTTCCACTTCAACATCCGTGAACCACCATCAAACCAAACAACAAAGACCACATGTTAAGGTCTGCCTTTATTCATCTCTTCTATGTTTTTTAAAGCTACCATGTGCAATACTCTTTCATCAACGTGATCCCCTCGCTTTGTTTCTGGAGCTTGCAACTGCAACGACACCATGATGCATCACCGGACAGCCAATAGGATGAGAGTGTGGCGGTTCATGTCCTGAACTAGCATGTTAAAACTGTCCCAGCAGTATTTTTTGGGCAAATTTGCCCAGTGATCAGACAGCAGAGCGGCAAAGGGAGGAGCTAAAGGTGGTAGGAGGAAGAACACGTGTCACGCAATGCGGCCTCGGCCTGTCACAGGACATCACATCTGCCCTGAGCATCCATGCGAACGCTTATGAACACATACAGACTGCAATACCACATTAACTGCTTCGTAATAGGCAAACCATGGCGGTCGAAGGAAACAAAGACAATACAGACTTGTTTGATGGCATTTCACCATTGGGTTTTAACCAAAGTAAAGCAGGCTTGAAGAGTATAAACTCTGCTCCAACAAACCATGTTAATGTTTTCAAAGATACAGTGTCAAATACAGCGTCTGCATGCTCAAACAGAGCAATATTTTAAAAGTACCAAGAGGACAAAAAAAACTATTTAGCTCAGGTTTTTTAACATAAAAAAGTTGCACGCTTCATCTTTAAGGACCCAACACTCAGTCTTTGACTTTCAAAAAAAGCAATCAGCAACATCTTCCTGAACTAATCAGCAGTGTACAGCATAACCAGCATGCAAGCGAGCAAACTTCGTGACATTTACAACTTCGTTGTGTCCTTCACACGCTCAACAGACTCAAGATTTGATATTCTGAAACACTTTCTGAGTTTAAGGAAGACTATAATAAGGTGTTGATTCACAGAACACCCAGTTGCAAGCACTGCTGCTAACTGTGCCTGATAAAAAAAAAATGAAAGCTCACAATAATAATGTGCAGGATATTAGTGGCATACTTTTTGCAAGTACACAAATGCTTGGGTAACACATTGTTAGCACGCTATCGCATTTTTGCATTACTGTGGTGGTAACGAAACCAAACACTCAAGTGGTGAACTATTTTTTGTTTGTGTGTCATTAAACCACTGCATTAACTCCTGTGCTGTGATGAAAAACCAGTCAGAAAACATCATTGGCCTCATTGATCTGAGCTTATGTTCTTACATTTTGAGCCAGATTTGACTGAAAGTCTGAGGTGACTTTCAAAAAAAAAAAAAAAAATCCAATAAAAATGAAAGGAAAAATCGATAAAAATATTTCACAATACAAAATTTGGTAATAATAGGGCATAAGAAATATGCATTTTTGTGGGAAATTTTTTTTGACTGGGAAGCACCAAAAGTATAACAGTATAGTATAAAGTATAACCCGAAATTATCGTCGTATTGGAAAGTCTGTAAATTTTTGTCCAGTGTGATAACATTACCCAACATTTTCATGAAAAATAAAAACTTCAGGTTAAAATGACCAGAATGCAACATGACAATTAAGTTGCATTCTCAATGCTGAGAATGCAACCCAATTTAAAGCACAGTGACATACAAAAAAAGCTGGTCTAAAGAAGTTGCTCTTATTTGTTTAGCATATTAGAAAAGCGACACAGCAGATACACCAAGTCACTCACTGTGCAAATGTTTAATTGATGTCTATTGAATATGAAACGGGTCAAACATAAAGCCAGCTGCAGCACGCTGGTAGACAAATATTGCGTGCAGATAAAGGAAGCTGTTGCCTGAGGCAGTGCCCACTTCCTGTCTAACAGCACGCTTCTGCCGACAGGAAAACCTTTCATATGGTTTCGTGTCAAACTCGACTCAGCAGGAATGCTATTTAATATACAGTCATGGATTTCATAATGTTCTTCTAAATCTTGAGTCACGACTTGCTTTCCACTACTTGATCGTGTTCAAAATATTCACAGCTTTATTTGATCGTTGTGTCTTAAAAATATCACATACAATACATTCATCTTAATCACATCATAAAAAAAGCATTAGAAACAACATTATAGATTGGTTTTACTAAAAACAACAAAACCTGCTTCAAACTCATGCAGTTGCGGCATTAACCTCTAAAGTGTTGGAGACCACTGAAAAGATACTTTAAGTTAGAAAGAAAAGAACAAATCACGTTATCGTAAGTCCGCTCTTTCAACTTGCTCTTTGTGTAGTACATTTGCTAAAGTGTCTAACACCAAGTGTAGTATTGTAGAGCAGCACCTCCACTAGAAGTCCTCAAGGCTCTGATGTTCTAGCATCTTTTGGAGGAATAACACTTTTGTGCATTGGACCTGCTTTCAATAGTTGCTTGGTACATCTCAAACACAGAGGCCCTTTCCTTTTTAAAACGTGTTATGGCTCTTGAGTGGAGCGCCACATGCAATGGAGCTCAGGTTTTGAACCCGACTGACTCTCTGATGCATGTATCAAGTCAACTATTAAAACTCAGGCCATGACATCTTCCAGATCCATTGAGAGCTAAAGTAAAGCAAGAGAACCCCTAAGGCGGAAGTCCCGTAGTGTGTGATCCATACAGGTTATAGAAAGGTACAGTCTGAATCTTTCGACATCTCAACATCTTCAGTTTGGCTTTGTCTTTTCCGAACACGTCAAATCCGGAGCACGCTTGCATATCTTCACGGGGCGGGTTGGTGACGAACCTTCTCTGTCATTTGTTTGGCGCTGTAATATGACAGGCTGAGGCCCATGATGGCCAGCATCATGGCGAGCTGGTTGACGGAGCGGTCGTGCGCTGGGGCCTGAACCTCACCGGCTACCTGCCTCTGCAAAAATTAAAATGGAAAAAATGACCGTTAACAAGACCAAACTCTAGCACACGCACTGACATTTTTGTACGCGCAAACTTCCTCATGAGGACCGATGTTCTGCTTTGAAAGAGTGAAGTCATTAAATATTTCCTGCCAATACATTCGCATTCAGACAGCAGGAGAGGAATGGTTTGTCAAAACCATACAAAAAGTGAGTCAATTCCAGCACTTGTTATGATAAGTGGATGAAACAGTCAAACGAGGAACACCACACACACACACACACCAGTTGGGTTTAGATGTTTTATGGGGACATTCCATAGGCGTAATGGTTTTTATACTGTACAGACTGTATGTGGTATTGTCCTACACCTACCCTACACCTAAACCTACCCCTTACAGGAAACTGTGCGCATTTTTGGATTTTCAAAAAACTTAACTCTGTGTGATTTATAAGCTTGTTTCCTCATGGGGACCTAAGAAATGTCCCCACAAGGTCAAAATCTACTGGTATTCCTATCTTTGTGGGGACAATTGGTCCCCATAAGGTGATAAATACCAGGTGCACACACACACACACACACACACACACAAATAAGTCAGCTTTTTAAAAATGTAGTAGCCTACTGAATAAACTATTTCACAGATGTCAAATATGTCGCAGATTATATGTCAAAACACAAAATAAATGTTTAGTAAGTTTCTTCTTGATGTGTGTAAAACCACTGTGTGGCAGTAGATGTCTCTGGTATCAGGTCACTGTTTCATTGGTCCCAACTGGTCTTCATAGAGAGAAATGGTGGAGGAATGCTCACTGATCTTCACTTAAGCGTGTGCTTTTTTTTCTTCTTCTTAGCTCTGTTCCAGATTACAGTGGTATTGTTGTTGTGTACTGACTCAAATTAATTTTGTGCTGTGTAGATTTAGTCACTTTACATGAGGGTAGGACTATACTTATCCTTTACTAACATGGTAGTTAAGTAGCTATTATATGTATTGTAGGAATGTCCTTTAGATGCAAATAACAAGCTAAAAATTACGCAGTGTAGTAAATGGCTATTGGCTGCACATGTTTGGTTACCAACATCATTCCAAATACCCTCTTTTGCGCTCAACAGACAAAAGAAACTCAAACAGGTATAACTTGTGGGTAAGCAAATGATTACAAAATGTGATTTTTTTTGTGTGGGCTGTCCCTTTAAACATACAGTTCAATCAATATTTTAACATATAGGTACATGATTATTGACAATGTGTTTTATGTGTACAGCCAGAGGAAAACATGTCCCCTAGTGAGTAACTCGACCAGGCTCCTTGTGGTGACGTAATCATCTGTGAGCGAGACACACTGCGCATGCTCAGTATCCTCCTTGTTCCAGAGGGAATCCAGCGCCTTCATTGCTGGCGAGTCGGCGACATTCTCAACAGTTCATGTGCTGAAGTCAGTTCGTTTGCGAGCCTCGTAATGGACTCTCAGAAAGTAAGTGGCGAACAGTTTCAAGTTTTTAGTTAGAACTGAGTAACTGAAATGTCGCAGCGGTCCGTTGTGATGGAATCATGCGTTTATTGCTCTATCATAGCGCTTTTATACGCAGCACCGTTAATAATCGCCCGGCTCTGTAAATAGCCCCTGCTTTACATTCATACCAATGAAACGTAAAACGAATATGCTATATTCACAGTAGGTGTCAACTGCTCTTGAGGCCTTTATGAATTGACATTTTAAAAATAGTGTTTGACCTGTAGCTGTAGACAGCTATATTCATGAAGGGGGTTTATATTAGACCGAATCTGGCACCCATGTGTTTTGTATTGCCGGTTGTAAAAATGTTACCTTCATGTCCCGTGTTACGTTACATCGGACTAAGCCCTTGTTACATAACACAAATAGGCTATATTCTGTGCTATACATTACAGTAGCTCAACGTTGTGCCCATAAAACATTATTATATAAGGAGAAAGTAAAATGCCAAAATATTAACATTTAACCACTATTACTAAATATACAGGTTGCACAAGTGCAGTAAGTATTGTATGCTATAGGTTTTTTATAATAGCACCTGCGCTCCCATGTTTACTTAGCAGATAAAGAGAGGGGAAGAGACTTCAGGTGAGGCAGGAATAAATAACAGTGTGCACATGAACAGAAACAGATCACTAAACACATGACACTTCATTCTTGATTACTGTGTTATTCTTCCACAGTATGTCTGATAAATGATGGATCTACAAGGAAGCTACAAAGTCATCTTTGTCTTAAGTGTTTGCATGGGTGTGTTGCATCTTTGTATTTTTAGTGTATGTTCTTACTCGACAGTATTTAATGCAAGTCATACTGAGTTTAGCGTGGAGTGTAATGACTAATTTTAATGCAGTAATTATAATGCAGCTTCGTTGTGGTCATGTTTTTTATTATTGAATCACTTGGGAGAGTATTGTATATTAAAAAAACTCTGTGTGAATGTTTGTTGTATCAGGGCTGATCGAGGAAGGGAATAGCGCACAATCTAAATTCAGCCTGACTGTATTGTCAGGAAGTGGGTCATACCGTTGTGGGTCTTCAAAGGAGTCAGATTTCCAAGGCGATGCCGGGTGTAACGTTGGACTTTTCAACGGGGGGCCGTTCTATTTACCTGCAGCTCACAATCCATCTCATCTAAAGTCCAGCAGTCTGAGGAAACGTGAGGGGATCAGATTGCAGCCCCTGAAAGTTAGATCAGGTTTACTGGCCTCCATAAACTCGACATGAGATATAGTGTAAGCGTCTAAATCTTATACAGAGGTGGACCTTATTGTTATTCTGCGCTTCAGGGTGTGGATCTGAGATGGTCAAAGAGCAAATTACTGATACTTAGAACCAAATGTGACTTATATGTCTGAACTAGGTCAGCCATGCCCTCTCATGTTTCCCTTTGCAGTTGACTGTCAATAGTTTTGTGTTGACTAAGCTTAGAGTTGTGGAACTGCAAGCTGAATGTAACAGAAAGACAGTTTCAAGTGTGTGAAGTCTTTAGCCATCTGAATGGGAAGCATCCTTAGCAGATTGAGACAAACACCAGTGCCAATATTCTTTTAAAGGGCATGCTCACATTATATTTATTTGGTTGTTTGACTTGTTTTTCTTCAGACATCATTGTCTCATGTTTCATCTCAAGCACGTTCATCACTACAAGATCCGTCACTTGTTATGTATCATTGCGACTTTAAACGTAGTGCTCTCCTCAGCAGAATAAAATGCAAGTCATGTTGAGAGGTTTATCATGTTGTTAATTAATGTTGCTTCATACTTAATTGTATAATTAAACTGTAACAAGCACATATATACATAAAGTGTAAACTAATATTTTTTCGAATTGATTTTTATAGTTGAAGACCAAAAGTGTGGCTCTGACACGAAAGTAGAACAATAAAAGCATGTGAAGGCATAATAAAAAAATCTGTATTGTTATAGTGTCACTGTGATCTTCATATAACAATATATTAAACATTTAAATCCCTTCATTTGAGAAACACAGTTTTTTGATTTTGTGTTGAGCACCTGAAACATTTGGCCTTAATGATAGGCTTTTAGAATAAGTTCCGATGCATCTTGTGCATTGCTAGCTATGATAATGACCAAAACACAGTCGATGACTTCTGTTTTAGGTATTGCAAGCTGGAACAAACCCAGCAAATGTAAAGGTTTTGTATTCAAGGCGTTTATTAGATTAGAGTCTGAATCTGACAGCAGTATCTTTGGATTAGGCCCAAAAGCCTTTATCCTTAACTAGCACTCTCCCCTGGACACAGACTATAGAGTGTGGTGTGGATTTGAGGGAATTAGGGACCGTCTGACCAAAATAGTATGCTCTACGTCATTCAGTCTCGACCCTATTGTTGACTTTGTGCTTGTCTCTGTACAGTGTTTTTTTTAACAAGCTCTGTGAATGTTTATGTCCTTGGGTTTTGTATTGAGAGGAAATAGTTGTTCAGTACATTATAATTATAAGAGATAGCCTAGCATATGTGGTATGACTCAGTATGTTTAGTATAGTATGTAGGCGGGTTTTAATATTTTGTGAATAAATCAATAGTACTTCATTGAGAGTGATTGTCCTTTCTGCTGAACTAATCTCTCAGCTTGCTTAATCATGGCATGCTTGTCTCTCACAGCGTCTGATCTGATAAGCATTTACTCCTCTCTGTTATTCATGCGTATTGGGTTTCTTCCACCAGCCTCTCCTGCTAGCACTAGGAATTTTGTACAGAAATTTGGAGATGTATCAATAATTCAGTGTTGGTATGGTACAGTTATATACATGAAACTTTAAAAGTACCAGTTATATTTCAGATTAACATACTTCCCTATTGTGCAGCTAACAAACTCTGTTAATGCAGAGATACAGAATTTGTCTGCAAGACATTCTTTTGGTGTCAAGCTGCAGTACATTGACTATTTAACCTTCTTTCCATGACAGTTCTCTCATTATTTATTTACCCTCATGTTGTTCAGAATGCATATGATATGTGTATGCTTTTGCTTATGTCTATAATTGCTGTTGCTTGACAGAAACATAACAGAGACATCTCAGCTCAGCTTGTCCTCCATGAGGGTCACACAACATCAATTTTTTAACGGTGCATTAATAATGAAATACACCTCCTCTACAGGACAAAATGGTCATTTATCAGTACTAATAGTCTTTGCCTTTTCTTGTGGGTCTTTTAAAAAAAACATCTTTTGCTAACAGCTAATGATTGTCTGTTTGGTTAAAATGCTGTGTCAAATTCTGTGGTGTGGAGAGAAGTGGTGCAAGCACTGGACACGGGAAGCTACTGCGCACACTATCAAACAGAGAATGCTTTGAAACGCTGGGTGTTCGATTTAATTCATACTTAATGATTCAAGTTGCTGAGGAAGTTAGAAAGTTGAAAAGTTAAAAGAGTGGCAAAGTAGGGGGTGGATGATATTCACCTTAAGATCCTGGAAGGCCCTGGATGTTACTGAGCTGCTATTTGTGGATGATGCTGTTCTCGTGGCGTAGCGTGCACTTGGGTGGTTGAGGTTCTAGGATTTCATCATTAGCAGGCTTAGTCGTGAGTGAGAATGTGAAGCACATGTCCTTTAACATCTCTAAAGAGACCATAGTCTAAGTAGTAATTTCCAAATTGGAATTACTGTATTTAAGTATTTTTAGAAAAGACAGTGACACATTGAAACTCACATAATCTTATAAATGCATTTATTATTTAGTAACCCTAAAGATAACCATAACCCATGTTATTTCAAATTTCTTGCGTACTGTAAAAAACGGCTGTGATTTTAATAGGAAAAACTGTGAAAATGCTACGGTAAAAACCTAAATGGTTAATGGTAAATTCCTGTAAAATGTACAGGGAAAACCGCAAACTGACATTCCCAGAATTTTTTTTTCTTCTTAGTTTTTTATTATCATTTATGTTTTTTAAGGTTGTATGTTACATGTAATGTTGTGAAATTAATGTTTATAGCATATTTTAGTTGAATTAATGAGTCTAACTTTGATGGTGTTAACTGTATGTGTGAATGACACTGAGCACCTTCTATATGTTACTTTTTAAAAGCTGCTTGTGATGGGCTTTGGTTCATCGTGTGACAAGGTTATTATAGTTAACGAAAACGAACGAAAAAACTAAACCTAGAATTAAAAAAGCATTTCCGTTACCTAAAATAAAGAGTTAAAAAAAAACTAAAACTAACTGAAACTGGTTAAAATTCAAATTTATTTACTTCACGCTGCCAGTTTTATACCGAGTGTTTGATCCAAAATGCACGGGTTCCTTCTAACTCGATTTTACATGCAAATATAGCCAAAGTCACAGCATATCAACTGTCTATATCTTATGTGTATTTGACTTCATCGGTTTGATTATAAATCAAGATTAATCCATATTAATATCTTGTAAAATAGAGCTAGTTTAGAAGGCCTAATAATGGGGTGCATTTCAGTAACTATATAATATTTATTCTTTTTTTCTGACAACAGAAACCATTAAAAATATCAGTAAAAATGGTTATATTATAGTTTTTATTATACATATATTATATTATACATATATTCTGGTGATTTTGATTCATGCACCTGACAAATATCTTAATTTACAAAAAAAAAAAAACTAACACTGTAACTAATAAAAACTAAACTAAAACTAAGCAATTTCAAAACACAAAAACTTATAAAAACTAACAAATCTGCCTCTACAAACTAATTAAAACTAACTGAATTTGAAAGAAAAAGTCAAAACGAAATAAAAACTAAAACTAATGAAAAATCCAAAACTATTATAACCTTGTCATGTGACCTTATCAGTGTATTTCTAAGCTACAAAACAGATTTTAATGATTGTTCTCTTCCTTCTTAAAAAGAAAGAAAATATTGGGCCCATCCAATCAGGGGCATTGTGTGCTCATTATTTTTGAGTGAAAGGGTCGTCATGTGACCCACAGCAGCCACAATAGCACTCATGTTTCATTAATTTTTCCTAAACAACTATATATCTACTGTAAATGAAAACTATATGAAATATCTGATTGGTCATTGCATTTATAAGCTGTAACCTGGTCCTGCAGCAGGTTTTGTCTGAAACCCTCTACCTCCCACAGCTCCACCTGTCTAGATCTGATACAGGATTTATGCATGGCTATTCATTCAATTAACAGTAGCAAGTACCTACTTGCACTGCGGCAGCAGCGTGCTTAGCAGATCTAGTCCTGTACTAGTAATAGTAGCGTAGTACTAATCTAGTACTGCTAGTTTTAGGGCGTTGTCCATTAACAGTCACGTATGAGTCTTTGTGACGTTACTTTGTATAGGCTCTGCAAACTAAGCTTTGTTCGGTGATGACGCTTATAGGGGATAAAAAAGGAGAGAGATAAAAAGTGAATTTTGTATAATAGGTCCCCTTTAAGCTTCTCTGAATTACAGCGACCTACCTGATCCACAAACTTAATGGATAATTTTTGCTTATTTTCCTCCTTAGACCAATGGCTTGTCCCTGCATGGAAATTTTATTAGCTTTGCATATAGCCATGTCATTGAAACCTGCAGTGGTGACATTACTGCACTTCTTAAAGAGACCATATGGAGAATTCAGAAGCCTTTGTTATTAAAGATATTGGCGGGCATTAAATAAACTGCAGCCTGTGTACACTTTACACTGTACACATCTATGAGACTACAGATTGTATTTGACTTTATGAGATGAAAATTGTCTTTCTGTGCATCACCTAGCAAAGTCAGCATTTGTTAGCTGCACGAGTTCACAAGTGGAAGCAATTCCAACAGTGAACTTGCAAACTCTGAAAACTTAAACGTGATGCATGGTTCACTCGAGAGCAATCGGCTAAAATAATCATGTTAAAAACCAAAACAAAACATCTGTGCGTCACACTTCAAATGACCAACTCCTGTCTGTAGTAGCAGTTACAGTTATTGACCTGGCATCAGATTTAGTCAGTTTTGTGAGTGTTTATTGATCTGTTTGGTGGTTTTAGTTTTTTAAAGACTATATTGTAGTCTGTATTGTATTTCTGTATTGCATAGCAAATAAAAAACCAGCAAGAAGCAGAGGATCTGAGAAGTTTCCACATGAGTTGCCATATGGGACACAGTGAACAAGCCTTAGAGGACAGAGATGAATATATATTAAATAGGTCACAAATCTTCTGCTATATAATAACACAGCAATGGCCAAGGCAAATAAATATTGTTTTAAAATATTTATTCATAAATGTATATAATAAAAAAAACGTAATGGATTGTTGTTGTTTTTTAGATAATGCAGTGATGTGATATGTGATGCAATTCATGTGTCATTAGATAAATGTGGCAAGCAATGTGTTCTTTGGTCATTAGACTTTATAAATAAAACTGCACAATTTGATTAAATCATCCTGCTGAAGATAGTCTTTTTCTGATCCTGTCTGCACGTTTAGATCACTAGATGTTCACATGCATATGCATTCTGCAATGCAGAATGCTTTTGTGTATTATTTTGTATGTTGTTTTTAACTTGAAAAAAAAAGCCAATAAAAAATGCTTAAAAAAAGACTTTAGATATTCTCCATAACACCAGTGCAAACACGAGGAGCTGGAACTGGAAACAAGAGAGTTGGAGGTTGAAGAAGTGCAGTGCATGTTAAAAAGCTGGCCACATTGCAAGGCATTGTCTAGACCGCATCAAGTCTTGTGTGTCATGCAAGTAGAAGAGTGTTCATGCAAAAGAAAAAAGGGTTGTCAAGGTTTGAAATAGGCAGTTCAGCAACATAATTGGCACTGTTCTATGCCTTCCCAGACACATCAGTGCATGATCTTTAATCGGGATAGAGTCATCTGGCATTTAGATGGTATGTTTAATTTCACAATTCTAGATTTCAATTTTAGCGTCGTGTGAAACATGAATGAACTACCTAATCTAAGTAAAATATTCTTAAGGAATAGTTGAAGAGTATTGAATAGTTAGCAATAAAATAAGCACAAAATGAGCAAATGATAAGAAATAGAATGGACACATAAACGCAACATAACAAAGAGAGAAATGGTAAATTATTTGTGTATTCATGTATGATTTTTTGCAGGATGCCTTACAGAGGATAATTGCCACATTAGCGAACAAAAATGAAGAGCTCCAGAATTTCATTGAAACGCTGAATCACACTTTGGGTCGGGTTCAGGTGAGTGCTCTAAAATTAAGCTATGATGTACAAACTCATCAACACTGTATACATTAGCTACCGTTTACAGTAGCAAATCTTGTTTACACCACCAGGGTTGCTAGGGGGTATTTCTCATCCTATTGACTAGCAAAGGTCATTACCCAACAATCATTTTTTTTTTTTTTTTTTTTACATTTTTTGAAAGAGTTTTGACAATTTGTCATAATTAATTTAATTTCTTATGTCTGATGTTTTATCTAATTTTTATGAGTACGTATCTCATCTTTTTATGCTATGACAATAATTTAGCATTTCAGTAGCATTGGAAAGTTGCCTAGCTTTGTTGAACATGAATGAGTTTAGGTCACAGTGTTACTGCAGGTCGCTGGGGTTGTCAAAAAAAAAATTCTGTCAGGTTTTGAATACTTTAAGAGTAAAGGTGATAAACTAATTTTGGTTTTCCCTCATTTCAAAATTTTTGTCATGTTTCAGGTCAACTCCACACAGGTGGTGTCGGATTTAGAGGAGGAATTTGACACGCTTTACTCCGTCCTAGATGAGATGAAGGAGAGTATGACAAACACTATCAAGCAGGAAACAGTCCGGAAATCACATGAGCTTCAGGTAATCGTCTCAAACAACTTTGGGGAATGCTGCGTGTATTAACATCTATTAAATCCCAGAACTAATGCAGAATCAATGTAAGAAGTAATGAAAATAATACTTGTTTAGTCTGTGCCGATATCCTTGTAGTGCCGTTGACTCAAGGACCTTTCCTGATTCCGCCGCCCTCTCTCTCCCACTTCATTTCCTGTCAGTACTGATCTGTCCTATCACAATAAAGGCTAAAAAATGCCAAAAATAAATCTTAAAAAAAATAAAAATAATAATAATACTAGTTTAATATTCTAGTCCTAATACAGATTCCTCTTAAAAGAATAGTTCACCCAAAAATTAAACTGACAAATGTGCATATGATAGTAATAGGAAGCTAGATATTAAGGTTTATTAAGTTTTAAATATAGATATTTTTCCTGCACAAATGCATTGACTCACTACAGAAGACTTTATTAACCCCTGGAACCATGTGGAGTACTTTTAATGTTGGATGAATGCACTTTTTCTGGGCTTTGAAATCTCAGCCTCAATTCAATGGCATTAAAAAGCTGAGAAGGAAGAGACAGGACTCATACTAATGACCATTAATGACTAAACACCATTAGAAAAAAACATTTTGTGTGAAGATCAGCAGTAGTATTAAAAGGATTAACATTTTAGAATTTGTCTGTGAAAGCCTAATGATTTAATAAACCATTCACAACATGATTGTAATAGATGCACACCATTATCAGTTGCCTGCCCTCACGAAAGATGTATTTGTAATTATTTTCAAGACTTAAGGGGCCTATATTAATCACAAAAAGTAATGCATTGTTTTTCCCAGCCCTGTACTTATATGCTTATAAAATAACAGTGTTTTTGTTTAAGTTTCTGGTAAGTGTGTGTGTGTGTGTGTGTGTAGTTGGCTTTGGTTGGGCTGGTGATGTCATGGTGCTGTAATGGCAGTATTGTGCCCAGCCCTCTAAGTCCAATGAACAGGAACAATACCAGAGAGAGAAATGAGCTCAGATAAGTGATTAGCCATCAGTACCCTTCCCATCCTTAACCACATAACAGTATGTAAACACGCCGGCTGCTGTTCATTACTGACAGCTGCGGGAACTCTTATAGGGTTCTATTTAAGGTTTTTGTTGTCTGTTTTTCTGTGTGTCTTTTATGTTAATCAAGTTAGTCAATTTGAACATATGGTTTAATACTTTTAAGCACTTTCATGTGCTGACAACGGACCAGCATTTTAAGCAGGGGTGGACTATTCTGATGAAGTCTTTCATACTTTTTTGGACTTTGACAGTCGTAATGTTTTGGCAGTCAGTGGGACAGTCACAGGTCTCATGGTTAGGAATGACATGGGAGTAAGTAATAATGATGAAATTTTCATTTTGGGGTGGAGTAACCCTTTAATATTTGCCAGTGACAGACAAAGCAAAGCTTGACATGGCTTTCCATTCCTAAATTAACCATTACTGTAATAGCCTTTTGACCTATTTCAGGACATTTGATATTAAGGATGCTCTGGTATAAACATTCTGATCACCAGAGTGATGGCAGATATGTTTTATTATTTAATGCTAATGTTATGACATACCATATTGTTATTAATGTGTTACGTTGACTTAATATTGGCCCTCAATGCATTATTAACGAACAAAGATTTAAAGAAAATTATACACAGTGAGCAAAGTGATAACATTAAACTATTTTTATAGCTACAAATTAAACTGTAAGGTCAGACTGTCAGGTTACTGTAGTATTGTAACTCTACTGTCTACTCTACTCTACCCATTTTAATCAATTAAATAATATGTCATTTACACCTTATGCCTTTGCTTTTTTAAAATAGGAGTTTTCATGAGAATGCGGTAGTGTGAGATGGTCAGGGAGCTTGAGCTGAACAAACCTCTGGTGTAGTGAGCAGATTTCTTCCAGTTCAGTGGACATTTAGGGTAAAGCTTTTTTTTTTAGTTATGTCATGTTTCCCTACAAGTCATTTTTATGCACAAGTAAAAGAGAAAAGTAAAATAAGATTCTATGGATTAGAACACTTAAACCTCACACTTGAAGGATTTTAGAATTCTTAATGGCAATCTATATGCTGCTTAGACTCTGACAGCTGGATGACTCGTATCACAACTGTGAAATATATCTCGCTCAGTGACCACAGTGACAGTTTCTGTGCACAGCAGATGTGAGATGGGACTTTAATCCAGGCACAAGTGGTCACTGAAGATGCATTGGAGACAAATGCAACTGACAATGTGTTACAGCTGTTCACTTGTGATCAAATCACTCAAAATAGATTCAGTCTATTCTGTCCCTTAGTGTTCAGGATTTCAGTTGCATTGGTACAGTAGGTAGTCTTCATAACGTG
Organism: Enteromius thamalakanensis; assembly: GCA_032357475.1. Lineage (NCBI taxonomy): Eukaryota > Metazoa > Chordata > Actinopteri > Cypriniformes > Cyprinidae > Enteromius > Enteromius thamalakanensis. Next base: position 23,663,516 of record JAUCMT010000105.1, read on the forward strand.
AGTCATTGTATCATGCGCTTAACTGATTTGTTGTATGATTAACTAAATTTATTATAGAATAATTCACTGAAATGATTCGTTTGAAAATATACATTAGTTCAGAAACCGCTGCTGAGCTTTTATTTGTTTTTGGTGTAAAACTTGCCTTTTAAAAATAACTGTCTAGTTTTTTGTTTATTTTAATTGTGTTTTATTTGCCTGTTTTAGTGAAAGCTTTGAATAGAAAAAAGATTGTACTCTCAGAAGAAAAAAAAGCCCAGATATATTCAGCGAACATGATTTCAAAATGACTAATGAAGCTTAATCTCTTCTCCAGAACCAACTGACCCAAAGCACCAATGCATTAGAGAGTGCAGAGGAACTTTTGGAGTTTGCTAATAACGCGCTTCACATTACAGATGAGGGGGAATTCACAAAGGTAGACCTTTGATGTTTTTAATAAAGGATACTTTTTAATACTTTTTTAATATTTTGTATATAATTTATGTATTTTTCATATTTTTATTATTTTAATGTTTAACGTTTTAAGCATAATTTACTTAATTTATTAAAATTCTTGATTTGTTGTCGTTTAAAGTTTCCATTTAATTTTCTGTAGCTCATTTTTCAACTGCAAGCAAAGAATGTCAAGAATTGAACAACTAAACATACTAATCCTACTCATTGTCTGGAACCTGATTTTTCACCAAAGTAATGCTAATGAAAAACAGAAGTCTATATTTCTATGATCTGTTAATTAAATGTGAATCTAATAAAAACTAATAATGTGCATATAATAAAAACATTCTGTTAAACCGCTCACCAACCTATGCTTTACTTTGTTTAAGATCCTGATTTACCCTCTGTGTGTGTGAGTCGAATTGCATGCTTACACATCACCTGCATGGCAATACTAACGACCTGCTCTTTTTTTCCTCTCTTCCTCTACCTCTCATCCTCAAGGCTGCCAAACAGATCAAAGATAGGTACAGTATATGTTCCACTCTCTGTATGTGGTTGAGTAACCACTGCATGACACCATATATTCAAATAGTTTGTTTTGCACTGTTGATCAACCCGTGTGTGTGTGTGTGTATGTGCAGGTGTCTGACCTTAAGTTGGTCTATGTGCCTTTATGTAGGTCATTCAGACAGTTCAGCCATGCTTTATTTGTGATGTATGCACTGATTATCTATAGGAAGTGCACTGTCATTTTGTGTGTGTAGTTGCTCCTTAGACACTTAAGCTTAGGTAAGCTTACCTGCTAGTAAAGGCGTTGTATTAAATACAGCAACATAAGAAAGATGCACGCCTTTGTATACTAGGGATGTAACGGTATTGTAAATACTGTTGTACCGGAATATCTATTTTTTCGATAATGCCATGGTCGCATGACTCGATAAAACGATAGGTCTTCTGAGAAAAGTTTGCTCAGACGAATGGAGCGAACGGGAAGTAGTGGGAACTACAATTCCCTTCAGCCCAAGCGTGCCCATCATTCTTTGCAGTCTGTTGTCACTACAGATCAGCTGTACTGGAGATACTGTACAGCAAGCAAGAGCTTGCGCAGAGCTCGGCACGCACACACCTCTCTCTGCGTCTGTTCTGTTCAGTTCGCGGCTGAGAGGAGCAGAGCTTTCAGTTAAAATAGATATTATGTTGCTTCTAACTCTATTTTACATGCAAATAGATCTAAAATCACAGTGTAGCCATTGTCTATATCTTATGTGTACTTGGTTTCATTATTATGAATTATAAATATAATTATAAAATTATAAATGATTATAAATAAGGATTTTAATCTAGATTAACATCTTGTAAGTTAGAGCTAGTTCAGTAGGCCTTATAATGGCATGATTTCAGTCACTATTTCATATTCATATTTAAAGTTTACAGATAGATGGCTAATGTGTATGCCATTGATATGTTCAGTGTTCATGTAAACTGTTTAATAAACACTTCTGGCACTTTTTTGAGCCTCTTAATTAGCTTAATTTTTTTTGGTAAATGATTAATGAATAAATACCGTACCGTGCCAATTATACTGAGGTATTACCGTACCGTGAAGTTTTGATACCGTTACATGCCTAGTGTATACTGTTTATGTGTGTGTAAACAGCCTCAGTGTTTTGTACCCAAAGACCAAAAAAGTATGTATATATATATATAGCCCATCTGAAATGAATTGTGATACAGCTTGATTGTTGGAAGTGGTGAGGCTTATTACACTGTTCTTAAATGTGATGAAATTATTTGTACGTGTTTATGCAATAGGAATGTCAACCTTAAAACTATTGTGTGCTAAAAATGACAACAGGCAGTTTAATGCTATTCAGCACCTGTTTCACACTGCATGAGTGATGCATGAGCGGATGTTAGTAGCTTTAGTTATTTGTAGCTTTATAATTTCTGAAATGACTCCATATTTGATTCTCGTAAAGTAATTTGTTGAGGGTGAAGACCTTACTTTCACCATGTTGGTATATAATTTACATAGACGCCAAACTATATGAAGGCTGTAATATAGGAAATGAAATGATAACAGGCTGCTTATGGTTTTGTGTAACATAGGGACTCTGAAACATGTACATAAGTTGTTTTTCCAGCAAAGGGTTGGAAATGCAAGGGAGGTTATATTATATGTCTTAGCTAAGCAGAGATCTGATGCATAATTCTAAATCACTTGATTTACTGTTATGTTAGCATCCCTGTGGGAGGTTTCGATTGACCTTTGATTATTTCTGAAATGAAGCTCTGCGACCAACAAAAGTTTATTATTCTTACACATTGTTTATCATGAAAATCACCAATGGTCACTACAAGTAAAATTGAAATGCTGTAAACTACTTTTAACCAAAAACCGAACTTGATTAAAAGGGGGTTAAAAGTAAATGTTGCATTATATCCATATTTGAGAAATTTGCGCTTCCTCATAGATAAATAGCATGTTTTGGGGAGCCCGGCGGACTCCGAACCCTGGAAGTATGAACCCTAGCGAGGGTAGAGCTCTGCGTCCGGCTCGAACCCCACGTTAGGATAGTGTGAACAAGGTGGAGAAGGGGAGGAGGAGGGATGCTTGAACAAGATACTGAAGGGAAGAAAACGGGCTTATTTGTAGTGGATAGATTAGGACCGGATTGGCTAACTAGATGATAAGATAATGATTGGAAATGTGGTGCCGACTGTGTCTGAATAATCGTTGGCGCTCCTCCCGAAATTAGTTTGCCAACATCACATATTAAAATGTATTTAATTGTTCTATATGTTGGTTAGTATGTTCTCTAATGCTAATGTTAAAATGCAAAGATAATTTATAAATGAAGATACACCAGTTACTTGTTTTTTATTCCAGTATAGCATGATATTTTATGGCCGGCCAAACCAATGGCCATCATGGGTCAGCTTTGCCCCTCAGACCGGGGTTTCTGTGCTCAGAAAAAACTAAACCGCAGCTACATGACTTTTCATTGTCACCAGCAATTAAGCTTTCAACAACTGAACAAAAAGTCTGAACACTTTTTAGTTGTAATAGTTATGTAATAGTTCACACTGAGGCTTTTAAAGTGAACTAGTGAGTAGATTATTTTAGCTGCTTGGTGATTAAGTTATTGATGTATTTTATGTCATTGAATACAACTTGAAAATATCTTGAGCTTGTTTTCAGCGCAGAACTTTGAGGCATTTAACCAAAAACCCATAAAAAATCGATTGATTCAGGATAATAAAGCTGGTTGAAACTCTTAAAAACTCAGATGAAACTCAGTTTTGAGCGATGAAGGTGTGTAACAGTAGTTCAAACAAATATCTAAACTATTATATTTTGCTCTTTTAGGGTCACAATGGCTCCTGCCTTCCGCTTGACTATGAAGCCCAAAGCCACAGATAATATGACACACCTGATGGTGGACTTCATTCAGGAGAGACAGCTTCTGCAGGGCCTCAAGTTCCTCCCCGGTAAACTAATTACTAATGTTATTTAGCTGCTTGTATTACAGGATCAACCCGTCTTGAGTTTGAACCCACAACCTTCGAGTAACCAACCCAGCATCTGCCATCTGTGCTTCTGTTACCAAACCTGTGATAGAAGAATCTATTCTAACCTGTTCTGCAAATATGAAGATTATAATTTTTAATATAATATAATCAGAGACATGTTTCCTCAGCCAAAGTATGTTAGCATGAATTTAAAGGAATGTTATTGTGATGCTTACTAAACATCTAAAATATGACATTTTACATTTTACATATTAAAAGTATAATTTCAACACCTAAATATTACAACTGAAGTGTTGGCATGAGTAAAACCTGCTAAGTTACCTCCGATGTTTTTGTTTCGTGCCAGCTAAATAAGTAAACGCATTTTTCACAGGCACTCGATACAAAGCTTAGATTGGATTATGAAAGAGTTATTAAAGGAATAGTCACCCACAAAGAAAATAGTTATTCATCCTCAAGCCATCCAAGATATTAGTTTGTTTCTTCATCAGAGAAATATACCAATCCATCACCAGTGGATCCACTTCAGTGAATGGGTGCTGTCAAAATGAGAGTCCAAACGGCTGATAAAATGATAAAAACATCACAATAATCCACAAGTAATTCACATATATTAAGTCTGTCTAATTAACACCCTGTGAATTGAAAAGCTGAATTCAGTTTTACTTTTTACATAACATAACAATAACCCGGACTGGACTGGAGTGGTGTGGATTACTTGTGGATTATTGTGATGTTTTTATCACCTTTTTGGACTCTAATTCTGATGGCACCCATTCACTGCAGATGATCCATTTGTAAGCAAGTAATGATCATGTACCTTTCTCCAAATCTGTTCTCATGAAGAAACAAACTTGCCTACATCTTGGATGTAGAGACCTGCGCGGGACGGATTTTTCAGTATACTTTTATTAGCATTAGTTTTGTAGTTTTCAGTGTTACAGAATTGCTCTGTCAAAGGATTCAGTATTCTGCCTTATATTTGCATGTGTTTTGATGAGTTCTGCTGAAATTGGTTCATTGCATGGAGTGACTGCGCTGAACTAACTGCTTGTTTCATCTGCCGTTCACGTGTGTGTGTGTGCGTGTGTGTAATAATGCGTCAGGATGACTCTCTGCACTTATGTGAGTCACTTTGGCTTTGGGGTCTACAAATGCACCAAATACAGACATAATTGTTTTTTTAAATAGCACTGAAAAAAAGATCCCTCTCAGGTCTATCATAAAAGAACAATTAGAGGATGTAGTAGAGTAAGTTTTTTAGATATAAGTCTGACAACCCCTTGATCAGGACTATATTCTAATTCTGTTTTTTAAGTATCTCTCTGCTTCTTTGTCATATGACACCATTATGAGACAAAATTCATGAATATTAATTTGCTGACACTGAGGTAATCTTCCAAGACTGTGCTAGCTTAACATTTGCACAGATCTTTTTTTAATGTTAATAGTAGAGATTTAGTATGACGAGCTTATCCCTGAAAAGTCAAAACTTAAGATACGATTGGTTTACAAAAAAATGCACAAAACCATTTTAACAGATAACAGATAAAACTACACTTTTCCCTGTTTGAAATGCTATCGGCTCATAAAACTGGTGAATTATAACCAAAAGCAGAATTTGACTTTTTTTAATACAAAAAAATGTTGTTGTTTTTTTTTGAGCTGAAGGGCATGTGGGCTAAAAGAAGGTCACCTACTACTGACACCCTTGGCTCCTTATATTTCACTCTGATACTTGGTGACTTGAGAGCGTGTTTTGTTTTTTGTAGCTGAATAGGTTGAGTAGAGTTAATTTAGAAAAATAATAGACAACTCTGTCCCCAGCCAACCTGTGAAGCATGGCGAGGATCAGAGTTATTAGAAGGAGAGAAGGGTGATGTTATTTATGACTGGGTGTTATCTTTGGACAGGGATATTTAACAGGATATTTCGGATATGAGACTCATATGCCATTATTTCAGAGTATATTTTTACTCTCTATGCTTGGTGTCTAAGAGATATACTACTTGTCTCTTTAAATAAAAAAAACTAAAGAAATTTATGTGCAAATGTAATTAATTTTAAACCAATAAGCCAATAATGTCAGTGCTCAACATTTCAATTAATATCAGAATGCAATTTGATTATTTGAAGTTTCTTGAGTTTCTATAATTGGCTTTATTTTTAAAAGGGGACACTTCAATTGTTTGACTGGCGATAATAATAGTAATACATAGTTAAATGATTTAATGAGAGATCATTTAAATAATAACTTCAATGGTTTCATCAACAGTTGATTATATATGCAGTTGCAATGTTGAGAAAACAAAACATTGCAAAACCTTTTTAGAGCCTTATTATTGTTAATAAATTGTTAAAGTTTTATCAGTTTAATGTATTATACGTGCTTTTCAGTTAAATGGAATCTAGGGAGAATTAAACTGAAAAGAACTTGGGAAAAATTAAACCAATTTAATTTTAAGCAAAAAAAAAAAATAAATAACCTTCTTAAAAATGTTTTTGTTAAGCATCTAAGACTCTCATACATTATAAGTACATTAGGTAAATTGCTGGGACCTTTGCCCATTCCTGTCTGTAAATATTCTAAATCAGCTAAATGTAGCTTTTAGATCTCAGACCTTCTTCCCCTTTTCAAAAAGACAATCTAATTAAATGAAGCTGCAACATGCCCGTATTTGCCCAAGAGTCATTTTGTTGTAGGAGCAAGTAGAATACCTGCTGTTGTTCAAAAACAGAATAAATTGTTACCTACCTGTAATGACTGTAAACCTGCAGTGTACAAGTAAAAGTGGTTTGAGCACTGCATATTACCTATTAAATGGTAAAAACAGGTCCTAAAACACTAAAATATGACTGTTTGGGTGCAAAAACTTACAACTTACAGGTACACACAACCTTAGTGAACCTCAAAGACATAAAAATGTAGGACAGAATGTTACTAAGCAGACAATAACATGCACGATATGACTCCTAATAATATATAATATTTCAAATATATTATAATATATATATCAAAATCCTACATGCCCTGTTCTGTTCTTCTGCACATAGTGCCAAGAGCTCCAGAGATAGTGCTCGGGGACTGTCTGGTCATAGATAATGAGGTGACCGTAACCTGGAGAATGCCGGTGGAGGATAGCAAGATTGACCATTACATCTTAGAGTACAGAAAAACCAACCACGAGGGTCTGCCACGTGTGAAGGACGAGCAGTGCTGGGAGGTGGTGGACAACATCAAGACCACTGAATACACCCTACAAGGTGATGACAGCACTGTTCTGCTCAGAATATGCTCAAAATATTTGATATTTCCTACTTTTGTGCATTAGGAATACTGATTGCTCTATTTATTTGCCAGGGTTAAGATTTGACACCAAATTCATGAATTTCCGGATAAGAGCATACAACAAAGCAGCAGCGGGGGATTATTCGGATCCGGTCACCTTGGAAACCAGAGGTATAAAGCATGTAAAATCATATGTACTGTGACGAATATTTTTATCAGGATTCTTCAATGAATGTAAAGACCATATATATATATATATATATGTTTGAGTTTTGGAAAATAAAGATATCTGTGTTTCAAATAAATGCTGTTCTTTTGAACTTTATATTGAAGAATCCTGCAAAAAAATATTTGTACGTTTCCAAAAAGAAAAAAAAATGTCTTTAGCATGATAATAATCAGAATTGTTTCTTAAGCATCAAATCAGCATATTAGATTGATATCTGAATGACTTGCATAATGATGTTGAAAAATGCAGCTTTGATCACAGAAATAAAAAAACATTTTAATATATATTGCAATAGAACAGTTAGTTTTAATAGTGTTTCACAACCTTACCAACCCCAAACTTTAGTAAAAAGATATGTTATTGAACTCTCCTGCTAATATTTCTGTGATATTGATGGTCTTGCCTCTCTGTGTTAGCGTTTAACTTCGGCTTTGACTCCACGTCATCTCATCTGAATCTGAAGGTGGAGGACAGGAGCGTGGAATGGGATCCTCAGGGAGGAAAAGGAGTCGACAGCAAAGTCAAAGGGAAGGAGAACAAGGGCAGGTAAGAAATTGAAGATACAGTGTCTTTCTTTAATTGATACAGCCATCGTTAAAATGAAATATACATATTCTTGTACCCTCAGATCAGATTTTAATATAGTTGTAAATGTTCTGCTTCGTCACACTGAAACCTTGTGTGTGTTTTCAGGTTTGGCAATCAAAGTATGATTGTTAGTAATTTATTAACAAAAACACATCAGTTAACGTAAGGTCCTATCCGGAGTGTGTTGCCGGAGTGTGTTGCTGTCACCCACATTATGAGATTTATTACATTGCTGCTAACGTATAAGACTTTCATTCATCTTTGGCACACAAAATAAAATATTTGATGAAAATCTTACCCTCCATTGACAGCAACGCAACTGACACGTTTAAGGCCCAGGAAGGTAGTAAGGATATTGTTAAAATAGTCCATGTGACATCCGTTGTTTAACCATAATGTTATGAAGCTATACAAATATTTTGTGTGCAAAGAAAACAAAAATAATGTTTTTATTTCTCTATGCTTTTTGAAATTAATCTTAAATAAACATGCTTCATACTCTACATTTTAATATAAAATGTCTAAATCCACTCAAGCATTTTAAATGTTGAAATCATTAAAATCACTGTACACTTCAATCAGTCAAAGTAGTGGCTGTAAAAAATTAGTTTTTTACCCTCAGTACATCCCTGATAACACCCTGATCTTGTTTTTCCTTTTCTACCAATCAGCAGTGCACATTTCACCAATCTGAAGAATATGTCAAGGTGACCGTGTGTCTCTTAGCAGTGGTCTTAAGCAATAAACCAAGTGCTACTGCTGGCTTACCTAGAGCCCTTTAGACCAGCTCCTCTACAGGCTTATGTTCACAAAGAGATCTGAGCAAAGCGTTTCATGAAAAAGGATTACAGATCACTAAATATCTTTAATCTACATTTCATCTTTTAGGAATTTCATATATAAGTTCCCAGATTATGATATGCAAATTTCGATCATTTAAAAGAAATGCATCTTCATTTTATCATACTTGTGATCCTTATTTATGAAATGTCTCCTAAGGGTTTTTTTCTGTTTCTAAACTGAGTGCTCTTATGGGTTTTGCATGTGCTGGCTGTGAATGTTACTGAGAGTAGATCCAATAAAATATAAATAGAATTATATTATATAGAATCATTAGTTCTGACCAAAAACTCATCTTTGCTATCACCTTTCTCTTTACAACATGGCTATTTATCGTGTGAAATGTTATCAAATGATGACCTAAATATTAGTTTTGCAACATTTAATCAAACATAATTCTAAATACAAAGTTGCTTTTCCATGCTCACATCCTTATGACTTTGGTGAGTAAGCTTTCGTCGGAAATCACCGCTCTCATGCTTTTCTCATCAGTCATTCCATTACGGCAAACAAAGTGCACCGAACAACATCAATTTTGCATGTAATTACACCGCTCATGCATTGTAACTAAACCATCTGGTATACCAAGAACCTAGTGATAATGCTTCATCATTTACAATGTGTGGGTCGTCCTTCACCGGCCAGCTGTTCATATGCTAATATGTGGGATCTTACATATGGCTAACGGAGGAAGGCAGATCATGATCCCTGAACAAAGGGGTTTAATACTTTCTTTCATAACTGAGAATTATTTAGTGTTAAATAGCTAATAATACACATTTATATGTGCACTTTGTTGAATTCTACATCAAGTACACAACAAATTACCCAATCTATTGCCTGTAGTTTTCTTGCCTAATTAATCTGTACTAGCCATCCATAGTATGCACACCTATTAGTCCTCTGATCATTAAAGGGTTGGTTTACCCCAAAATAGAAAGTATGTCATTAAATACATGTTATTCCAAACCCATAAGACCTTTGTTCATCTTCGGAAAACAAATTAAGATATTTTTGATTAAATTGGAGAGCCCTCCATAGACAGCAATACAAATACATAGTAAATACACCGGTCCATGTGACAAAAGTGGTTCAACTTCAGTTTTGCGTCATGCAAAGAAAACAAAAATAACAATTGATTCAACCATTCTTTTCCCCTGAGTTACATCTTACGCCATTTAGGAGAGTATCGCAACGCAGTACATACGCATGCTTTAGCGTATTTGATATAATCAGCCTTGCTTAGATCTGAAAGACAACGCACGTGCATGTATATAATAGGCATTGTTTACACTTAGGGGAAAGTGTGCGTATGCATTGTGATACTCAGGGGAGAAGAATGGTATAGTAAATTATGTTATGTATGTTTTCTTTGACAAAAAAAGTATTCTCGTATTCAAAACTGAAGTTGAGCTTCTGATGTCACATCCAGTTTTACCAGTGTAATTACTACGTTTCTAGAGCTGGGATCATTAGAGTTTTGAGTATTGCTGTCTATGGAGGGTCAGATGGCTCTCCCATTTCATAAAAAATATCTTAATTTGTGTTCTGAAGATGAACGATCTTTCAGGTTTGGAAGGACTTTAGGGGTGAGAAAATTAATGACAGAATTTTTATTTTGGGGTGAACTAACCCTTTAAGGTATATAGCAGTTACAGTGTTTTAAACATATCGAGTAGCTTTGCATTAGTTGTGCTGCTGTGGCTAACATGTTATGTACAGCTTTTTCCATTAATTTCTTCATTCGATTTTTCATAGTTCTTTTCGCACCACCATCGGCTGTAGGCATCACAAACAGGATCATGCTGTGTTTGATAACTAGTGACTCTCTTCTCTTCCTCTTGCTCTCTGTGTGTTGTGGAGCTTGGAGTTTGTGTTTGAGCATGTTCTGATGATTGATCTTTGTCCTCAACTCAAGTGTGCTTGTGTGGTGACTGTCCGTGTCTCTCTGATGGTTTCAGAAGTGGAACTCCATCTCCTAAAAGAACATCAGTAACACGCTCACCCGCCCCGAGAGGAGCCAGGGATCGATTTACTGGAGAGTCCTACACAGTACTGGGTACCAAAACCTAAAGTGACTATGCTGTCCAAAAGACTGGAATCATTTTGGAAGAAGTGTCTTTAATCTGTGGAACTGCTTTGCAGTTGAAGTTGAATGTGTTTCATAATTTATGAATGATACTGTTTTGAAACAACATTGAACTAATTTGAGCTGAATAAGATTAATGCTGTTATTTATGGTGAAACTGCTCTAAAGCAAACTGTATTGTAAAAACTAAATCACTATATAAATGTGACTTAACTTCTAACCAACACACAAATGCTACACATCCACACAACAGTGGTTGCTGGAATAACCTCACTGTATTAACATTATTACAATTTGAAGACTGTTTTAAACTTGTGTGTTTGTCTGCATGTGCAGGTGACACCAGCATAGAGTCTGGCCAGCATTACTGGGAAGTGAAGCCTCAGAAGGATTGTAAGTCGTACAGTGTTGGTTTGGCCTACAGAAACCTTGGGAAATTTGACCAGTTGGGGAAGACCAACACCACCTGGTGTATCCATGTCAACAACTGGCTGCAGAACTCATTTGCGGCCAAACACAACAACAAGGCAAAGAATCTGGATGTCCCAGTACCAGACAGCATAGGAGTCTACTGTGACTTTGATGGGGGTAATATAACCTAAATATAACCTAAAAAGCCTGTATAGCAGATTTTCAAATGATTGAATTATTAACTCAATAAAGCCTTCTGTATCTTATTTGATGGCATATTTCTAAAGCCTTCAATTATTAACATTTATTTTGCTGGAAAGTCTTTTGAACACAATTTACTACATGCCTTTTTTCATCTTTTATTATAATTGTATAAATGTCCAGCTTTTTGCTGTAATATATATTTTTTTATAAAGTAAACCTGAGAGTAACTACATTTTTTCACAAACTTTTTTTAGATTATTATCAATAAACCATTTTTTATATATATATCAACTATATAATATAATATATCAATATATATATAATAATAATATAATATATCAATATATATATATATATATATATATATGTGTGTGTGTGTGTGTGTTATTTTGGGTAGCTTAAGTGTTGTATGTTGATGTCATGCTCCCTTTTGTCTGACTGCCTTAGTCCATAGGGAACATTATAGCCCACCCTCGGGTTTCTCACATGGGCAATCAGATACCTACAGATTAAGTTTCTGCCATTTCCATTCATGCTTTTCTTGTGAGCTGGTTTGTGCACAACCTGAATAACTGCAGCAAGAAAATGTGACTACTGCTGTTTATTAATAGCATCATTTTTTTTTCCAGGCCAACTTTCCTTCTATAATGCTGAAAACAAACAATTGCTTCATACTTTTAAAGTGAGGCTCACCCAACCTGTTGTTCCAGCTTTCATGGTGAGTTAGAGTATAAACATTTTATTTACACATGCAAATATGGGCTATTTTAATGCAAATCATGCCCCATTTTTCATGTATAAAGAGGACAATGATGTAATAGAATCAGGCAAAAACTGAAAAAAAAAACAGTGAGTGTCGACTGTTTACAAGTAGGAGGTTTGTAATAGTATAAGCTTGTAATATACATATGCTCAAGTATTAAAGGGTTAGTTTACCCAAAAATTAAAGCTCTGTCATTAATTTCTCACCCTCATGTCGTTCCAAACCCGTAAGACCTTCGTTCATCTTCTAAAAACAAATTAAGATATTTTTGATGACATCAGAGAGCCATCTGACCCTCCATAGACAGCAATACAACTGAAATGATCCAGATCCAGAAACATAGCGTAAACATCGATAAAACAGTCCATGTGACATCAGTGGTTCAACTTCAGTTTTGCGATGCTAGGAGAATACTTTTTTTGCGCAAAGACAACAAAAATAACATAACTTACTCCGTCTGTTCTTCTTCCAAGACTTACGTCGAGATTCGCAACACAACGTATATACAAGCTTTAACGTATTTGACGCAATCAGCCTAGTTTACATCCAGGTGAAAGCATGCGCATGTGTAACGGAGGCCAGCAAGTAAGTGCTGTGCAGGTAAACCTCGGAGCGAGGACGAGTCGTGGTGGAAGTGGACCCGGGGGGTTACATTGGTGCCGTGACCCGGATGGGAGTGAGGTTTAGGGGGGTGAGTGTAATGGAGGCCAGTAAGTAAGTGCTGTGCAGGTAAACCTCACTCCCCTGATCTCAAAAAGAGGCGTTCTTGCGACTGATGCTAGAGGTCATGGCCTTTAGCCTACTTGGTAGAGTGCCCGCCTCCCAATCTGAACACCTGGGTTCGAAACCCGCTCGGAGCAAGGACGAGTCGTGGTGGAAGCGGACCCCGGGGGGGTTACACATGTACATAATCTGCGGCTGTTTACCCCACGGAAAGTGTACGCATACTCTCTAAAATGGCGCGGAAGAATGGATAGAGTAAATTATGTTTTCTTTGCGCAAAAAAAGTATTCTCCTAGCTTTGCAAAACTGAAGTTGAACCACTGATGTCACATGTTTTTGCTACGTTTCTGGATCTGGGGCCTGTTCCATAAACCAAGATTAGAGTATAAGCCAGGTTTATTTCAGTTAGTCTGACTTATTGCCAGTTAATATGGTTTGAAATAAGTCAGACTATCTGCCAAAAGCCTGGCTTATGGCAGATAGTCTGATTTATTTTAATACAAAATAACTGGCAATAAGTCAGACTATTATAAACCTAATAAGACTGAAATAAGCCTGGCTTATTCTCTAATCTTGGTTTATGGAACAGGCCCCTGGTCTTTGAAAACCCAGCTAAAGTCATGTTTTTGTCAACTGACTAAGTACGGCCATGTTAAAAATGGAAATGATAGTGAAATTAAAGGTTGAAATCAACCTTTGAAGCTTGTTATCTCAAAAAGAGATTTTGAGACTTTAACATGTCTTTAACAGGTTTTTACAGACAGGGTCACATATGTAAAAAAAATTTTCTAATCTTTTAATATTGTTTAATTTTACTCAGTGAGGCTTTGCCGTTCTTTCTGCTGTTGATTGACCTTTCCAAAGCATGTGCTCTGGCTAAGTTTGCTTTGAGTTCAAACTCACAGGTACTTTACCTTTACACCTACTGAAATTTAAATAACCTTTCTTCAAATATATTTGCAATCGTTTTTTGTAAATGGTTTTTGACTGTTCTACAGGACGAGGTGAGAGAGAATATCGCCAAAGGAATGGCTGTTTTAGGACCCACTTTTACTCTTGATGCCCTTGTGGAGTGTCTGGTTATTGGTGTGGGGACAATGTCAGGTAAACGCGACCCTTCCACATCACACAGAAAAACAGCACAAATGTAGTTCACTAACATTCAACAGATTTGATTTGCTCAGTAGCAGTAAACTTTATTATTGTGTTTTTGTGCAGGAGTGCGACAGCTTGAGATCATGTGCTGCTTCGGTTGCATGTCTGTCCTGGCTAACTACTTTGTGTTCATGACCTTCTTCCCGGCCTGTGTGTCTCTTGTGCTGGAGGTATATGAAGCATATTTCAGTGCAGTACACATATGGGAAAACTGTAACATATTCTAAAATGTTCTAAAACCATTTCACATAGTTGTCTAGAGAGAGCAGGGAGGGACGACCCATCTGGCAGCTGAGTCAGTTCGCTAGAGTTCTGGAGGAGGAAGAGGACAACAAGCCTAACCCTGTCACACAAAGAGTCAAAATGATCATGGTACGCAATGAACCAAAAACACTTCAATTTTTTATTTACCGAGATTTATTATATTTAATGGTTTTGTCTCTAATATTTGCAGTCTCTTGGCCTGGTCATGGTTCATGCTCATAGCCGGTGGATTGCAGATCCCACATCAAGTAATGGACCTCTTGATCTTCCTCAAGTTGGAGTGAGCCTGAATGAAAATATGCCCAAGAGAATTGAGCCAGACATGCCCCTTTGGCACTTTTACCTGTCTAGGTAGGCACACTTAGTTGTATAGCACACACTATTTGTTTAATTATTATATATATTTTTTGGAAATGTTTTCTTGAAATTATTTGTATAGTTCTGTTGTTTAAGATATCCCAAGATATTTCAAAGTGTAATTAACAGTATTGACATTTGATATAAAAATGTATTTTGAGATTGTGCTGAAGATTGCAGGTTTTATAATTGTTACTTGTTCTAAAGATTACAATTCAGTAAGATACATAACACCAGACATAATCCAAATGTAAAAATAGCAGAAATGAGCATGCATAATAAATTATCCAAAATCAAAACAATAAAAAAAATCCAATCCAGTATCAGCTAATAGTCAGTGTGTGCACTGATAATAGCAAGATTATGATGTGACTATTGTTTTATTCTGTGCATCTAGGATGATCAGCATGGACATTGAGCAGGTGATCACACTGGGTCTTGCTCTGTTCCTGGCTGTGAAGTACATTTTCTTCGAGCAGGTGGAGATGGAGTCTACCCTGTCCCTGAAAGTCCCCACTCCAAGCTCCATGCTCTCTCAGAAATGGTCTCCTGATCAGTGCTGTAGGAAAGAGGTTCCCGTTTCCAGCAAGCCTGAGAAAACTCCCACTCCCCCTCCAGTTGTTACCAAAGAGGAAAGAGGTATTCGCTTCTAACCTTTACACATTTGTGTTGGTTTTCTGCAAACCCGACACCCCACAATGGAATCTAACTTCAGTGTCTCTTCTTCAGATTTAGTGATTCGTCCACTGCCTGCCCCGAAAGAGCCTGAGCATAAAAGTACTTTTGTTTTGGGAGAGGATGAAACTCAGGAAATCGTCGATGTGTCAGAGACTGTGATCAGTGTTCCTGCTAAACCTAGACCTGTGGAAGAGTGTCTGTCCATTCTGAAAAACCCAGACGTAAGAGCGTTGTCAAACATCCCTTTCTACATCGATACCGTTGTTCTCTTTCTTGCTTAAAGATTAACTCTGGGTTCTCTGTGGGACTGAAACCTGTAGTTATTTTTTCCCTCAGAGTTGACCCATGTAGTCTCTAATGAGATCTTCCTTTTTCTCTTTACACTCTTACTCTTAGCCAATTAGTTTATGACGTTAGACAAGATCAGAAGCATGTAGTGAAAGCGTTTCCCTCTAAGAGTAGACTTGTGTTACCTAAATCCAAGTATAATCACAGTGTATGTGTGTGAGTATTTAAGTGTCACCTCTTCTGACCCTCCAGATGGGCGCTCGCTACCTCAGCGACGAAGAGGTGATCGTGTTGGTGAACTCAAAGCACATCCCAGCTTACAAATTGGAAGCCATGATGGAAACTCCTGAGAGAGGAGTGATGATCCGTAGAAAAATGCTCAGCCCCAAATTCCCAGAGCCCACAGCTCTCACCTGTCTGCCTTATAAAGACTATGACTACTCTAAGGTAAGACATGAGGTCATTATATCATATATTATTTAAATGGTGGTGATTTATGGATTTTTACAAACTATAGATGCACTAACATTGAAACTTTTACATATTAATGTTTTTTACATTTTGTTCAATTTGATGAGAACTAAAATATTTTTGAGAGAAGCCTCTTATGCTCACAATTAAATATTGTGAATTATTATTATTATAATTACAAATATAATTTATTAATGTAATGCCAAAGTTGTTTCTTTTCTTCAGTGTTCGGTGTCAAATTCATAAATCATTCTAATATGCTGATTTAGTGCTCCAAGAAATAATCCATGTTGAAAACACTAAAATAGATTTTTATAGAAACTGTCATGTTTTTTTATTAAGATTTTTCGGTGAATAGGAAGTTTATATGAACAGCAAATATTTAGAACGTTATTATTTTGTAACATCAGAATTCTCTTGACTGTCACTTCCGATTAATGCATTCTTCCAGAAATGTTTAATTGTTACCTTTTTAAGAAATACTTAATATATACGTACTGTATGTTTATATAGACAGCAATACAAGCAATGCATAAATAATGGTTTATAATTTGCTCATAGGTCTTAACCAATTTATTTCCATACTTTGGGGAGTTATGGTCCAGAAAGCAAAGACTTAGTAGTACTCCAGAAACTCAGCAACCAATAAAGTTTAGCATTCATTTTCCTGTACTTTTCTCTAGGTGATGGGAACATGTTGTGAGAATGTCATTGGTTACATGCCAGTTCCTGTGGGGGTTGCTGGTCCTCTGTTTTTGGATGGAAAGCAGTTTCAGGTCCCCATGGCAACAACTGAGGGCTGCCTAGTTGCCAGCACAAATAGAGGCTGCAGAGCTATTGCAGTAAGCAATATATATATATATATATATATATGTATATTCCCCTATATGATTTTTCTTTTTTGAAGTTTAGCTTAAGGTAAACTCATATATTGCATAATGTCTAGTGTAAAGCACATTAATCTAATGCTCCGTTGTGAATGGCTTTTTCACAGTTGGCAGGTGGTGCCCATAGCCGTGTTCTTGCAGATGGAATGACCAGAGGGCCGGTGGTGCGGCTGCCTTCTGCCTGTCAGGCGGCTGAAGTCAAGGCCTGGCTGGAAAGCGATGAAGGCTACAAGAGCATCAAAGAGGCCTTTGACCAGACCAGCAGGTAAAGGAACATTGAACAGTGAACATTTTCTTATTTTAAATTCTGATTATATAACATATATTTGTGTTGTGTTTGTAGGTTCGCACGATTAGAGAAGCTTCTGATTGGCCTGGCGAGTCGCAATCTATACATTCGATTCCAGTCCAGAACTGGAGACGCAATGGGGATGAACATGATCTCAAAAGTACGCAAGTACTGAAATATACAAAACGCTGTGAAACATGGCGTTATTAGTTATTATGAACAACTTATGCAGTAATATGTTTTTCTCTTTGGCTGCCAGGGTACAGAACAGGCTCTTGTCAGGCTGAAGGAAGAATTTCCAGAGCTTCAGGTTTTGGCTGTTAGTGGAAACTACTGCACTGACAAAAAACCTGCCGCCATCAACTGGATTGAAGGCAGGGGCAAGTCAGTGGTGTGCGAGACCACCATCCCAGCCAAAATTGTCAAAGAGGTACAAAACCTCATCATATTCAACAAAATGTCCTGCGACAGCTGCACACTGGCAGCCTGTTGATCTTGAATAAGCTAATGCATTATAGATAAATTGAGATAAAGTGTGATTTTGTGCAGATTTTAAAGACGACGACTGAGGCTCTGGTAGATGTCAACATCAGCAAGAACTTGGTTGGATCTGCAATGGCTGGAAGCATCGGAGGTTTTAATGCTCACGCTGCCAACATTGTAGCTGCTATCTATATTGCTTGTGGACAGGTAATAAAAGATATTGTTTACAGTATGATATAGTGGTGGTCGAGATGGTGGGCAGGGAAGTGAATTACTAAATTAATTTGTCCTTGACAGGACCCAGCGCAGACTGTGAGCAGCTCTAATTGTATCACTATTATGGAAGCTTCAGGCCCCACCGGGGAGGATCTTTATATCAGCTGTACTATGCCCTCCATTGAGCTGGGCACTGTGGGAGGAGGCACTAACCTTCCTCCCCAGCAGGCTTGTTTACAGGTACTTCGTGTAGGATCAATATTTCAGATATATGAAAGACAGACATGCTTTCGTTTGATTGTGGATGTACACTCTCATGCAGTTTTATTCTCTCTGTCTTGCTGTCAGATGTTAGGTGTGCTGGGTGCCAGTCAGGAGTGCCCGGGTGAAAATGCCCGACAGCTTGCCAAGGTGGTGTGTGCTACTGTGCTTGCCGGAGAGCTCTCACTCATGTCTGCACTCGCTGCTGGACACCTGGTCAAAAGTCACATGACTCACAACAGGTAAGAATCTTCAACTTTAAAATGTACAACTTTAGCTAAAAATATCTAAGCTAAAAAAAAAGGCTTAAAATATAATAAAATATGTACATATACATATACGTATTTATATATAAAAATGTAATTGACTTAATGTATTATTATTGATATATTTTATATATTAATATCTATATATCTAATTTAAGTTAAAATTTAAAAAACATTGTAATACATTGCAATATATTGTATCTTTAAATGTTTAATTCATATAATTATATTCTTAAAAGTAAAAAACGTCAACAACTGTAATACAAATTAATCATATCTGTAAAAAAATACATTAAAAATTAAAATGCACTGAATAATATTTATATACAAATTAAAATATAGTATAAAAATTATAGACAGACAATGTTTTGTAAAACGAACATCTGCATGACTTTTTTGTTTTGGCTCTAGATCAAAAGTGAATTTGCAAGAAGCTCCAGGAACATGCACTAAGCAGGCATCTTGAGACATCACCTGTTGAAGATGCAAAAGGCCCATAAAGAAAGAGGATCTCAAGTTTAAGACACATGATTAGTAATATTGGTTATTTTAAAGGCCATCAAAAGGACAGACGTATGACTGTTTATGGTTCCCCTGATCTGTAAAACAAGTTGTCTTATAACTACAGACATTCTTTCAAAGAACACTGAAATTAAAGACTGGATTCAGACGTATCAGCTGTGTTCACAACACCAGAGCCAGTATTTCTAAATCATATCTGAACAGAAATAGCTGCTTCCGGACCTGCTTTGTTAAGCTTAACTTGCCGTGGAGAGCAAATCTGATCTTAGATTGACTGCAGTCAGTACCTAGAGATACAGAAAGCCACATAATTTAACTTATTTAAAAAAAATATATATATATATATATAGTTCAGGTCACATACATGACTGACTGGATGGGTTAAACCTGAAAAAGTTTTATTTCATTATAGCAACAGGGATCATATCTTTGCCAAATTTTTGCCAACTGGAAATATTACAGCAATATTATACAGAAAGAGAAGGATAAATAGCACTTATAAAGGGAAATGGCATGGGACATTACCGCTACCGAGAAGTACAATGATTCACTAGTTTGTAGAATATTACCGAATGACTACGAAATTGCCAAATGCAGCCGTCAGCAGTGATTGCCATGTTTTCTGTCTCAGAATGTACATTGCTTTTTTGTTGTTGTTGTTGCTATGACACAAGAATTGATTGACTTTTGTAACTGAGGAGGGCTGTGTTGCAGCATGACGGATATACAAATATTTCAAAAGGTGCTACGATCCACACAATGTTTCATATCTTTGTTCATTTAGCTCTTTCTTTGTGTTTGAATGCCTCTGATGATGGGTTTATGTAACAATGTGCAACTTAACGCCTTGCATGCTTCCTAAAGGCTTGAAATGGCTTTTATTCAGTTGGTTCTGGTATTTGTGTCACGGAAAAAAATTGTACTTTTCAAGCTGAAGACATTGAATGGGAGCTTTGCTTCCCCCCCCCCCAAGAAGGCACAATTCAAATGATTCAATAAATAATAAACTGCAAAAGTTTTGTATATTTTTTTATAATAAAAAGAAAATATAGAATTCATCGACTTCTGCTTGATCATATTCTCTACCTCACTCGGGCAACTTTGTATTAAATAAATACAATATCTTCACCAATAAAAATTATTAAATCAACTTTCAAATAGTTCAAGTATAGTTTTTGTACAGAAAAGGTTCAAATAAAATTATAGATTACTTACAAAAAAATTAAATTTTTAGAATTCAGTTTCCTTTTTATTTCATTGATAACATGTATATATATAATCCATTGCAAAGTTACAATTGAACCAAATGAATCATAGAATTAAAAGAAACTATATTCATCAAGAGATGTACCCATTAAAGCATTCAGTTCTTCTTTAACACAAGCTATAAAAATATTGTACTATTGTAAAAAAAAAAAAGCACAACTGTTAAGATTTTGAGGTTATGCGTGTGTTTGAGACTTGAGGGTGGTGAGACGTTCCGAGTGCTCCTGAGGCAACGTCATTATAGGCTCTTGCCTCACCAGAGTGTGAGCCGGCCAATCAGCTCGCTCTGCATCACATCTCACCAGGACACTGACTGCTGATTGGCTTAACCCCAGCGAGGCTCCAGACAGACCTGCAGGGATGAAACAAGCTTTACACACACACACGGTAATCTCAGAGCGCTAAATGTGTTACTCCTCCCCTCATGCTTATCTTGAATAGTAACCCTATCTCGTGCACATGATGCCACATCAGCCCATGGGTTTGTCAGTCATCCGCGCTCAGTCTGATTGGACATGTCTGTTATACACAGTACAGGGAGTTCATTGGATATTGAAAAATGTATTGCACTGTACAGTGAGATATTCTTCCTGTTTGAACCTCAACAACACACACAAAAATCATCCTTAAGTGAGATTAACAAACTATAGGCAAGAACATAAAAAGAAAGAGGGAAAGTCTTGCTTTTGTTTCATAAAATTTGGTTTCATTAATAAGTTGGTGATACATGTAGAAAGAAGTCATTTACAAAACGTTTTGTTGAACATTTGTTGATCCATCTCAGAATAAAACCAAAGTTTAGAAAATGTCTGGTTCTTGCTGTCATGAGGAAAGTGTATTAAACTGAACATAAAAGTGCTTGAAGCAGAACCACAGCAGCAAATGTGTAGTGGCAGGGAAGAGATGCAATACATTTAGAACTCGAAGCTTACTTCAGGTCTCTGAATCTCAAGTATTACAAGTATTATGGAAAATGTGACGGTATTAAAAAAATAGTTTAGTGCAATGTTAAAGAAAACAAATTCATATTATCATACATCATTTAAGAAATCATGACCTTAAAGCCTTTTTAAAGAGGAAATGCAAATTATTTGCTCATCTTGTTCCAAATATGAATGACTTTCAAAAGAACATAAAAACTTTTTGAAAAATGTTGGTAACCAGGAAGAATTTGGTTACCACTGATGTCAAATGTATGTTGAAAAATGATGAATCTCTAGTGATCGTTAAAAACATTCCTGATTCATTAACACCTGCATATGGTGAATTAGACCACAGAAAGCAATATCAAATTGTGGAATGGCATTACAGCTCTCTTTCAATAGCATAGACGGCACAACTGCAGTAATTCTACACAGATTTTCTAGAAGGAAGCCCAACAGGTTGTGATGAACCAGAAGTGGAATGATGTCATTTAAATTGGTGTTATAGGGCCCAAAAAAAAGGCATGTGTGCAATAAAGTGCCACCTATCTACAGAAATTATTATTTTTTAAACTTCAGGAAATTAAAACAAACAACTTAAAAACAAAACAAAAACTCAGAAAAGAAAGGCAGTTATGGTATATTACCACTACCAATTCTTCACAGGCCTACACTTTGATTTCTGTCTTATACAAGCAGTTCCCAAAAAATGTACATTTGGCCCTAAAGCCACATTTGTGAATTACAAGAATCAAAATGTAATGCCTTCACATGTATATAATCTTTAACATTCAGGTTAGCTAACTATACAAAAGATCTTAAGACTGAAGTTTGACGTCATCTTGATCATTAGTGTTAGAAAGGGTCTTCCTTAGAAATGTGGCAATTGGACAAGGCCAGTGAAAACAGCTGAGATAATGCTGGGATTAGATCAAGGCATCAAGTTTACAGTATATATATATATATATATATATATATATATAGATAGATCTCATCAAGACCATAGTTAGACCTCAAACTATGATCAAATATTTACAAAAATGTAAAACACTTTAACAAAACCCGAGCCATAGCTCATTTAGGGAAAAACACATAAGGCCTTTTTAAGACGGACAGGCTGTGTTGGTTATTCTAGTGTGTTTGCACTTTTCAAAGGTGCTTTTACAGACTTTGTACCATATTTGGTGTACCGCTGTTGTTCAGTCTGTATAGATACGGTTTGAAAAGATTTCTGAAGAGTGTCAAGAGCACTTGGGCAGAGCAGCTCTTTGTTTTGAGGGATGTGTATAAGGCATTTCTTCATTAGAGTCAGAAAGCAAACTGGAAATGTAGATTGAACATCCTGGAAGAAGAGAAAAACAAATTAAAATCACATTTATTTATTCATAAATTATTTATTTTAACGTGTCACTTACCTGGTGTTGCTCAAAAGAGAATAGCCTCACCGCTGGTCTTCTCTTGGACATACGAGGTGAAGCGTTTGAGGAATTTGGGGTATTCTCTCTTGGCTACGGCTCGTAAGACTGATGCAGGGGCCCAGCCACCAGGATTTACTGTAGGATTACACGAACAAAGCATTAATGTGATAGATTGTATATCATGTATATAATAAAAAAGATTGCAATCCAAATTGTGACGCACTACGATTTTCACAGTTGACCCCAAAAAAATGTTTATATAAGAGGAAACTGAAAACTTAATATTTCATGATAAAAGAAAGAGTTGTGCTTTGTCAACTACTGACTTGTGCCAACAAAAAAATACTTGCTATGTTTACCTTTTCAGGACAACATGACTGAGAATTCTTGGGGGCTGAGTAAACCTAAAAGTTTAGGGCAACCAGATTCGGCGGATTTTTGAGTAGTTTTCTCAACTTTTTTGTTTTAAAAATGAAATACAGAAAACTTTCTCGAACTAAAGTTGAGAAAACAACAACAAAAGTTGGTTTGCCTTAAATTTTTAAGTTCTCAACTTTCATGTTGTAAGTACTAACTGATCTACATTTTGTGGTCATTGAAAAATTACATATAAAAATATATTACTATAAAATGTTTTATATTTTTTTAATTTTTTAAAAGTATATTACTGTATAAAAGATTGTGATTGGCAAAATGTTGTGATGCTTTAGAACAGTAACATTACAAAATGTTACTACCGTTTAAATGTGAGGTGTTCTATTTTTATATATTGATATATATGAAAATGTATTCCGTTCCTGTGATGCAAAGCTGAATTTTCAGCAGTCATTACTCCAGATTTCTCAGAAATCATTCTAAAATGATGGTTTAATAATTCTTCATTTTTTATCAGGAATCCCTGATGAATAACGACAAAACTGGATACAATTCTGATCAATTAAATTCCTCCTTGCTGAATAAAACTTACCATTGGCTACATATGTGATTTTACAGCGGATGTTGTCTCTTGTAATGTCTTTGTCTCCCTCTGGTGGGCTGATTAGGGTTTGACAGATCATGGCTACATTGATTTTGGCACGAACGCATCTAGCAGAGGGCTGGAGAAAACAAGACAGTTACTGATGAGCAGCTTCCTGTATATTGCTAACGTTGAATAACATGCATCAACGATATCAAACTGCATTAAGAAACTTTTCCATAGATAATTCAGCAGTCCTGGAACTTACAGAATAGCTATCATGATCCACTGAGAAGTTGCACACCAGCCATGTGTCTGGATCATTTTCATTGGTGGAAAGAATTTTTCGGATAACCGATACATAAAGCACATCTCTCTGGGAAGCAGGCCATACCCTCTGCAACAGAGTAGAAAAAAAATCTGAAATGTAATAGTCACGCATGATGGAATAATGAATGTGTTATAGTGGAAGTGCTCTACCTTATGTGTCTGATGAATGATGACCGCTTTATCCGAGAGTATCTCAACTACTTGAAAGCTTTCTACAGTTGCTGTAAAAATAAATAAATAAATAAATAAATAAAAGGTGAGCCTATTCTTATTTTATACAATATAAGATTAGAAGATCAAAAAAGGTCAAATTATACACTGAAGTGAACATACTCTCCCAGTCGTTCCGAAAAGCTGTGTCCCAAAAGTAGTGGCAGACCTCGTGACCTGTGACCCCTCTGACAGCGTGAGTAGCTTTCAGAGGATCCAGAACGATGCCGTTCTCCTCCACCTCTCTCCTGTACACCTGCAAAACCATATATTCAAACATATTACACTTTTAAGCTTTAATAACGACAGAAACGATGACAGCAACCTCTAGTGAAAACAACAACAATAAAGGGTTATAAGGCATACAGCAGTTTACTGAAACCTGAGGAAGATTTAGAAAGGTGCATATTCTTCTGTTTTGTAATGGAAACAGAAATTGATAGTGTTTGTATCATAATGAATACAGATAAACATTGACGAAAATTAATGCTGTCAACCATAAATCACATCCAAAATAAAAGTTTTCCTTCACATAATCTATTTGTATGTACTGTGTATATTTATTAAGTATATATAAATACAAACACATTAATGTATATTTAATGAAAGTATGTTATTTTTATATATTAAATATATTTAGACAATGTAAATGCATATATATATATATATATTTATTTGATATGTAAATACTTTTAAAATACATACTGTACGTGTTTATTTTAATATAAACATAATAAATAAACAAAGCATAAACGCATATATTATGTAAAGAAAAACTTATTTCAGATGCGATTAATCGTTTGACAGCATTTACAGCGGAAAAAACACTAATTATGAGATAAAGCCTCATTTATATTTTTCACTCTGAGCTGTTTCTATGGTAGCTGGTTTCCATATTAAAGCGTAAAAATCTTTTATCTACATCTCACCTTCATATCCCCTTCTTCAATCACCAGCTGCCAGTTAGCATCTCCACCCACATCCTGTAAAGAATACGTCATGTGGCTCTGCACCATCTCCTCAACCTGTGAACAAAACAAGAGGTACACAGTGTTATACACTCAAGTAAACAAGCAAAGAATGTATTAGTTACAAACATTTATTTAAGTTCACAAGCCTGTAGTTCATCCACACTACTGTAGTGTCATATCTCTACCTGAGCACTGAACCTGTGCACGTCATCGGAGGCACTTATGAGGTCAATGGAGAACGAGGAGGAAGTGTGACTGTGAGGCTGAACCCAAGAAACAGAGAGGCAGAGGAAAACAGGTCAAGAGAAAAAGAAGAAAATAAAAAAACCACATCATCACCCAGAGAATACAGGGCAGACCGCCACTGCCAATCATATTTCAGCAGGAGGGACTGGAAGAACAAAGACAGCTCTGCAAATGTAAAAGCCCCCGAGATTTCACAGAGCAGATTCACCATCAGCAATGACAGAATTGCATAATCAGTCACGAAGAAGCAAATGTGCTTTGATAAAGTGAGTGTGTAGGAGTATGTGGGTGAGACCACTCTGACTTACCTTATTCAAGTATTTCTGAGTGCTGATGGAGGAATAGGTGTCTGGAGTGAGGGAGATTTTTCGAGATACCCTGCTCCTTTCTGCCTGGGACTGCAAAACATGACAGCAGCTTTTATATATGGACAGACATAAAGTTAGTGGGCTGTACATTCATTATCAGCTATGTTTTGCAACTAGTGGGCAGCTTATCTATCACAAAGATTTTAAAATTATATAATGTTTTTAACATCAAACCAGACTTTAAACGATGTAAAGTGTGTTTTAAGCAAATTTACAACCACCTAAACGATACCCAAATTAGCACCATACCAATATATGCTAAAAGCTGCTAATGCTTTTTTATAAAGCTTGCTATTCTCATACATTTAGAATGATTCATAAAGCAAATTAGTTATAGTTAAGTTTCTTGGTGTAAACTGCCCTTCATTGTGGTCAGAAAAAACTAGTTTGACTTGACTAAACCAACTAACCGACTTAATGTGCTGTTTTAATGCAAAATCTATTCTCTTTTTTTCATGTGTAAACCCAAAAAGTGTGGACTTGGCTAAATTTGATTGGAGGGCCTTAAAGGTGACAACAGCAAAAGTGCGACAGTTCACTAAGCATGTTTGCTAACCGCCAGGCCACTCGGACTGCTTTGCTTTTCCCAGTTTACCACATAACTGCAAGCACAAACGTAATCCCTTCTGTATATATTTACACTTCAAAAGTCATGACGATGTAATCAACGTCACTTTCACAGAAATGAAGCCATTGTAACTAAAGAAATAGCTTTACTTCAAACTAATGCCTTACAAATACAAAGCTTTCCAAAAGTGCTAATTGATTTGAAATAATAATGGCTGGATCATTACTTGCTCTTCGAACTGGTCATGCTTATCCAAAGCAGCTTCCACAGCATCGAAGAACTCCTCTTCATTGATCAGACTGTTTGGTCCTTCCTGCAGAGAGAGAATATCTCAGTCAGAAGGAGGGTGCGTGTTGAACCAAAGATGGAAAAGACAGTGTGAGTTAAAGGCTGTGGGCGCACTTCATAGTCTGGTCCTCCATAATTAGGCTTCTTCTTCAGCTCCGTCAGTGCAGCTTTATAGGCATCTTCAGCCCGTCTTCTCCTTTCAATTTCCTTATAAAATGATAGAAGAATGCTATATTATATCCAGTATAAGTTGCAAGGCACTCATTAAGATCTTAAATGGCTCATAATTATATATATATATATAAAAAAAAATTATAAAAAAAACCCAACCGCCCACCCCCACACCTCACCCAACAGATATGTAAAAAAAAAAAAAACACTAG
The DNA here is from genome assembly GCA_032357475.1 of Enteromius thamalakanensis. Taxonomy (NCBI): domain Eukaryota; kingdom Metazoa; phylum Chordata; class Actinopteri; order Cypriniformes; family Cyprinidae; genus Enteromius; species Enteromius thamalakanensis. The sequence continues at coordinate 23,690,693 of JAUCMT010000105.1, forward strand.
CATACAAAATGTTAGGATTAGTAAGACGTTTATACTCACTAAGGCTGCATTAATTTGATAATTTAATAAAACAAAAGTAATAAAGTCACTAATATAGTTAAGTAATATTGAATAACTGTTTTATACATGTGATCTTGGACCACAAAACCAGGCCATATATTGTCCTATCCAAACAAAAGCCAAAAAAAATAAAAATAATAATAATTATATTTACACATATAAATAATATTATATTATATATACACATATACATACATACATATATACACACACACATACACGCACAATCCCTATATATATATACATATAAAATAAATGAATAACTAAAATAACCCTTATTACCGGTTTTGTGGTCAGGGGTCAGATATTACTATTTAATTTTTTTTATTTTTTTTTATTAAAAACGGTTCCGCTTAATATTTTAACCAATCATTTTGTTGCCCAGTGTTTTTAAACCTTTTAGACTTGACAAGATGTTTAAAGTTTTTTTCTGGTTGCTAAACAAAGCTTGCTTACAAACTAATCCAAGAAACGCCCGTTTAGGATCCAAATAAAGCAGCAGACCAATGACATAACACATGAACCCTGACAGCTCCAGTTGCAGTTTCATGCTTAAGCTCCAGCAAACACACCCATTTCAAATCATCAACTCTACTACAGATGCCACTGAAGATACCATCACTCTTGTCTCACTTGAAGATCGTTCATCTAACAAAGGCTTGAGCCCAAATCACACGCTCTCCAGACTTGGTGAATAGCTGCCAAAAAGCAAACCTCCAAATCACACAAACCTTTTTAAAATAACTGAAGCAGAACCTTCAGCCCCAACATAAAACCTTCACTAAAAAGTGGTTGTTCAGTTGGCTAACGGAGCAGCTTTGGGTGTTGTAGATGAGTAATTTGTTGCATAATGTTCTTCCATTATAAATCAGATCTGTTCTTAAACTGACAGGTGTGGTTTAGCTTTAAGCATCGAAAGATCTCTCTCTCTCTGTAAGATGTCCCGAGAGACAATTACTGACAACACCCGGCTTATATGACAGGTCATAACTGTCAAAAGGTGGTAACGTGATTCTACTAAATTCTGCAATAACATACACATACGCAGCACATATGAATGACTAAAACATGTTAAGACTAAAATACATTTTCAAGTGAATCAATTTATCACTTCAACACCGAGTAGCAACAAATAACCATTGAACTGAACAAAAGCATGCCCAACCTACAGAGTACAAGCTGCTGTGTGTACACAGAGGAATCCAGTTTTCATTAGCACTCTGAAGAGATCCGGCCACCCAGTTCTGCCACGGCTTCAGCGCTGAAGCACTATACACTGTAGTCATCCTCTACAATCCCGTTGCCACGTGATTGGACAATACACAGTCCTCCGAAAAGAGGAACCCAGGGTTACTTTGCAAAAAGCTTTCTTCTGCTCAAAGATCCATCAAGTCTTGCTCAATGACTGTAAACACACTGTAAAAATCACACCCGTCCAGACTGTCTGTGGTGGCTGGAATCTAAGAAGCTGCTTCCTGGCTCATGATATACCAGGGGCTGGACTTTAAACTGGTCGAGCAAGTGTTTTACACTAAGATGCAAATGACGTGTGGCTTTGGAGATGTGCTTCCACATAAAGTGGTGCTGAAATGCAGAGCTTCCGGAAATTACAGTAGAAGCACTTTTGTTTTAATGGATTCGTCCCAGATTAAGTTTGTGAAAAAAAGGCAGAGCTGCTTGATGCTGAATGCTTTACTTGCATGAAAATGCACCCAGTAGTTTTAATACAACAAAAGTGTTTGATTGTCCCTAAATTATCAATATTTCTAGGACAGTAAATTATAGTAAAATAATATTAATTAATAAATACTTGTATATTGTTTCTAACCCATTATCCCCCCCCCCCTTTTTTATATCATGAGATACTCTCAAAACGGTTTATGCTTGTGTTTTTTTTTTTAAATACACTAAACAAAGGATTGCAGAGTGCTTGAAATATAACACAGAAGTAGTAGCAGCCTTCTTTTATGATGATTTTGTGGAACTTGACCCTTGTGGTTTATTTAATTGCATACCAGCATCTATGGCTATTTTCATGGCAAGATCAATGTATTTTAACAGAAACAAAAAGTGATAACACCGTAGTAAAGAAAAACAACAACCGATAACCAAGTTACATCAATAGAATTATACATTACAGGAATGTTTTTATTTTTTTACCAAAAATATTTCAGAATATTTCAATTACAAAAACAGAGATTAACACAGTGGTCCAATTTCACTACCTTATCAAGTCGTCTTTGCCAGCTTTCTTCTCTTTTGACCAACATGTCGATGCAGTGGGACAGTGTGGAGAGGATTCCTGCTGTAGTAGCTTTAAACGTGATGGCTTCCCCTTTGAAATCGATGCCTAAGGAACCTTTGAGGCTCTCCACAGAGAATACTGAGGAAAACATGTAAAATGAGTATCAAATACTAGAAGTATTTAAACCTTTGAAGGAACTTAACTTTGTTTTGGTGTCTTATCAATTACACATAATGATAAAGCACCCAGTAATTTACTTACAACTATCACTGGCGTAATGGAAGATTTTCACCATTATTTGAGTAAAAAGCACTTTGTCTTCACACACAACGAACTACCACTAATTGCACATGGCTTGGTGTATACAGTGTAAGTTTGTCTGTTATTGCAAATGGAATGTATGCTTATCAATTAATTAATATGTCTTCATTACCATGTATTGCTACGTATACAAGATACAAAAAAACGTATACTTGAGAATAATGCTGCATTCAGAAAGGATCACATGCATTTGACCAGTTTTAACAATTTGTGTATTAGGCACAGAGAGGATGTGCTTATATCAAAGATGTACACATCTCAAAAAAACCCTCACATTTCTCTTTGCTGCTGTTGTTGTTGTTAAGAAGACAATCTCCATCTGGCCGTGAGGTTGGAAAATCTTCCTCATCATCAGATACTGCAAAATAAAATAAAATTAAATTAAATAAAAAATAGAGAGCAATGTACTTTCATTAAAAATAACTTTAATTTTATTTATTAGTTCTAATAAAAAAGTTTTTTTTTCTGCACAGGAGAGACTTTGTGTTGTTTCGGGAAAAAAAATAAAAATAAAAAAATACATACACACATACACACTGTATCAGCCATATTTGTGTGAAAAATATATGCAAAAAATGCATTTCAGCTAACGGTGTTCATCAAACAGCAGAGCACATTAAATATGCTTCAAGTTTTCTGGCTATTATTAAGAATGTTAGCCTTGAGACAGGGCTTCTCAACTCAAGGGTCCACTTTCCTGCAGAATTTAGCTCTAACTCTAATTAATATTGAATCTAAAAGGGGATTATGTGTTTGACTTGTGGCTGTCATAAAGCTGACAAAACACAGCTTTACTGAGCTCAATGGCCCTGGCCCAAGATTTAATATAGTTTAATGCTATTGAAATGCTTCCGGTTTCAGCTGAAATGAGATCAACACATACAATAAAGCTGTACATTTCAAGGCACATCAGTGGAGCTAGTTAAGTTTCATTAGACATATCTTGTGTTTCAAAGGTAAATGAAAGTCCAAGGCTTTCAAACTATTTTCATTTTTCACAATATACAGTAAAGCAGCACTACTCTGAATGTTACGTTTTCTCCAGAAGCAAAACTGGTCTCTTGGTCAGCTAAAACTGTAATGCAACAAAATTCTTTTACAGCACCTTTGTCTCTGTGGAGCTCATCTTTACTGTCAATATCTGCGCAGTTGTCAAAATACTTCTGCAGTGTGTCCACCTGTCTGCAGAGAATGTCCCGGAAGGTCTCCATCTCCGCTAGCTTCTCCCGCAGGCTGTATCCCTTCTGTTCAGCAGTTTGTAAATCAACATTCAATTGTTATAAGACATCTCTCATGATGACATGTGGTAACATAAAATGTGGCCGTGTTTGAGCTCTGGATCTGAAGGCAGAAGCTGAGACTTACCTTGAAGGAGGATGCGGAGGTGGTGGAGAGGCCGCTGGCAGCAGAGGTGAGGGACAGCAGGGAGCCATGGCGGCGTAAACTGCTCTCTGACCCATAGCCTGACTCAGCCTGCACTCAAAATACAGCACAAACAAAACGAGCTGGTTAGCTAACTTCACACCTGTTAAAAAATAAAATTCAATTGAACCATTTAAAAGTGAATGCAGAGAATTCACTATACAGATAAAACGGAGCATTGTTCAATCTCGGCAAAGAAATAAAGCAGCTGGCAGGTCAAATGGATAACAAGTGATGTAAAATGATAAACTTTTTAACAAAATAAAACTGGATCAAAGACACATCTAATACATCCATTAATACTACATTACAAGCTTAGGTTGTAATGGTTAAGAGTTGTTAAGAGAAAATACTACTACAATTTTATTTCTATTTTAAAATGTAATTTATACCTGGTGGCATTACTTTAGTTTTCAGTCTCACATTATCCTTTAGAAATCATTCTTATGTGCTGCTTTAAAAGGTTTCTTAAAATGAACAATGTTGAAAACAGTTGTGTAAAACACCTGCCTCGTTAAATGACAGAAGATACATGGTCTGAACACAGCTTCACTGCTTTGGCCTGACAAATGACAGGAAGTAGGCTTTTTCAACTGCTAATTATTATACAACACAATCCCAGATTGCATCTCAATATCTCATCAGCATCATGATTTCCTGGCAGGGGTGGATAACCAGGGATAAACATTAAAAGAAATCTAGATATAGACTCAAAAGGGTTTGCAACATGTAGTTTAAAACAAATGCTATTCTTTGAACCTTTTATTCATCATCAAATCTTGAAAAAAACAAAAAAATCATCACTGTTAAAAGCTGTAAAATAATAAATATTAAATCATAAATGGGTTTGGGTTAGTAAATGTTATTCAAAAGTTGGAAAAGATGGCAGGCTGAAAATTCAACATTTTACACTAAATAATACACAGAAAAAAATTATAGTAATCACAATTATTCACAATAATGCTGTTTTACTATATTTATGATCTAATAAATAAAGCATTAAAATAATAGACTTCTTTCAAAAAATATCAAAAAAACCTTACCCCAAACCTTTTAACAGGTGCTGGAAAAGGTCACGCTCAGTGCATTCAGTACTAACACCTAACTCTTCTGAACATGCGTTCGTTTCAGTCCTTCCATGAGTACACTGTAAAAATGCTGACACGTGGCTTGTGGACAGATTTCATTTGATAAAGTGCTTTAATTAATAGCCATTGACAGATTTTTTTTAAATGCAACTCCAATGGAGCATCCATTAAAAAAAAAAAAAAAAA
>JAUCMT010000105.1:23700513-23712874 GCA_032357475.1 Enteromius thamalakanensis
CCTATTTGTGTGTTCCTTGAATTCATTGTAATTTAATACGTAAGGCATTGTAATTACTATATTTACTATATATATATTTATAGAGCATGTTTTTAGTTTCGAAGGTAACAAGATTAGTCATATTGGATGTGACTGTAATACACTGCTCAAACTAAATAAAGGGAACGCTTAAACAACACAATGTAACTCCAATTCAGTCACACTTCTGTGAAATCAAACTGCCCACTTAGGAAGCAACACTGATTGACAATCATGTTCACATCCTGTGATGCGAATGGAATAGACAACAGGTGGAAATAATAGGCAACTAGCAAGACACCCCCAATAAAGGAGTGGTTCTGCAGGTGGTGACTGACCACTTCTCAGTTTCTATTCTGTCTGGCTGATGTTTTGGTCACTTTTGAACGCTGGTGGTGCTTTCACTCTAGTGGTAGCATGAGACGGAGTCCCACACAAGTGAATCAGGTAGTGTAGCTCATCCAGGATGGCACATCAATGCAAGCTGTGGCAAAAAGGTTTGCTGTGTCTGTCAGCGTAGTGTCCAGAGCATGGAAGTGGTACCAGGAGACAGGCCAGTGCATCAGGAGACGTGGAGGAGGCCATAGGAGGGCAACAACCCAGCAGCAGGACCGCTACCTCCTCCTTTGTGCAAGGAGGAACAGGAGGAGCACTCGCAAAGTGACCTCCAGCAGGCCACAAATTTGCATTTGTCTACTCAAACGGGCAGAAACAGACTCCATGAGGGTGGTACGAGGGCCTGACGTCCACAGGTGGGGGTTGTCCTAACACTGTGCAGGAAGTTTGGTATTTGCCAGAGAACACCAAGATTGGCAAATTCGCCACTGGTGCCCTCTGCTCTTCACAGATGAAAGCAGGATGATACTGAGCACATGTTACAGACATGACAGAGATCTCTGTCTCTATCTCTATCTCTATGTGCTTGCTAGAGGTAGCCTGACTGCCATTAGGTACTGAGATGAGATCATCAGACCCCTTGTGTCGGTGCGCTTGGCCTTGGGTTCCTCCTAATGCAAGACAATGCTAGACCACACGTGGCTGGAGTGTGTCAGCAGTTCCTGCAAGATGAAGGCATTGATGGACTGGCCCGCCTGTTCCTCAGACCTGAATCCAATTAAGCAAATCTGGGACATCATGTCTCGCTCCATCTATACTGTCCAGGAGCTTCTGCATGCTTTAGTCCAGGTCTGTGAGGAGATCCCTCAAGAGAGCATCCACCACCTCATCAAGAGCATGACCAGGTGTTGTAGGGAGGACATACAGGCACGTGGACGCCACACACACACACTACTGAGCCTCATTTTGACTTGTTTTTAAGGACATTACATCAAAGTTGGATTCTGTAGTGTGCTTTTCCACTTCAATTTTAAGTGACTCCAAATCCAGACCTCCATGGGTTAATTAATTTGATCGATCCATTGATATTTTAAGTGTGATTTTGTTGTCAGCACATTCAATATAAAGAACAAAGTATTTAATAAGAATGCTTCATTCATTCAGATCTATGATGTGATATTTTAGTAATCCCTTTATTTTTTTGAGCAGTGTTTGAATATATATATATATATGAGTATTTTTGACAATGAAAAAAAAACTTACTAAAAAAATGTATTAAAAGTTTGAAAATGAAAAAAATGAAAACTCTGTCAGTAGGATTGATTGATTTGAGGATAATTCAACACCCAGATATTTGCTGACATACTTCCACCCTTCCTTTCTTTACATTTCAGGTTGAGGATAGTTTGGAGCTCTCCTTTCAGGGAAATGATGTGAAACTGGACATTTTCTTTTTTTATGATGAAGGTGACATTGTCTGGAATGGAGGCACACAAGCAAAGAGTGGCAAAAAATTCAAGTGAGTGTTAAAAAGCTTTCTATTATCATTCATTTTTCTATTATTATATTTCTATTATTACATTTGCTTTCAATCAGGGTTGCTGACTTTTCAAGGCCATTCAGAAAACACATGCAAATAGAAGCCCCTGCAAATCAATTCAATCTCTTCAGCAGTTTGACGGCAGGTGCTGCAAATGCTCAAAAACAACCAAATAAAGGACTTTATTTGCAGTGCGTTTCTTTATGTGGTTGTGTTGTAAGCATTTGCAGCGCATGTAGTCAAATCGATGAAGTGGTTTAATTAATTTGAAGGTATTTTGTCTATGTGCAGTGCGTTGAGCTCTCTCGGCCACTGTACATTTGTCAGATTCTCAGTCACTTTTTTTCTGGGAATCATTTATGTTTATCTTTCATCTGAAATCTTAGTTATGAGACAAAGATGTATGTTGATTTACTGAATTGTTACAAAGCTAGAAGTACAGCGGGAAGAAAAGTTTGTAAACCCTTTGATGACATCTGGCTTTCTGAAAACATACGGTCTGATCATAATTGGACTCACAATTCGAGTCAAACACAATAAAACATTTTGTAAACCATATTTCAGACATGATCTTTGACAGGGAAAGCTGGAAAATGTAGTTCATTTCAGAAGATGAGACTGGATGTGTTTGGGATGCAGAATTGCAAAAATTTAGGAAGAGTTAATCTTCTTTTATTTGTATTTGTTTTCTGACAGATATATGTTCCCACGATTCAGTCTGTGTTGGACGGAGCTGATGGAGCTTAGGGTCAGAGTTCCCTGTGAAACCGGGGACTATGTGATAGCCAACTACGGACCTAACTGGAATGTTCCTGTGAAAACCTGGGACTGGAAGACCTCTCCGTTCAACGTACAGGAGAATGGCGTCTGGCCTGTGAGGGAATGGGATGACGTCATCCAAGTTTACTGAAGCGTCATGGGAGTAAATGTATTTAGTTATACTTCAGTAAATATGGCTCATTGTTACCTTAAGCTACTACAAGGTCAAAAATAAGCCCCTGTGGAAACATTGACTGCCTTCGTAACACTAAGAGAACATTGAAAACAGAAGAAATATTAATGTGGTGAAGCGATTTAATGATCTGTCCTGTAAAGAGGGTAGTTTTACATTTTATTTGAGAATGTGTAAATAATTGAATAAACTACTGTGTGAACTATTTGGGTCTTCTTTCTCATTATAATTTTTTTAATTGCTGGTGTGTTACTGATATATACATTTTAACAATAGCAAATATCGCACTAGTGAAATTAAGTGTATGTATTTATTTTATGTGTATTTAAAGTGTAGTTGAGTGATTTGAGTGAAGAAAAAATATACATACATATATTTCATTGTACATATTAAAATGCACAGTGAAAAACAGATTGTGGAAATAGTTAAACATATTCAAACATTTTTAAATCACTATAAAAGCGCAACAAGTCTCAAACTATTTAGAATGGGGAGAACACATTAAAATGCTAATAAAATGGGGTCAAAAGCAGCTTGATTGCCTTTCCTGGACAAATGTATTGAATTTAATATTAAGTAATTATTAACGAGATGTATTCTTATTTAAAGTGAATACGCTTAAACAAAACATCAGTGATTCATTTTCTTTTATTTTTTGTTTTGTACAAAATGTATCCATATAGTATCCAACAGATACTCCAACAACAAATGGCTTAAGTCAATTTACAAACCTTCATGACATTGATCCTTTTACTGGACAAGAAGCAAATATAGGAATATTTACCCACGCCTCAATCAAAACTCTAGAAAAAACAAGCCTGGCTGAAGACAAAGCTATAGAAACATACTTGATACAACAGTCATATTTTAGCAGTACCTTGGAATACTGGCACTTATGACCTTATTTAAATGTACAACAGAAATCACAGACACAAGCGCAGAGTTAGCAAACACCTAAAAACTGCAACGCACAGTCCGGCTCACAATCTGACAGTGGGGGGGGACCAAAAGAAAAGAAAACAAAAAAACAAACAGGGAAAAGAACAATTAACAATTGCAGGACCAGCTACAGAACCAATGATTAAAAATAAAAAAAAATAAAAAAATGGAGGGTAAAAATGCTTTTTGGTTTTCACAGTTAAATTTTAAATGCACTGCATGCATGATGCTAACAATGGCATGAGATTGACAAAACATTTTTTAAAAATGCCCAGAAAGATTCAGTTCAGCTTTATGATGAACTTCAACTGTATAAAAAAGAAAAGAAAAAAAAATAAATCTAACAATATCTACAAAATGAAAAGCGGGGGAAAAAACAAATGGAAAAATAGGTTTAAAACAATTTCCCCCTATCTCCGGTATCTGCCCCTCTCCTTTTCCCTCTCCCGGTCTCGAATCCGCTCTCTCTCCCGGTCCCGTTCTCTGCCACGCTCTCGTTCTCTGTCACGACGCCCGTCCCGTGGCCGGTCGCGCTCTCTCTGACGGTCACGCTCACGTGGTCTGCTCCTGCGTCCACTCACCACCGCCTGCGTTCTTCTCAGGAAATCATCCACTCGCATGTCATAGTCATGCTATCAAACAAAAGTTTGAAAAGATTGAATAAGTAATCAGACACTAAACATCAAGAAACATTTTTGGGGTCCCACTTTAATATTAAGTGTCCCTAATACCTGTGTACTTCCATAGTAACTAGATGTGTATTTAGTATGTAACCACAGTTTACTTATACATACTGCTGTTACAAAATGTAGCTATGTAATTCCTGTTACATGACTACTTAGGACATTAGTAACAGCACTTTTTTCACTTCACTGTTACACTTTTGTACTTACACACACCATTCTGATGGTTGTTACATGTGTGGTTACAGTAATATAACAGCTGTAGATACTATGTAGCAATGTGTACTTACACTGTGGTTACATATTACATACACATCTAGTTACTATGGAAGTACATGGGTATTATGGACACTTAATATAAAGTTGGACCCAAAACACTAACAAATATAATTTTTTTTTGGTCGGTTATTCCATTTTTTAAATCATGTTAACATGATTTAAGCAGTTGTCGCTATATGGACGGTCAACGACTTTATTAACGACTATATACGAATTTATCATAATCAATGAATATTATATATAAAAGGTATACACCCATATAAGCTGCTGTTGTAACTTAATTTATTTCGCTTGTAGAAGATGCTGGTTATTTACTACTTTTAACATGACAAAATTGTTATTATATAATGTCTTATATAATTATAAGAGTACACCATGAATCCATTTTACAATTTGAGTTTTTTTTGGCTTTTAAGGGTTTATATTTGGACTGGTTAGGGAAGGTAGCACTGTGGAATGTTCTTCTTTAACCTGTAAGCAGTTCTGTTTATTAACCGCTAGAAAGTCAAAAGTAACGGGCTGCAGGTTTAATAATCGTAACCGAGGTAAAGTAATCAATTATCTGAGGTTCTGATTTTCGTCCAGCTCTAAGATATGGTACTGTTAGAGCTGTTTTAGGTGGCTAAACATTACCAAACTGGAGGCAAAAGAGCGAACAACCCTCTTTTCCCTGAAGCGAGCATCGTGGGGCATCGGATGGTGTCCAGAGTAAGGAGGGTGGGCCTGGGGTGGAGGAGGATGATGCTGGTAGTATGGGTGCTGGGGAGGATGCTCCATTCCAGGGTATGGGGCCTTCAGATAAAACAAAGTGTCAAGCTTGAAACACACGGATAACCAAAACACCTAATACAGAAAACCGCAGTGAATATGCTCAGTCTTACCATTCCTTGCCATGGTGGTGGAGGCCCAATGTTGTGGTGGAATTCTCTCATATAGTCATTGTAAGACTAGAAATAAGCAAATGAGGAACTTAGAACTATGACTGCACCCAATCAATCAGAAAAAAAACTAAATAAAGTCACTAATGTGGTCAAGTGGGCAATACTAAAGTCTTCAACCCAAATAAAACTACTACATTTTTCTGTTAAGAATGTACTTAATTTAAAGATTAAAAACTTACTCCGTTAAGAAACACATCTCTCCGAACACCAGAAAAGCGCCTGTGAAGACACAATAGGTTATAAGTAACACATTTATAACACAACTCCTGGAAACTGAGGAGGGAAAAACAACAATACCGACCTGTCCACAGGTGGATTGCGAGGGTCTTGCATAAAACCTAAACAGACAGCAAAAAACCAATTTCACAAATGACAGGAAGGCGCAGCACAAACAATACAACCAAACATCCAGAACTAATCATCTTATTTAAAACCCCAAACAAGCGCTACAACAGTTTTGACCAAAATGCAAACTTAAAGGTGTAGTTCAGCTTCATGCAGAACTACGATTTTCACCTAAGATACCATCCTTAAAACACAAGACACCCATCTCAGTAAAGAGTCATAACAAGAGGACAAAAAATACAAAACAAAAACCTTTTTGTGGCATTTTACCGTGGCACTTTTTTAAAAAGCAGACCACTGAACAGTGAGACAGAATAGAGAGAGAGATCTACATGTCACAGATATTGACCTGGTCTCTGGGGGAATTCTGGCGTGTAATCAATCCTGGGCCGCTTCCGGTTGTGCATGTCATATTCCTCTGGACGACGCCTACGTAAACCAGGTACATTAATGTGAAACATGGCACAGATTTGAAAATAAAAGACTGACATGAACCATACAAACAAAATAACCTTCAGACATAAGTGTGTGGGTACAGGATTACATATCAGATTTCTTTCATGTTTTAGTTAATAGTGGAATATTTGTGAGTAGTATAACATTCATTGGTGAGCAACTATATGAATACTTAAACTGCATGACACCAAGTAAAGCATGACTGTAAGCACAAACCTCTTGTTCGGTTTTTCTTGGCATGTTAAGATCTTAATGTCCTGCATAAAATATTCAGGGTTCAATACGAGTTATTACTGACAGCATTTGTAACTATGCTCATTTGAGCTAGGCCACAACTGATGGTCAAATCACTAGCAGGTGAGGTTGGACAGATCATATAGATTTGTTACATTTTTAATATTAGTAGCAGTGGTAGTGCTTTGGCTGGCTAAAGTTTTTCACTTCATCAACTGTCACCACTGTTATACATATTCAGAAAAACATGCGTTGCGTTTTCAAAAGGATGTTTTAGAGGAAGTAGATTTCATGCAACTTTAAAAACTGCTTTAAAACCCCAAAACAAAAAAAATAGCATGTGTAATTTCGATCATGTGAATCTTTTTTATAAATCATGTTTACATAAAGGCACTTAGCTAAGCCACAGCAATTAAAGTGCACAATTTATTGAAACTAAAGCCACAAGACTCATGAAAATGCTAACTAAATGTTATGTACATTTCTGTATATCAAATGCCGTAAGCATGTAAAGCAGGTAACTTTCATATTAAACATGAAAGGAGATCAAAAACTTGTACTGAACCCTGAACATTGCTTAATACTAAAGCCACATTGATGTGGTTCTTTTTTTTATTGCTAAATCCTCAGCAGAGCTCTACAGTGTGAGCCTTTCAATGTTCAAATGTGAAAACATATTTGACATCAGTAAAATCTAAGGGCCAAATCATAACTTGTGAACTCAAATTATACAACTTACCATTATAAAAAATAATAATAATAATAATGCATTTGGCTGAATTTTGTTGTCTTCCATTCAAGTAAACAGAAATGTAAAAAATAATGTTGAAATGTTTAATACACAGTCTGGTGTGGATGATGTATTGTTAAGGGTCTGGTTACACTAGCTTCAATATTTAAGGTTATTAAATGTGTTATAATAGCTGTGTTCCATTTAAACGTTTCTTGATGCAAGACATTATTTGTGAATGAATTTCCTAGCCACTCAAATGATGAAAAGTGGAAAGGATTTGTGAATTTCAAGAAAGCATTATTAATATATTAGAAAGTTTCATTATTGTGTGACACTTCTATTTTGTATAAATTAGTCTTTTCAAGTAGTTTGCTGTTAACATCTTTTTCAAGTGCAAAGTATGTATGTTCGCAATAATGTTAAAATTGCTACCCATTTAATTTTACCCAAATATTACCGTAGAGCCCTGCTCAGAATTGCATAGAGTAGCTTTCGCTGTGTTCTAAAGCTAAAAACCCCACATTTCTTCAACTGTGCCATGAGTCTTTTTTTCTCGAACACATACTCAAATTAGTGCCCTTAGTGAAAATGTTATTCTAACATATGGTAAAAACCCAATATGTCAAAAAACAATATCTACAGTGGAGAACAATAAAATCTGGTTGAGTGTGTGACATACCGCATTCTTGTAGTTTTGTGACTGTTAACGTTGGCAAATACTTTATAGAGTAAAAGTTCATTTAAAAGTCCATCTTATGCTTTAACACATTTTAAATGGGAGGGCTTGGTAAAGCAGAAGAAGGGGGAGTGATAAGGAGTGGTGCAGTCCATTGCAAAGCAAACCAAAAAAAGACCAAGAGAAGATCCAGACATCTGGAAATAACCCTTCTCTTGGGGTACTCAGTCCATGGAGGGCTCAGAGAAACAGAAGAAGGTAAGGGTGGAGGCATTTTACACCATCTTTAGTCCAGAGGAGGGAAACCAAACCGCCTACCTACCACCAGCAGGAACATCCCATCGATTCTGAGGAAGGGGCTTTTTGTAAAGAGGGTGGGGAAAGGGGAGGGACGTGTACACAAGTAACGCATCCAAACTGGAGTCCATCAGTTGGGGCTGGGGGGCCAGATAATGCAAACCAACAAACTTCCTCATAATGTTTGTCTGCAGAAAGTAAGGATGCGTTTAAGTCCTTTTTGGGGGCCATTTTTTTCTTTTTGGGCCTTTTTTTGAGCACTGTGGTATGGAACAGAGTTCATGTAAAGCAGTGCTCTAAAGGGAGAGTCCCTGGTGTGATTTGAGTCCATATGCACTGCAAACGGGACGACTACCCACTCCAGCAGCTTTGCAGAAGAACATGCTCTTTTTTGCCCTTCCTCCCTGTCTCTCCCTCTCTGTTTTCATTCTTTCCTTCACCGTTTGACGCTACACCCCGCACACTTCAACTATCTATATTCATAAGCACACTCTGGAGCTTTTTCTGGAAAGGAAAACCAGCAAAGAAGTCCCAAAATACGCTCCTCTTGAACGCTTTCTCTTTTTTTTTTAAAAACCAACGACTGCTTTCTGTCCCTCAAATCGATGTGCCATCTTCTGTTTAATTATTAAGGCTCCTTTTAAAAGAGTCCCAAATTTGACTGGCTCTATCCCCCATGGACACTCCTGCAAGAAAAGGCTTTGGGAACAAATTTAAACACAGACTCAATCTACATAAACAAACCTCAGTGCTACAGCTACAAAGTTAACTAGACCATTCTGAGGCTCAAGTAGTTAACAGTTAACAGAGGCATATCAGGTCAATTGTTACACCATTTTAACTCCCATTAACCATCAAAATTAAACAACAGCACGGATGATTTATTCTCCCACAAAGCCGCAGCCAGTCCGCTCTGCTCTGGTTGGCTTGGTTCGTGGCTCTTCTCTGACCCTCGCTCAAGTGACGATGAAGACGAAGGTGGAAAAATAACAAAAAAACCACACACTTGCTCCCTTTGCATCAGGTGACAGGGACACAAGTGCGCACTATCAGTCCAAAGAACATTTCTAACCTTCCCATGTCCCGAGGGACGGGCTCTCTGTGGGGTAGTCGGCCCCGAGATCGAGGCTCTGAGTGCATCCTCCTCTTGTGGCGCATTTTGTGAATGACTTGATACAAGTCAATGCTCTCATCAGGTGGGAAGAGCATGCACAGCTGTGTCCCACAGTCTGGTTCGATCTCCTGCAGGCGGTCGTTCACAGATGTCCAAGAGCACATGGGAGACAGTGAAAAGAAAGAAAATTAATTAAACATTTGTTTATAAGAACAATTATTTAACCAATTGTCTGTGATGATAAATAAAGACATGGGACTAAACTAGAAGTCAACAGAAAACCAAAATTTACTATAACTATGTGTGTATGTTCCTGGTCTTATTATACATATTTCACTTGTATTTAAAACAAAAAAATTATAAATCAAAAACCCAAATCAAAAAATGTCTTTGAAACAAATGATGCTTTTGACTGACATTAAAAATTCATCCTACTTTTGCAATCGCAACCCTTTTAACCACAGGACTAACGCAAGCAGTATATAAAGAATAAGTAGACCTGTCACTTGCCTGGTTGTTGTGGTGCAGCAGCAGGAAATTCCAAGGCCAGTGAGTCTAATACAGTTATTGGCTAGTAATGATTTAATGACCAGCATTTATTTTGAAAGATCACTTTGCCCGACTTTTACTAGACTGACCCATTCGCTGTAGTAAAGTTCCAGAAAAACTGTGCATGAATCAGCTGTCAGAGGTACAGCTGTGAAATTATTCTAAAATATATGTACATACAATATTAGCAAACTCATATTTGTCTGATAAATGTGTTAAATTTGTTGACAAATATAAAAGCATTTTTATTTGGATAAATAAAAATTTTGCAGGGTATGCAAAAAAAAAAAAAAGCAGCAAGCATAATTTATTTATTTTCTAATGTTGAGCCCTGAACAACCTAGATTCACTGTATGTAACATTCACTTGTTACAGTCAAACCCCAGATCAAAAAATCGGTTAACTTAAATGGCTTATAGGAGGAGTTTCAAATTGAATCGACTAACCTGCCCATCACGTCCAATCTTCACAGGCTTGTGCTCATTCCATGGGTTGGAGAGGTGAGCTGTTTTTGTGAAAGGTAATTCCCGCCTTCAAGTAGAAAGAAAGACCTCAATAGCTCATAATTGCAAACAACATAAAAAAAATCCTGAAATTGCTTTTTCATGGTTTTCACCTGCAAATCCAATCAATCTTGAAGACTCCCCCAAGCATCTTAGCATTCATGCCAGCGGGTAGAACCCAGTGGATGGGAGAACCTCCATGATGAGATTCAGATGAGAGCCGAGCAAAACCTAAAACGCAAACACACATCCTTATCCTAAGTTTGCAGTTTCAAATTAGCTACATTAAAGCCAATATAACTGTTTTTTTTTAGACATACCTTGAAACTTTCCACTTTCCCTAACTGAAAAGATAAGCACAACACTTCGAGCAGAACGAAAAGCTGCATTGAGTTTTTTCTCATTGACGGGCAAAGTGGACCAAACACCCTGTGGAGAGATCATGCACAGCACGTTACCTGAGTAAAGCTACATAAAAAAGTCTCTTCAAAAAGGAAACAATGCTGTAAAGTGGCAAACCTTTGCTTTAGCCAGGGAAACATTCTCATGATTGTTGCTCTTAATTAGAAAAAACCTGGCCTCTCTCAGGATATACTTCAGCTTGCTGGTTTGATCTTCAAAAAGAAAAGGGAAAACGTGTCACAAAAGCAGTAAGAGTACAAGGCTGTGATGACTGAATTGATAATACTGATAAACAAATGTAAATACTGACATGACAATGCAATTAAATGTGCAAACATTATCTGAGCGTGAGTGTGTTTTTCTTACCCTTCCTCACAGCTCTGACAGAAGAGGACAGTTTCTCATGTTTCTTTTCAGACCCTAGAAGTCAGAGAAATACTATGCTTTAACATTCGAAACACAGATAAAAACATGTGCTGTTGCTGGCGAGCCTTGATTTCGACTGGTCCTAACATGAAACAGCCCAACACTGTGTTAAATAAAGACTCCCACAAGCTTAAGATCAAGAGAAGATTAGAGACAAAATGTAGTCGTTGGAAATTTACACCATTTCAGGTTGCCATCAGGTGTGTATAAATACAATTATGACTCAGCTATTTGTAATCTGACCTGCTCCACCAAAAATCAGTCAGTCAATCTACACTTCAGCCAATTTACATATACGTCCAATTTTATCTTAGCACATTTTTACTGCTCTAAGAAAGAGATCTTTGAACAAACTGTCGCACGGCTCTTTGCAAATCTCAAATATTTAAACTGCAGGACTGTCTAAACTGACCAACTTTCATTCTCCTCTTGTGCGAGTCCACTCGAGTTGAAGCCAAGTTGGCCATTGTTGCAAAATAAAACCAAATTGTGATATATTTTAAGGCAGCTGACTATTAAGCCACTCACACACCTGGTGAGAAATTCTGCTTGACGCCACATCTAAATCATGGTTTATCTAATAATTCTGTTGCACCAAACGTTAAACCGCGTTTTAAGATAAGCAGGTTTACATTTAAACCATCATTTTGATCCCGGATTTTATTTTTAACTTTAATCTTGTTCCTCCAAAACTTGTTAAACTAATATTTAAATTTCAATTAAGGATTAACTTTAAACTTACAGATGAGGAGGTTTAAGTAATATAAAAGTACACCTACATTTCAGTATGTGGCTAATTAAACAAAAAGACAAACAGTGCCTGAGTAATCAGGTCTCAGAGAGGTGTTTAGCTATAAAAAGTAGGGGTGTAACGATACGCGTATCGTGTATCGTACGATTCATGGTCATTTTCCAAATCATAGTGATCATCCCTATCC
>JAUCMT010000105.1:23751998-23763518 GCA_032357475.1 Enteromius thamalakanensis
TTTTGCAGTTTGCACTAATAGTTTTGAGAAATGCATTAACTGTTGTGCAAATTTAAATACTGTTGTGAGAAATGCACCAAAGCCACTGAGAAAAACTGTAATATAAAGTGGGACCCTTTTAAATACACTCATACAAGAGCATTAAACATTAAAAAGTCTCCCGATTTGATCATCTTAATAAAAATACATAACATAACATTTTATTTCAACATTTACTATCCTTATCTAGACCTGTGCAAAGCATAATGGGAAGGGGAATTCCACTTCATAGTTACACAAGTAAAATAATTTATGTTCTTTTAAAATGAAAATACTGAGTGAACCAAAGCAGAACAGTTTCAAGCCAGTTTAAAACAATACAGTTGTTTAAATAGGGAACCAAGCATGGTTTAAAATGAATATATATGTGAATATAATTTTTTTTAATAAACTGAACAGTGTTGGAGAATATTTTTTTAGTGTAGATAGAAAGATAGATGGATAATATACTTGTTTAAATAATTATTATAAATACAATTAAGGAGTTGTCTTTTTCTGACACAATGAAAATGTTTGTCCTTTCTCCCATCTGCAGTTCTCCTAGGAAGGCATTAATTTTCTCCAAATGCATGCGCAGACAGACACAAGATCATGTGCCCATTCAGGATATTTATAGTCCCATTATGCACCAGACACAGGCCTAAAGAAACTGCATGTGGCTAAGAAAGGGGTGTAGACTGTCATCATTAAAGTGCTGAATTAATGGTTTTGTTTCATATTTTCTTTAGTGACCTGCAAAGGTGGTGATGTACAGAGGTTAGTTAAAAGCCACATTAAATTGCTTTATCTTAGATAATGGGCCTTTTGAACTATTTACAAATGTGTATAGGCAAGTTTTTTTTTCTGTGATTACACCAATTTTTTAAAAAAGACTAAAGTATCAATAATTGAATTAGTAATAATAGACGAACAACAGTTAGTAACAAAAAAGCTATTTTTGATATGACTTTATTTTAATAGGTAGGTTAAGATTGGGGAGGATTTCTACATTTGTTTGTGAGAAACAAACTGAAATGTAACATATTAATAACATCCTGTCTTGGCTGTTGGTCTCATAACTACATGTTCAGTTCATTACGCAGCAATTCATTATGTCTTGCCCAGGAAAAGCACACAAATTGTGAAAAATTTATATATATCATATCAGGATATATCACCTATTAAAATTTATATTGACTAAGATCAAATCAACTCCCAGAAGTCCACAAAATGTATCTTTGTACTCTGAACTATGGTTGTACTTTGGTCAGTCAAAATGACAGTTGAATGCAATAACTTGCTGTTGTGACAAACACAAAAATGGATTGTATTTCATGTCTTAAATTTACACAACTTGTGAGCTTTTCCGGGGCGAGTCATGCAAGGAGACCAACAGCAGGATATTCTTTAAATAACATACTTAATTGCAGTTTGTTTCCCATCAAAACGTATCATATACCCCCAAACACATGCATGATCCCATAAAAGAGAAGGTCATGTGACACGAGAACAACACAAGGGTGAGTAAATAATGACTTAAAAATAGGAGAGACCATAATGAGAGATTTATACTGTCAGATGGTGGTGCTCACAGAATGATTAAATGGAAGGGCTTAAAAGTAAGGATTGACTGACATATCCAACAATAATCGATGCTGTCTGATAAAAGCAATTATCTGGCGTAGGAATGCCAGGCATGGGACAGGAATGTATCAGTCTTCTATGTTTTGTATGTGTGTGTATATATGTATAAGAATTCACTCCTTTTTACACACACACACACACACACACAACCACATCCAGAATTCCACCAAACAAACAAACAAGTTATTTTAGCATGCATTCACAGGCATGCATATAAAAATGTGCTCTTAAAACTGCTCCAGACAACATCTTTAAATACCATGTCAGTCTGGTTAGAGACCAAAATAAATTGTCAGAACGCCACTTAGTGGACAAAACCGAGAGTGCAGCCCTATGTGCATTCTAAACCACATGAACAGATATATAGGATTAAATTATATATGTAATAATAAGCAATATAATCCAAGTAGAACTTGAAATGACTAATTTAATTGTAATTGTCAACAATAAACAGCATATTAAGTATGCTTAAATGTATGTGTTTACGCATGTACAGTATGTACATATGTACAGTATCCATCTGTCTGTGTTTCTGGCTTTCTCTCTGTCTTTCTGTCGATCTTTTTTCTATCTATCTGTCTGTCTGCACTGTATGTTAAATCATTTACATTTGCCCTTTGCTAGACTTTTTCTTGTATTTAACATTTTATCTACTTATCTGCAGGAACATTTACACATTCTGTCAGTACTTCTACTGCTTAAGATGAATTAATGTGACGAGATTGGATCAAAACTCTTACCTTGTATTTACAGTTTACAATATAATTTGTAAAAACCCAAATTTTACCTGCCAAATATCCAGCATGTGGCCGCAGGGTGGGGCTATGTTGTAACTAATAGAAATAGATTTCTATTTCTGTTTTGTGGTGTGCATGTGCTTTTGTGAAGACAGTGAGTGTAAAGCTATTTGCTTTGCTTGTACTTCTGCACATCTTTTCGCTTTACTAAGTCACAAAAGACCAAATCCAAATCAACGTCCCTGTTTTCTTGTCTATTTTATACTACTGTACATCTGAAAATTGTAAGTCTGACCAATTTCTGACTATTCCGATAAGTAATGCCCATAGTGCAAATGGTGAAGAACACGTTTTCTCTGATAAATTGTCTAAGGTTGAGTATGAGTATGAGTAATAGTGATGCTTCCCTTGGCCTTACTAATATATTAGCTTAAGAAAGTAGCGTGACAAAAGGAAATGAGTCATAAACCATTTGGCATTCTCATTTTATAAGGCTGCCAGAGTAAGAACAAGAAGGACTTACTTTTCTTCCAGAGAAGAGCATACACAGCTGATGCATGGACCCTCCATTCTTAGTCAGCTCTTTCTTCAGGGTTTTGGGTGACGGAAGTGTCCAGCCGCCCTTGTGTGTGCCAGCCCCCTCCATGCAGTTGATGGCATTGTCAGATGTGAAGCAGGTTGTGCGAGGGTCCTGGAGAAGACTGCCCTCACTGTGTGTGCGTCTGCGCAGGGAATTCTGCACGCTGAGTCCACCTGAGTGTTTTTCACAGGAAGTGGCCTCCACCATGCTCCTCCGTTTACTGTCACTCCGTTCCAGGTAGTTATCATCACTGTCTTCCTCTTCTTCCTCCTCATCATCTTCGTCTTCTTCATACTCTTCATCTGTTCCAGGGGTGGAGAGGGCATCTGCACTGAAGGACCGATCTAATCGCAGCTCGGGGATGACAAATGATGAAGAAGAGGATGAAGGTGGAGCGTTTGTGTCCACTGCCTCTGAAGCGTTGTCCTCATCAACAAGCAGCGGATTTTCATCTTCACAGTCTCTTGCTTGTGTGTGCAAGAACTCCTGCTCTTCTTTCTCCTCAGTCGTTGGCTCGGTATTCTCCCTCTCCTCCTCTTTTTCTTTGCCTTCATCCTCCCTCCATAGCTCATTCATGCTGCTCTCCGTGCTCTTCCCATCTTCTCCCTCAGTGGAGGGCGGAGGTGTTGGTGGAACCAGGTGGATGTTCTCCTCCAGAGGGGTACACAGATCCTCCAGCAGGTTGAGACTCCTGGACTGAGGGCTACTAGCGGTGGTGGCTGATGTATCGGAAAAGTTGCCCAGGGAATGGTCATCCTCAGAGGTCATTTTACGGCCCCTGAGGTCACATGGCTCATCCTGCTTGGGTTCGAGCATCTGACAACAGAAGAACACAGTAAAGCAAAACCGTTAGTGTTTTTCTAACAGGGCAGTGTAACAGTGTGTAATTACAGTTAGTAACTGAACAATTATTATAGTTCAATTTTTATAAACATGCTTGGAAAAAAAACATTAATGGTTAGGTGAGGTTATGTGCAACACATTCTCATGACCAATTCATACGAGGTGGAAAATACATGCTAATTCATACAAGTTTGTACAACCTCACTATTATGATTTTGTACAATTTGTCTAAACCCCAGTGACAGGTGGGTTTAGGTGTAGGTCATTTGTGCAAATATAAACAAATTGGCAACTCATTAAATACGTACGATTTAGCAAAAAAGAGTAAGGGGGTGAGATGGGGTAAGATGTCCCTTCACTTATTTACAATGTAGATTTACTTTTAATTGGAACATGTTTCATTTTTGAATGTGTAGGATAGTAATGCATCAGTGTTATTATAGTGAAATTAATATGCTAATTTAGCTGTTGATGTAAAAGTAGTGAATAATGCCCCAATCCTGGCCTCTTATCCCAAAGTTATTAATTACAAAGTCTTAACAACAAATTTGTTTACAATAAAGACTAAACAAAGCCAAAAAAGAAGTAAGTGACTTTAGACACTGAAAGCTGAATTCAGGCTAAAAATCATTTATGGTAATTCACGTCAAAACACATGAGTAAAAGAGAAGCGGAAATTTTATATCATTTTTTTTTTTTTTTAAGATGTGAAAATTGCAGTAAATGATGACCTATATACCAGGAATGCACATTTAATATAAGCTACCATAAGTACATACTGGAAGCCTTCTGGACTCAAAGCTGGTGAGAAAGAAACTCCTCTGAGTGCTTTTCAGAGGGGTTTACTGCAACAGAAAACAAGCTCAGCTGATGCAGCCAAAAGCAGAAGTCATAAGATGGAATTCATATTACCACCGCTCACATGATGTACAACCTATTAGCTCTCTCCCATCCATAACTGGAGCTTGACTAAGAATGAGCCTCTTATCTCGTCTTTGGTATTTTTAGGTTGTGTGAAAGGTTACTACCGAACAGAGCGACACAGAGGAAATTAGGACACAAGAACCAAAGACAGATGATTTCCTTAAACGCTCTCTTTTGCTCTGTTATCCGTAACGGGATGGTTCACTTGGTTGAGTCCCTCATGCATCACTTGCCCATCGTGACGCAGAAGAAAAAAATAGAATACTTGCGTAATGTGTGTGTGGCGGAGGGGGCTTTAAAAGTGTTCATAAAAAAAAAGAAGTGTGTAAAATAAGACAGTCACACATGAGAATTGTAAGCATGAACTACATTTCTTTTCTTTTAAATAAATAGAGAGAGTGGATTTCACAAAGACTAAAATATATATAAATCCTTTTTTGTTTTGTTTTTTGCCTATGCAAAACTGGCATATGATAAGATCATTGTGAGGGTGTTGCTAAGATATTCTTAGTGACATTGCTAGGCAATCGCTAATATTTTATATGGTTCCTTCCTGGCTCAAATGAAAGGAGCCCAAACCCAAATGTTCAGATGTGCAATGGTGATTTTTTCATTTAAAAACACCAGTAATTATTTAATCAATAAGGGTGCAGTATTACTTTATTCTATATCCTTGTGCAACCAACCTTTTAGTCACTCTCAGGAAATAATCTCATCTATTATTCAGTAAAAGCACTAAGCTGTCCAACATAATGACTAGAAAATGTATTTTAAACAGAGATTCCTTTTTTTTTCTCATCAAATGAGAATTTGCCAGGATACTGCAGCTTTTTCAAAAGATCTTTGAATGGTACATGAATTGCACATTGGCTTGTGAAACCAGAAATGTTCCTAATATATAAAATGTGAGAGGCTTTAGACATACTCTACTCTATGCAAGCATGTGAACTCAGACAATGTGTAAGCTCTGCAATATCCTGCCTTTATTGTGTTTTTGTGTTATGTTAGACTGCAACTAGTGGAATTGCATTTACTGCACCAGTGAGGCACAACAGAGAACATTAACAGAAATTGTTTTTTTTTTATATATAATTGATTTTTTTTTTTTCCAAGTCATCATTTGCTCACTCTAAAGTACTTTCAAACCTGTATGAATTTCTTTGTTCTGCTGAACACAAAGAAAGCTATTTTAAAGAAAGTTTGTAACAAGGATTGTTTTGGGTCACAATTGACTTTGTCCTACTATGGAAGTCAATGATGACCCAAAACTCCTGGTTGTAAACATTTTTCAAAATATATCTTCCTTTGTGCAGGGCAGAACAAAGAAATTCATACAGATTGGGAACTACTTGAGAGTACAACAGAGTTTTAGTGCCACCAAAAAAAATAATAATAATTGAAAACTGTCATATTAACTATTAAGTTATAATATTTCGAGATTAAAGTCGAAACTACAAGATTAATGTCGTAATATTACAAGAATAAAGTCAAAACTACGAGAATAAAGTCGTAATATTAGGAGACTAAAAGTCGTAATATTACGAGAATAAAAGTCTAAATACTATGAGAATAAAGTCAAATCTACGAGATTAAATTCGAAATATAATATTTAGTATAGTGCACTTGTAAATGACCCGGATTGAGAGAAGGCCACTGGATATAGACTGGATATATTAGAGTGAGTAAATGATGACGATATTTTTATTTTTGGGTGAACTTTTCCTTTAAAGGGACCCTGAAATAGAAAATCTAAATCTTCTTAATATTTGCACATATAAGAGGTTGCATTACAATAAAAACAAATAAAGGAATTATTGTTTTATATTGAATTATATTGTTTTTCTGAAATGCTAGGATGTGTTGTATGTAAAAAAAAAAAAAAGGAATAACCATCAGTCACAAGAGCCATGCTGCTATTGTATAAAGATGTCGAGTAAAAACTCACACTGTTCCATCTGTGGATGTAAAGAAACTGTACTTCCAAAAACCTTGCACAGCATTCAAAAAGGTTTTTTTTTTTTTTTTATGCTGTGCCTGATAAACTGAATGATGACATTTTTTGTTTGTTCTTCTGATTTATAACAGAATGTTTAATGATTTATTGGTCACACTTTAGTTTAGAGACCAAGCCAATGCTAGTAATTATGCATGCTAATAAGCAATAAACTAGTGAATAGTGAAAAATAAAATAAAATAAATTTTAGTTATCAAAATAATGTGTTACCAAATCATTCTATTCTATCTTATGGATACAGTAAGCATTTTGTCCTTGCAGGCAAAGCACGTAATTACATTTAGTTTTAATCTTATAGTGTGTTTTAATAAATGTCGAACATGCATTTAACCCGATTAAGACACTAAACATATCCTTGATTAAGACGTCCTAATAAAATCACACTAAGAAACATTGCAATTTTTTAGAACATAAGAGAATCCATATCTTGTAATGCAACACGTAACATTTGTACTTTAGAAATTATATATAAAAATTACACAATTAGACTGTTGCAATTGTTGTGGTTGCATTGTTTCAATTTCATCTGACTCAGACTCAAACATATATGGGTGTTGTCACAGCCCTGGCCATCTCGAGTATCAAAACACATGAAACGATGAGATTTTTTTTGGATAGCGGAATTATTTTACAAACACTTTACCTTTTTTGAAAAACAAAAAAATCTGTTTTCTTTATATACTAACCTTTAAAGAACAGGTCGCTAACATTAACCAAGATTTTTCAACCGCATATTTGTGTGATAACCTTTCTTGCCTAAGTCTCTGAGAGCAATAGGTCTGTTGTTGAGCTGTGATCTCCTGCCGCAAATGTCAACTACAGCAAGTAAAACAAGTGTGTAGAATGAGTGTCATGCTGGAGGTAGTCACGTAGGTCATTTTGATCATGAATGATTTAACACACATCAAAACATGGAGCAAAGAAGAGAGAATGTATGGACAAAGAGACATCCCTGTTGAAAAAAAAACACCATACACTAAAATATTCATGTAGAAATTACATTATTACTGAGAGCTGAGCTTGACACCAGTAACTTACTGTAGATTCAAATATATGGTAATTCCAGGCAACAGTTTTTTGAAAGATAAATGAACATTAAATAATAAAAAAAGTCTTTATCTTACAGGAAGCCTATTAAAAACTGCCTAATGCAAAGCATTTCTTGGAACTAATATCAGAAAGGGAAAAAAAAAAAACAGAAAAAGTTTGATGAGGATTTCTGGTTTCCAGAATGCTTTGCATGAGGTGGTTTTTAAAAGTTTTATTGTGTAAAGACAAAGACTTTTTAATATTGAATGTTTATTTATCTTTGAAAAAAAACTGTTGCCTATAAATTTGATAAATTTAAATTTACAGTAAGTTACTGGCATTCAGCTGTATAGTTAGAGCAAATCTTTTTACAAGGCATGCTGGTTATGTCTGAAGGGATGCTGTTTCAAAGGTGGTTTATGCTGATCCTTTGCTGGTCTTAAGATGGTTGGACCAGCTAAGGACCAGCACATGTCCAGGTAAGGACCATTTTAAACCAGTATAAACCAGCACATGACCAACTATGGACCAGCTCAAACAGTATCCCAGCTTTAAAACAGACCTACAGGTAATTTCATCTAGTTTCTCTAAGCCAGGTCAATGCTACAAAGTCTAATCCATATTGCATCTTATTCTGGCCAGGAACTGCCCAGAATAAGGGACTGTCTGACTGATATATAAAAAAACAAACCGTAGTTCACGTGGTTTTCTTCAATTTTCTTCTGGCCTTTTGTATAAAGCTCAAAGACATTTGGTCTCTCTGGCGAGTTCCCATATGTAACATCGAAGTGATTCAACTGAAAGGGTAACTTATGATCATAGAAGACTGACAATGTTTTATGTTTCATGCATCCCTGGAAACACTTCAAATGGGCTTAAGTGGGCATCCTCGACTGAAGAAACCACCAGATACTCACTCTGCAGCACAATCCACTTCAGCAGAGCACAATATTTTCAAGGTCTTAAAAAGTTGCTTGAGCAGTTCTGTCAAGAATGTTGGACCAGACTAACATGATTAAGCAAAGAGAATTCAGATACCTCTGAATTGACCTAACTGGGTTTACATTTCTTGAATGCTCAGCTGTGAAACCTTAATAATTCTGCCTCAGATTTCATCTAAACAGCTAAGATTCAAAGAGTCCCTCACTTGACTATGAACGAACCAACAAGAAGTGGTGTAAAGTATTTGAGTAAATGCAATTAGTTACTTTACATACATTTATTTTTAACTGCTTTGTAGTTTCTCTGAGTATCAAAGATATGAGCAACTTTTACTTTATACATGACAAAATTTTTCCATGTATATGTTCTCTTTACGCCACTACATTTCTGATAAGTAATGCAATTACTCATTACATTTTGCAGTAGTTTATTTCTGCTACAAAATCATTAATATTACCATCGGAGCCATTGAAGGTATTACATCTTTGACCATTTTAAAAAATATATTGGTTGACTTGTGCCATTTTTGACATCTTGAGCTCAACTGAGACTTGCTCAACTGTGTCAGCCTTGACTTATTTTAATTTTTAGGTGTCCGGTTAATTTAGATTTTAAAAAATAAACTTATTTTTTGTGCTCTTCTCACAAAAACAACTGTTTCTAGTTTTTCACTATTTGACTATTTTTAGGCATTGCGGACTTGAGCCTATGATTAGTATGAGTAAAGTACCATTCAAATGAGATACTCCAAGACTTTTACTTAAGTCGTAGGCCTATTGGAAATGGTGACTTGTAATCTGCAATGTAATAATTTTCACTGTAAGTCATCTGAACTTTTACTCAAGTGTGGTTTTCAGGTATTTTTTAGACCTCTGCCAACAAGTACTGATTTCCTGATTTCCTCATCTTCAGAGTCAAACATGTCTGGATGCAGCGAACCCACAGTGTGCATGCCATCTCTACCAAACTAGGGGCAACACAACCTTAAGGGAAGATGAGATACGTAAGGCTTGAGCAGGCATTATAGCTTATCATTGGAGACCTTGTGATCCATGTCTTTTTTTGCTTCTCTATCTGATTTAGCCCCTCAGGCACCACAGAAGTTAGAAGGCCATTTCTTTTTAAAGAAAGCAATCTGGGAGCAAAGCATTTTTAAGCTTCACAAGCTTTCAGTGCATAATCGCATGTCAGGGTGAAACAAAGACAACATGGATTTTGTCCACACGTTGTTATAGTCGTGTCGCCTCTACTGCTTTCATTATGTGTTCCATGCAGTGGAAAAATGCCATAAGTATGCAAGGTTGACATTGAAAGGCTTTTTTAAGAACTAAGTAAACTAAACTGACAAATAAATACAGAAATATAATACAATTGTTCGTGTGTGTGTTTGTGTGTAGAGGGATAACCTTTTATCCCACCGATAAAAGGTTGTGTTGACAAGTTTCATGAGTTCAGCAAGTGGCACACAACAAAAGTAAGATAACTTTCTCAAACAATAATGACAGACAATTAGAACTGAAGGAATACGTTGTTGCTGGATGTATGCTTCCGTGCTCAAGACAGATATTAGGGCCACTAGAGGCTAAAGACTGTCTCAAAGAGGTGGAACTACTCTAAAATTTATCTGAATTATATTAACAGACATTATGATCAGCTGAGCATCAGCTGTTTGCACGCTTGACTAACATGACCTGCCTAAGCTTCAAATCCAGACTTTCCTTCATCTTTAAAACAAAAATGAAGATTTTCTCTCAGCATTTTGGTCAATTTTTTAAAAGTCAATGCAGTCAGCATCTTTAAGCCTAAAAAACATCTCGCCAGTTATTAATTTCCAGGATATCTATAGAATATCTCTTTTTTTTCCCTGTTTGCCACCTAAACTGTGAAACTGCATTCATTGCGTTCAGGATCAGACAGACAGACACTGTTTTGAAACATGACTTAATGCAACAGCAGCTACTATAAATAAATAATTCTGATTAAATATTTGAACAAACTGAAAATCTAATCACGGTCTCACAACACCAAGCTCTGATAAATCAGTTGCTTGCTATCTTAAAGGATTCGGTCACCAGGAATCGACCATAGAATAATGTTGGTAGACATTAATGCTGGGATGATTGAAAAATCAATGGGACACTGAAGATAATTGGCTGCTGTCCCAGTGTGTCTGTGCTCACAGAATGAGTGAAATCAGTGGGAGAGACGCGTCTTTACAGCGGCGTCAGTACAGCATTAGAAACAGCAGATTAAAGGCGTAACTGAATGGGATGGGGGCCAAACACCTCAAAGCAGGAACATGGAGAGGGGACGTGCCTTGCACATCAAAACATGCCAGATCACTTGATAGTCACTAACAAGAGAAATGAGGTACGATACAGAGACAATACGCACATATACTTCAGTCGTGATATCTGAACCGTTTTAGCATGTTAATGTATTTGGTCTTGATCTGTCTAGATTTAGATTGGACTATACTTGCTGTCAGTCGATACATAGACACATTGGTGTGAACATGTAAAATGTTGCTGCTGCTGCTGCATGAATAGGCCCCAGCAGATCTGGACAGATGGAGCTGGGGGAAGTGGAGGGTTTCACAGGATGTTAAATAGTGCACTCTACACTCTCTACAAAATACGACAGAGTTTTAGTGCCACCGGAAAAAAAAAAAATCTAAAACTACGAGAATAAAGTCGTAATGTTACGAGATCGAAGTCGAAACTACGAGAATAAAGTCGAAGTATAATATTTAGTATAGTAGCCTACGTGCACTTGTAAATGACCCGTAT
>JAUCMT010000105.1:23763618-23787806 GCA_032357475.1 Enteromius thamalakanensis
AAGGGTTAAATAAGAGATCTTCAGCGCCCCCCAGAGGAATGTGGACTGAGTGTTTGAGCTGATGTTAAGATCAAAAGTGCTTTAATAATCATATTCTTGATATTACGCGGCTTCCAAAAGTTCTTAGATCTCATCCCAGTAACATCAAGCGGCCGCTTGCAATATTCGAATATGCTTATATCTGGTGTCCTCCCAATCCAGCTCATTTACAAGTGCAATACACTACATATTATATTTCGGCTTTATTCTCGTAGTATTTCGACTTTTAATCTCGTAACATTACGCCTTTATTCTCGTAGTTTCGTCGTAGTAAAAAACTGTAACTGTAAAAACTGTATAAAAAAATAAATAAATAAATAAATAAAATAAAAAATTATATATATATATATGTATTCAATAATCATGAATTCAAAAAATAATGATATTCAGTGCAGTTGGAACATGGTTGGGAACCACTTTCCTAAGTTAAACCTAAAATGTACATCTCTGTACCTTGTTTTTGCCCAAAATGGTATTTCCTCCACATTTCATACAGCATCAAAAGCATACTTACTAATACCAATTATGTAACTATTTGGGGAGCAGCTTACAATGAATCAGACCTTATCTGTGGGAACTCACAGCAAGCCAATTTACAGTAAATGTAGAGTAAGCAATCTAATTAGTTACAAAATCATCAAAAGGCCAGTCAGCTTGTGCCATGTGACAAAGTATGCAAGATAAATGACCTATCAGCCTTAAGTGATGCTTAAGTGTCTGATGCATCCTGTGGTCAATAATAACACATCTATCAAGTGCTCCAGAACATGCTGGCAAGCTGTCCAAACACAATTTGGGAAATCATATTTGTTAACTTCCAAATATGCTCAATTCTTTTACAAAGAAACAAAACCCACAGTGAAGCTTTATCAGAGCTTCAACTGAACTGTTTTTTAATAAGAATAAGAATAACGTTAACACTTGGTATTTAATTGTGATATGGAATAGCAAGAATATATGTTAAGAGCATTTTTCAATTCTTTTCCTCTTTATTCAATTCCTCTTCCTCTTTATTATTATTATTTATTTATATTCCACTGTAATAGTATGAAAAAAGGATATAAACAGCACATTTGAGGTCTTCTCTCCTGATTTAATTAATGCATCACATGATTAATGCATTGGAATACACTAAGAATTTAGTTTGCCCACCCCAAATTATCATGTCTCATTCCATTCCCTCAAATGGATGCTGTAATGTATGTTACATGTCATAGACATATGCAACTACAGTAAAATATAACATGTCTGTAATATTGCTGCAGAAAAAAAGGTTTTAAGGTTTTGATCTTTTGAAAGTAATTTGCTAATGCTTTTACAATGTACCTAGTTTTTAATAAATGTGTATTATTGTGTGTACAAATCGAGCCTTTGTCTGATTGTTTACACTTTAATAGAAGTTACTACCATAATCCACACAAAGTGTCAAAGAATGTAGTAAAAAGGTGAATAAACAACAAATAAATTTGCATCCTTGTGAAATATGAGGGGGTAATTGCTAAATAGTTGCCAACAATTGCTTTTATCACAGATATTTTTTAAGTAGAATCTGGCAGTTTGCCTTACTTTAAGCAAGCAGAGAAGAGCCACCAAATAGAGCCATCAAATATTCAACGGTAAACATTTAACAATAAACAACCATTACCTTTTTCATGCCCATTAGAGAGAATCTCTCTGTTACTACGGCCTAAAATATTCCTCTACTCTCGGAGAGAGAGGGAAGGGCACTGAGGTAAAATTAATCAAACACAGAAGGTCAGGGACACGCAATACTTGATTAAGGTCACACAAGCCATCACAAAGTCATTCGGCCCAATAAAGACGCCCGCTGTAGTCATTAACATGGCTGCCGCAGGGAAGCCTCATTTTCTTGATCCCTCATGCCCAATCTCACCAACGCCTGTCCTCCACAAACAAACATGGTTAGGGCTACTAGACATAAAAGATTAATGAAAGAAGGGAAGAGAAATGTTGCAACTCATCGGTGGGACACATTGCATCATTACCAAATGACAGCTTTGTTCCTCTATATGTTCTGATGTGACTTAATTAAAATAAAATAATGTTATAAAATATAATCTAATTATTCTGTCAGTGAAGTCCACTTTTTTCACATAAAATGATACATTTAGTAAATTCCAGTGTTGGAAAACAGACAAACATATTTGAACTATTGTTGAACTAAATGTTGATATTAAAACATTTAAACTAAACTAAATTTAAACTAAACACATTTAGACAATGTACCCTCCACAACAGCTGTGAAAGGTCACAATGCTGTAAAATACAATTTTACATTTAAGTACTGATTCTTACAGAAACCCCCTCTACAGTAACCACTGTTGCCAGATTGGCTGGACTTGTTCGGGTAAATATTGGCTTTGGCGGGTGGACAAAATTTGGGGCGGTTTTCAAACATATGAATAATATAGACTAATTAGTTAACATACAAGCCCAAGTGTACATGCCGCATCCAACCAGTCACACAACGTTACTAAACACACGCACACTGCAAAGACTGCTGGTGCTGATGCAGCCGCTTAATTATTCAGTTAATGATTCAGGAGTGACGGGTGTTTAGCACGATAAAGGATGTAGAACTGTATAGTGATCATGGCTAAAAAAGTATGGTATAGAGGGTTTTAACTCTTAAAACTTGAACTACACCTGTTGAGGGAGAGATGACTGAGAGATGATGAAAAATCTATTCGAGCCTGTCTTTTCTCTTTTTTATACGGTTCAGATTAGTATTGAAATCTGCTGGACTTGTTACTTCCAACTGTGCAAAGTTTTGTATAATGTTCAATATAAACTTCAAAGACTTCCTAGTTCCGTGTGAATGGTAAGCGCATTAAATAGTTATTTTTTTATTATGTCGGACTATCATGCAGTATGCATCAATGCATTATAGTTTTGACTGTCATGGTGTTTGCACGATCACTATATTGGATATTTTTTGCAGTAAAATTCTGACTGTTGACATTGAAAATGATGCAGTTTTTCCAAAGGGAACCGTTTTTTGTTTAATGACTTTTTGACAGTGTCTGCTGCTTGCGTATTTTTCATGTTTGGTTGGCTAATTCTCTTTAATTTATTTTCTCCGATTTATCTTGCATTATGTTTATATTGTTTTGTCTCCATAATTTTGCTTTATAGTGTAAAAAATGTCGGTTATGAACCTTGATTTGCATAGTTAAAAATTTTGGCTGTTTTTAGGTGAGCTTTTGGGCTGGAAATCGTCTATCTAATCCAATCTGGCAACACTGACAGTAACAGGAGTGGAAAAAATTGTTAGCACCACTAGCATTAAATGTATCAGTGAATTTCTAAATTCAGAGGATAAGCTATAAATGTTGGGCACAGTTTACAAACCTGTGCAGATTACACATCTAAGAGTACAGTTGTCGAATCTAAAAGAGTACAGACTGAGGGCTCAAATTACAAATCTGTGGGCAAAAGAATTGTTAAAGTGAGGAAATTTAAAAAATCTTGAGTTCAGCTCATAAACAGAGCCACGATTGCAAAACTGTAGGCACAAGATTATTAGAAAATTATTCTACTGTACATGACCCTTGGGGAACTTCATATTTTCTCATGCTGCAGTAAATAGAATTCACAGTAGGGAATTATATCAATTATCTCTCTAACTCCAAGGAGTCGTCAATTCTTTCAAAATTGTAATGCCTTATATGTACTGTGCTAAAATTAATTTTTGTAACCATTTCATGTATCCGGTTTTAAAAGTTACGTTTTAGGCAAAATTAGTTAAATTTGGTGAAACGAGTATTATCTTGTGTGGGACCATTAAAAATAAAAGGGTTACAACTAGCCCTTTGTTAGGTTCTGCCCTGTTCTCACATAATTAAATGGTCACCAAATAGTTTTCCAGTTGATTACAGCATGGAAGCCTAGTTCTACAATGTGGACAAAAGACTTTTGAGGTTGTTTTCCGAATCAATATGAAATCTGATTGGTGGCAAACTTAAAGGAGCAGGCTTGCTTTAACTTAAGGAAACATGAGTAAAAATAATTTACAATGAAGAAATTCTTTGGGGGGGGGGTTAACACACAGATTAAATATTTAAGTATGCCCTTCTCAGTATTTGTTTAACATATTTGCACACAACACTGAAAAGTGGAAAAGTTTATTGAACTTTTAAACAAAATGGGAAAAAAAGTTTGCAAATGTGTTCTTGTTGAGTATCGTATTAGTCACATAAAGCTTTCTAGCTCTTATTATGTGATACATTATGTGATATATCAGAAAATTTAAAACATGACAGTATGTTTTACAGGTTTAAGGTATGGTTTATTTAGTATTACCTTTTCTTTTAATGACAGCAGTATACACAGAACTCAATGACCAATTATTTAGTGGCCACTTTAACAGAGATTACAAAATGTAGCCAATTTAAATTTAAACTAAGATTAATATGATTTTGCTTAATTCTTTTGTTTCAGAACAACAACCCCCCCCCCCCCCTCCTTCTAATTTATTGCTCATTTTTTCAACACCACCTTCATTTTATAGCTCCATCATACAGCATCTCTTTAGTGTAAGTTGTTAGTTGAGACAAAGTCGATGCCTCTAGAGATATGAAAGAGCAACCTCAGAGTAATGTCCCCCACACACTTTTTAACATCCTGTAAGCTTCTACAGAACAGCGGCAACCACATACAATACACAAGCACTGAAACACTTGTAAACACAGAGAGAAGTAAACCACACCATGGACACACACTCACCATCACGATGAACAAACAGCCTTGAGAATCAAATGATGTGCATCCGTGTGTATGTGTGCGTTTGTGTAAGTGTATGCAGATTCCAGTTTCTGCGAGATCACAAAGAAAAGACTGAGAGAAAGAAAGAAATTCAGTGGTCGTTTGGGTGACACCCTCTTCACATAAACACATCATGAGTGGAAGGAAAGAGCGAGAGTGTGAGAGAAAGCGTTAGTGTGTGTGTTCAAAAACGCACCATTAAGCACTGATCATTCACCCCAGCCTCACTCAAGACATCATGCCACTTGGCTGGACTTCCATGTCCGACTGAATACATAAACATTAACGTCCACAACACACACACTGAGAAAGAGAGAGCCCTATCTGCTCTCAAAATGGCCCTAAAGCAGATACTCTAGAATGCTAACCAAGCGAAAACTTATTTAAATGCTACGAAAAACTACAACAAGAAGTAAATATTCAAAGTAGCATTTAAGTGAATTACACTGTGGTCAGTATGAATTCTCAAATCTGATTGGCTGGCAAGTACGCATAAAAAAATTTAAATAGCCCACTGTTTCATGTCAGATTAATCACTTCTCTAAATGTATGTGCTACGTTAATTGACACACACACACACAGAGATAAGAGACAGCACTGCACACACAAAAAGAAACATATCAAAACTTGTCACTGTTGCTCTGTGACTTTTGTTAATAAAATAGCTGGAAAAAATCACAGTTTTTTAAAAAAATAAACTAAATTCAATCATTGTATTTTTTGTAGAAAAAGATGCACAGGAACAATTTTTTTTTTTCCTCACCACCAGAGGGAGCCCTCGCCGGAATACTAAACCGACCATTCCGACTCCTCTTCCCATCCGCCCCTTACCTGGGACTGATCCTGCTTACCTGTGACTGGGCCACACCCCCTGCTCATTAGTGCCCCTTTAAAATCCAGACTCTGGATTTCACTGCAAAGTCTTGATTTGTTACGGTGGTTCTTTCTGGTCTTGTGTTATAATCTCAGACTGTTTTCTCATTTATGATTTTTCTCTGCCTGCCCTGGCCTTGCCTGTGTACCCAACACCGATTCTGTTTTGCCTACATTGCCCTGTCTGCTGGTTTTGACACAGCCTGTACTATTACCTTGAATAAACCGCAGATGGATCCCACTCTGCCTAGCGGATCATCACAACTTATCCTGAATCATTTGATTCAAAATGGGATTTATAGCATATTTCCCCAATCATTTAATCCCCACCAGGAGCGAAAAAAGACTGAAATAGAATAAAAGTACTATATGCTACAAATTAAGTTTCTTTAACTAAGTGTAATTTGTTGAGTAAACAGCTCAAAAGTAGCTCAAAAAGCAAGATGAAAACTCCTGTGTTAATTCTTTTTATTACCATTTTGTTGTTGAGCCAAAGTATTTTTTTTTTTTTTTTTAAATTGCAGACTGATCATAAGCAAAATTGCCCATTTTCTATTATAACATTCCATTGGACTTATTATTGGAATCTTTCACAATTTCTTGAGATATTCAGAATAGGACATAATTTATATATATATATGTATTACAAAGTGTTTTCAATTAAAGTCTGAATGATGTACTAACCTGTTGTCTGTTTATTAATTTTTTTTATCAAGGTTTTCCTGTAACCCCACCCCCACCTCTCCCCCTTTTTCTTTTTTTTTTGGTGTCTTTATGAAATGTCCCAACTCTACACAAACATTGCATCTCAATGTGTCCTATTGCAATGTACACGTCATGTCACATTTGACATAACTGACATTTATTACATATACATCTGACGTGAAAATATTTTCCGGGAACTTAAATATGGGTGTACTACTCACACAATATCTAACGAATATAGCACAGCAATCATTTTGATTACTTTTATAGCCCTGTATTTGTTTGGAAAAGAGAAGTATTAAGACTCAGTTTCTCCTTTTGTGTTTAACAGAAAACAACTTTGGATTTGCATGAACTTGCATAAATGATGACGGATTTTGTTAAAACTGTAAAAAGTGATACAGTACTTGTGATGTTTAAATTTCAGCTTTTCAAATTCCACAACAACTAAATAAGGAAGTGTAGAAGAACAACAAGTTGAGAAATCTCCACAAATGTGTGCACATTATAAACTTTATGAAAGGATGTTTCCTCTGCAGAATGATACTCACGTTTGTCTCGTACAGTTACGGTTTAGCTTGCCTTCACGAGCATTGTGGGAAATGCCAGTCACATAAACCTCATAAAGCAATCAATCATCAAGCAAGTCACCTCTCGATGTGTATGTTTTGCTCTATGTGAAAATGAGTGCAAGAAACTTTATTTAACAGTTTACCACTTGCTTATCTCAGCAAGCTCCCTTTATAACCAATAAAACACACACACTCACACACACACACAGACATAAATTATGAGGATGTTAAACATTTTGTATATGGTGTTCATTACTCGTTATAAAATGCAATAAATCCAAAACAGTATTTTCCATGTTCATGAAGCTTGGAATATTTAGAAGTAAAATTTGCAAAAACATGAAAAACAAAACAATCTATTAATTGAAAAAAATATTAAATGTAATTCTTAATTAAATCTGCTATGATATTAAATGAAACTGCAACATAAATGTCATAAAACAGCAAGGTAAACCAGCTTTAGAAACAGCTATTCCCGTCTCCTGGACACACACACACATAGGCATGCATACACAAACTGTGTCAAATTAGGTGTAAAAGCTCAATTCTGGTCCCATTAAAGCAGGTGTACCTTGAAAACAGGCATCTGAACACGTCTCTTTCACATGTGCTGATCCTGAATCCTGTCCAGTAGACGTCTCCTTCTGTACTTCTCCCTAGAAATGCACTGTAAGTTCCCTTTTGCGTCTATTTCTTCTATTTCAGTCTATCTGCTCTTTTGCTCTCTCTCTGTGGATTTGTCATACTCTGTCCACGGTTTCATTATGAGTTCCACAACATTTGCTGCAGACTCTGTCTGTGTGTGTGTGTGTGTTAGCAGCTGCTCTGAGGCGCGAGCTGTGCTGCTGAACAAAATGACTAGAGAGAGAGAGAGAGAAAAGAGAGGAGGACTGCCCATGTCCTGTCTCTCTCTTTCGTTCTCTCTCGTTCTCTCTCTCCAGAGACAGGCCGCTGTCCCGCTCTGCTTGCTGTTATTTTTAGAATCGGCCGAGCCGTGAATCAAAGGCTCGCAAAAGAAACAGGCACATGTCATACATACGCCAGCAGATCAGGGGATCTCTATCTCGCACACACAAACACA
This sequence comes from Enteromius thamalakanensis, assembly GCA_032357475.1. Classification (NCBI taxonomy): domain Eukaryota; kingdom Metazoa; phylum Chordata; class Actinopteri; order Cypriniformes; family Cyprinidae; genus Enteromius; species Enteromius thamalakanensis. The sequence continues at coordinate 23,771,674 of JAUCMT010000105.1, forward strand.
CACAATCCCAGCTCAGTCATTTGTGCACATTTTATCAGCCCTGGTGCAGAGAACCTGCAAAGATGCTTGATTTCTGTGAGGTCATTATACTGTTCGTATAATACATTACAGTGAAATCTCAATATATCTGCTATATTAATTCTGCAATAATGGACAAAAAAAAGATAACGTCACCTGATCTATAGATACATGATAGATCAGTCAAGGTCAAGTGAAACCTTCAGTCCTTCAGTTTTTTAGCAATCAGTAGAAAGAAATAGCAATTGCAATTCCACTGGATGATGCACAACGTCTATTTTTAATAAACTGAGTTCATGTTGTCTAAATTGCAGTACATGAATTAACTTGCATTAGCCTGGATGATATATATACACATTAAATCACAGTTGCACATCAGTGTCATTAAAGTCTGGTAGAGCCTTTACTAAAATTGGTTCATCAGAAAACAATAAATGAGATCTGTCTTACCATAATTAATTACCATAAAACATATCTGCCATGCAGGACTGACATAACATTAAAGTAATGAATAGCCAGAGTTAAAAATTGTCCTCTCTTCAAGACAACCAAACAAGATCCATCAAAAGCTGAGTATTCCTGTTTAAAACTTGACAAGAGAACTGATGAAGTGAAATTAAATATTATAAAAAACTGAGTCGATGTGCAGTAAATGTGGCCATTTGTAAATATTGAGAGCTAGTTAATATTTATAAGGCAGACATCAAGAATACATCTTAAAGGTACAGTTCACCCAAAAATGTAAACTCTGTTACCATTCGCTATAAAGTAATATTACATATAATTTAAAGAAACCTGAGGGATTTCTTAAAAGATCTAAAATATGTTCATGCAGAATAATGAATAATATGTGCATTATTAGCACTCATAAACAGTCAATGCAATATGAATGCTAATAAGAAACTAGTCAACAGTGGGAAATACAATTACAATAAATGCAATACATACATAAGGAGATCATTTGACAATCAAGTATGATTTTACCAATCTTATGCACACACATAATAGAGGTGTATGTGCATGTCGGTATGTGTGTGTGTGTGTGTGTCCATACGCACACACACTATTGTGAGGTATTGTAAAGATAGTCCCTGGGTGTCCAGCATGACGCAAGACTCACTGAGCGGTCAGGGGTTATTTTTAGCGCCTTTCAGGAGTGTCACAGAACAACGGCTGCAGAAAACAATGTTTCTATAATGCCTGGACATAAAAACTCCTCATGTCAAACCTGTGACATCACACATAGAAAGGACTATAGCATGCTTATGAATTACTCATGAGCTCATGCTGTAAAACATTCAACAAGAGACAAGTGTGCTTCATTAAACACTGAAACACACATTAAATACTGTTCTAAAGTATAGTTAAAAGCACATGTTTTTTCTTTTTTTTCTTTTCTTTATTTATTCACTGAAAGAAAAGAAACTTCTTTAATCATTTGCTCACCCTTAAGCTGTTCCAAACCTGTACAAGTTTCTTTTTGCTGTGTTATGAAAAAAAAGGAACTCATACAGGATTGGAACAACCAGAGGTTAAGTAAATGATAACAGAATGTTCATGTTTGTGTGGACTGTCACTTTAAGTGTTAACTGTAAACATGTTATGCTTTTTGGTCGTTCGCTTTTGGGGGCCTGAAATTGGGTTTCACTGAGCATTTTATTCGGAATTTATACTGTTATTATCTCTGTGTATACTACAAAAACACATTTGTGAAAACAGTGATGCCATCTGCACTTGTATTATCTGTTCAGAACATCACTGTTTGTCATGTGATAAACAGAGGCCTTGTCTTGGCAAAGGCAGTTAAAATACAAACTTCACCATCTAAAAAGGTCAACAGCCAATTTAGTGATACCGAAAGAACATTTTCTCAAGAAAGGCATTGCTGATGTATTAAGTAACTGGCATTATTGTGTACAATTGGGCAAGTAGGTACAACATTTTATTTACCATCTCCAACCTTAATCTGAAAGATGCCCAACATTGTTTTCTTATTGATTAACTGCCTGCTAGAGCTACAAAATTTAAATTATTTTTTTGGGGTTGTGATGATTAAACCAATTGTTCTCGTTACATCTCAGTAAGCTTTGGTTTAAAAATAAAGGTTTCATGTAAGACATATACAATTCTTTAGTTCAGGTAAAGAAGTATGTCAACCCTGAGTTCTTGCAAAAATTCTGAGCAATCACACAGAACAGAAAGCAACTGTTTAATTGTTCAGTTAGGTTTAGGCAGACTCCAAAATAGCATAATGGTGCATATCAGCTAATATGTAGTTAATGTGCTATATCAGATAAAGTCGGTATTTTGAAAATATATTGATAAAAGTAAACCCAAAGAGGAGTATGCTGCCATATGTCAAACTGTTTAATATGACTAATAACAATATGAATAAGAACAAACTTTCTCGCAAATTCCCCTTGACACTGCACTAATCTACTCTACTGTACAATAAATAAAAAAATGTTTTAGTAACCTAATAAAACAAAACAAGTACAAGTCAGTTAAACTACAATAAGTCAATTTAGTAGCTAACAATAGTGTATATTAGAATGCTTCATAGAATTATTAAATTATAGCAAATTAATTTCTTGCTCTGAAAAAAAAATGCTCTCTTAACATCACGCAACTGCCTTTTTTATCTTATTAACTGCTGCATGTCTAAAACAGAAATGAAATAGTTCTAACAACAAATTACTTTTTAGACTATGAGAATTGTTGCCAAAATGCAACATTTACAAATGAATTGCAGAAGTATGCATAAGGTGACAGTTTTATGCAATTAAAGTCATACATGTCATTCTAACTGGGTTTTTTTCTCCAAAAGAAAAGTAAATAAAGTAAAAAAATCAAACGGTATCTGAGCCTGTGTTTACTGAGAGGAGACAGAGCACGCTGAGTCTGTAGGTAGACCACAGACAGCAATAGCTTCATTACACCGCACAATGAAATGAAACATGTATGGAAGGAAATGACAGTTAGATGACATTTCCCGTGAGTCTCCACATGGCCGTTAATCAAGCTGCCCTTGTGTTTGTGTCAGTCACACCACTCTCTATGCCTGTATGATTCATGTGAACTCATCACTTCCTCTTACATCGCACAAGAGCATCACAGTGTCAAAGGCACACACAGATGTATACCTAACATAATGTGACTCAGTACTGGCTACACATTCATTAAAGCACATAAATATGTACCAGCTTCCAAAACCTTTGACCAATGAATGTTTGAGGATATTTGAAAATTGACATGATCTTTGACATTTAAGATTATTTTCATTTCAGAAAAAAATATGGCAGGGTTTTCCTGAACCATGGGAACCTGCACTCTTAGAAATAAATGTACTAAAGTTATCACTGGGGTGGTACATTTTCAAAAGGTACATGTCTGTACCTAAAGCGTCCATTTTGGTACCTTAAAAGTACTTATTTGAACCCAAAGAGAACAAAAGTGTAGCCTTTTGAAAAGATACCGGCCCAGTGACAGCTTATACCTTTATTTCTGTGAGTGTAGAATGCACTGCTGCATTTTCTAGAAAATAAGTCACACCAAATTGCAGCATTACAATTCACACTCAAAACTGCGTTGCTGAGACAGGGACAAAGATGTATTAAACTTAAAAAATGTTTAAAAAGTATTTTAGTTTACCTCACAAAACAAAAGAAAATCCCATACTAAACTTGGTACTAGGTTTATGTAAATCATTTCACAAATTCAGATGCCTGCACTTTGCATGTATTGCGTGGTTGATGGTAAAATAGCTGTATCCCCGGTAACGGCTCTAAACAAAGCAGCACTGCACTCACAAGCGCTGCTTTTATTAAGAAATGGAAACTAAATTGACCAATCGCACCGATCACAGCAGATCAGTGTCATGCAAATAAGTGGTTCAGAGAAATAAATATTTTAATTCGGAAGTGGTTGCAAATAAGGTAAAAAAAAATAAGTGCATACTATAAGACAATGAAAGCGTTTTGTTAACTTGCATGCATGTCGACATGTTATTGGGGTTTCCCAAAATCTAAATATGAACCTTTCATAACCCATAATAGAGGCACTTAAATTGCAATATAAAAGTTGATTTTTAATATAAATTCATTTTGAATATAGATTCAGATGCTAAAAAACAGGTTACTTATATTTTGGAAAATATCTGTTATGACTGGTGTAGGCAGGAAGCTGTCATATTTAGAAGCTCTATAATTGGTGTCCCACATGGCAACCTAAGTTTGTTCACAACAGCACCACTGACCACCAACACTGAAGCATCAGCTATCTTCACTATTCTTTCTACACAAATGACTCGAAAGACCCCTCTGTAAAAATATTATATTTCTATTACATTCACCCTACAGTTTCACATTTGGTATGACCAGGTAATCTGAAGAACTCAAGATATTCACAAGTAATAATATAGTAGTTGACTATAATAACAATGCATGTGTCATGATCTCTGTAGAATACACAAGAACGAAGATAAATGTAGAAGGTAATTTTTAAGTAATTCACATAAAAAAACAGCAACATCACAGCTGATTTAGACGAAAGCTGACAACGATGAACAGAAACAGAAAAACGTGTACACATGTAAAAAAGGCAATTAATGACACACACCTAAACTAAATAATGAAATGAAATCAAACTCAACAGAGGACAAGAACAAACCAAGACGAAAGTCCAGATTGAATGATATCATGACAGCAAACTTATGTTGGGTCACTTTGAGATGTGCAGCTATACACACACACACACACACACACACAAACAACAGACATTTACACTGATCCGTGCTTCAGTGAATCCTTCTTAAAAACCCATCTGAAAACCCACATACAAACAGACAGACAGACAGACAGAAAGACCAAAAGATGTAAAGAGGTAAAGAGAGCCATAAAGCAAAAGGGATGAGAAAATGATTGAAAATGAGTGAAAGCTGATTCAAAGGCTGATAAAAGCATCTGTGATCAACATGCACCTTCTCTTTCATGTGAATAGAGGGCAGAGAAATAAATGATAGCAGGTGTGAGAGCTGACTCAAAGCCTATCGGACTAATTCTGTGTCCCAATCAATGTGGGACATTTCTACTAAATATCACATACTTCCAATCATATCAGCTTTTTGTTGACTGAAGATTCAGAACATATAAAAAATGGCCATGCTAGCATTTGTTTCACAGGTGTTCGATTATCAACAGAAACAAATAATTATTTATCATTAACAGAGTGCCAGCATTTTCTTGTGACATCATACATATACAAAAAGAACCAGTGGTTTAATCGAAGTCCACTTTGTGTGATGAACAAAATCAAAGCTTTTCTAGTTGATGCTGTACAAGTTGATATTGAAATACACTGTACAGTACCTACAATCTACTTACAATGCATGAAAATGAATCGATGATATTAGGAGACGATTGGATGAGCAACACAATCCAGAAAGAGATTATTACCCAATTTGTTCATGCTGTTCAGAGTGAAAATTGTGCCACAGACTTTGATGTCTTTGGACTGACAGCTAACAGTACAACAGATGTCAGCACATCAGAACAATTTCCTTGCAGCCTTCAGTATACTGACAGTTATCCTGAGTCACCCGTGCTTTTGGAGTCATGGACTGTGTGACCCTGAAAATGGCCCTTAAAGGAATAGCTCATCTTCACCTTCAAGTAATCCAATTCATAGAGGTGTTTATTTCTTTATTGGAAAGGATTTGGCTAAATTTAACATTAAATATCATGCTCACCAATGGATCCTTTGCGGTAAATGGGTGCCATTAGAATGAGAGCCTGAACCACTGATAAAACATCACGTAATCCAAAGCATTAATGATAGTGATAGAGGACTAGTATTTTATCCAGAAGCAATGGTTCGAAGTTAAAATATTTGAAATAGTTGTGTCTATAGGGATATATATGATCCTTCATCATTATCAGCAGAAAAAAAATGGGGAATTTGACAGGCAAACCCTAACATCTCACTAGAAATTGTGGAATTGGGAATTTAGTGAGAGAAATTAGTTCCCCTCATGGATGTCACCTCAGAATGTAAACTTTGCAGATTCACTGCATTGTCTGATTGTAAGAGGCTGAGATAGCGATGCTTAGCTTTGCTGCATTATTGACATGGACTCCACAAGTTATACTAAAGTGACTGACTCAAGAAGAAGTTCAGAAGGCATCTTCACTTCTTGCATGAAGAAGTGTAATAAGAGATCAAACATTCACATTCAGCTCTGAATGTCTTTACAAGCTAAGATAAGTACCTTTTCAATGCCAGGCTAAGCAGACTTTAGAAAACCTTACTATGCCACTGAACTTATATGAACAACGAGAACAAAACATCGATGGAGTACACGGATAAAACTATACCACATCAGTGTTAGGCCCATTTTGTTGAGTCATAAGTAAATCTAGAGAAAAAGCAAGCATGTACCGTACCTGCTGAGGTGGGCAGAAAGTCTGTCTTGCGTGCAGATGTAGCTGTTTTTTGATGTTCTCACTCAAACACTGACACACTCTTGATTTTTGCTCCAAGGAATTTGCTTCCAGACTCAGAAGACAATCACATTTCTGCTGAGACACAGACAAAGACAGACAGAGTTAATATTGCAGCATGGAAATGTTGGTGGGTTTGGTTAAATAAAGGTAAAAAAAAAAAAAAAAAACATAATTTGCCTTCGTTTGTTTGTAGTGCAGAGAATCTAAGAGAATGTCTTATTCTATTTCGTAAGACAAAGAAAAAAAAGAACTCTTATTTGTTTGTGTGTCTTGCTAACACTTGAAGTACTCCCAGAAGTGATTAGAGATATTAAAAAAAAAAAAAACATCAATTGTAATCAATTATTTTGGGATATGTTTTTTGTACCATGGGTGATAGCATTTCTCCCTTATTGTCAGACAGAAGAGAAGCTAGGACGCTGCTGTTATTGTGCAAGGAATGATGAAGCAGTGGCTTCTCAGCCCAGCACCAAAATCAATATAAGTCATTCTGCTCGATCCATCATTTCAACTTAATAAAGCGGCCTGAGACCATCAGTCTCAGCCTGAGACCAACACTGCATGATTATGATTTCCTTCTTGAGAGGCATTAAAAATGTTATTGAAAAGTTTCCCGTAACTCAATGTTTTTCCAGCTCTGTATGATTTTCCTCATTTTCAAAAGAAGCAAGGTTAGGAAGAAGAATGCGTCTTTTGCAAACAACGGAAGTGGACAGTGACGTATGATGAAAGATTTTCATTTCCTCTTTAAATCACCATAATTGTATGTCCCATCATATAAGAAATATGCATCTAAAGTCATGTTGTGATGCTTTGACTGACACTTTAATAAAATGGTGACATGCTGTAATATTGCATGAAATGGGGTTATGAAATAGCACTCTGAAAAAGTATTAAAAAAGTTAACAATTCCACGGAGATGACAAAATATTAGCAAATTCACACAGCCTCCACCACAAAACAGAGTAACTAGGGACATCCAATTCCAGAAATGTGTTCTTGGACAACTATCAGCCAGATCTCTAGCTCAGATATAGGCTGCATCTGGCTGCCTCGGGGACCAAGAGAATTCTGTTTCAATATTTCCCAGCTGCTGCTGGTCTCCATCTAGCCACAGACCAGAGTCCCTTAACCAGGAAGACTGGCTGTGGTACATTAGGATAACTGTCAGAGCGCATGGATCATTTGTATGAGGCAGTTAGAGACTTGAATGATTAAAAATTACAGGTTTCATAAAATACAGGTAATTCCATCATCAGACTATTTTATTTAAACCACAAAAAGATGTCACACGCAATTGTAAGTTTAATGATTTGGATTCAAAAACATTGCTTGATAATTTCTTCACAGTCCAAAAGTAATCACTAAATTAAGTGGTATAAATTTGTTTATATGTAATTATATATATTTTATGGAAAGTGTAGTACCATCAAACATCCAATCAAAATGTTTAGTTTTAATATCGTGATAGGCTGTCCTACCTGCCTGTCAGTATGTATTTGCATACCTCTAAGCACTCTGTAACAGTACATCATAAGCTCATTATGGCGAGAGTGAAAGTTGCTATTATTATAATTATGCACTTAGTACTGTACTGTTTTCTCAACAGTGAATGAGACAATGTAATCTGACAGTGTTGTATTCAACCATCAACCAATGGCATCTCTCTTTTTGAAAAAAAAATGGCAGATTCTGTGTAATTATTAATCAGATCATCCATCAATTAAGAGCCTCGCAAAGGGTAAATTAGATTTAGGCTCCATTTCCCAAAAGCATCATAAGCCCGATTGATCATAGCTCCACTGGTTTCACTGGGTCTATGATGTACTTAAGCTAATGATGCATTTGGGAAAACGCAACCTTGATTTTAGATCACATGCCCAGAGCAGCTGCTGTTGCATAAAAGGGCAAGAGTGTATCCCACCTGCAAAAGAAAAGATCTGAACAGAAGATCTCAATGCAAGAGTCTTTATTAAATAATAAAAAATAAAAAAAATAGAAACCACAGAAGTTTCACAAAACTTTTAGATTTATGGTCTGCTGAGACCAAGTTGAAACCATTATTGAAACCAAGTTGTTTGGTGAAAAAAAAGCCAACTAATCATTCAAACAACATCATATGTGAAACATTGTGATGCAAGCATGCTATAATACCGCAAAATAAAAGGAATAGTGCCAAATACTTGATAGCATAAATCCAGCCAGCCTATATTTTAAAGCTGAAGATGAATTTCATACACTGTAACAGCTCGACAATAAACCTATTCAAAAAAGAAGGGTTCCAGAAGAAAAATGTTTTGCAATGGCTGAGTAAGAGCCCAGGCCCAAACCCAATCAAACTATTGGAATTTAAGAGGGTTATAGATAAGTGATTTAATCGATCTGGAGCTCTTTTACAAGGAATAAATTGATGATAGATATTTAAAAGGACTGTCTGCTGTAATAAATGCAAAGGTACTTCAGACAGGAATCAGCTAAGGTTGTGCCCATTTCATAACTTGGTTACATTCCCTTAAAAAATAAATTTTTGAAAACTTGGTTTGATTATCACTTTAAATGTGGAAACATAGTGGTGACCTGATATTATTTTTGATTAATTTTACATCCCGGTAACTTGTTTATTTAAAAGAAGTATCTACTGCATCTATTTATAATGGACATGTCAATCTCAAATATTATCCAAACATTTGTGCATGCAATATTTATGCCTATTAGAATATGCGCTAACAGAAAACTTCCAAATATTTCATATTCAGTTTAGATGATTAGACAGCAGAGAGTAATATAAAGGATGTTTTGGGTCACCATTGACTATCACTGTAGGGCAAAAAAATTCTATGGAAGTCAATGGTGACCCAAAATAGCCTGGTTACAAACATTCTTCAAAATATCTTCCATTGTGTTCAGCAGAACAAAGAAATTCATGCAGATTTGAAACTACTCGTGGGTGAGTAAATGATGACAGAATGTTAATTTTTAGGTGATCTATTGCTTTGTATTATAGGGAATAAACAATATGAATATGAATTTCCCAAAACTACAAACTAAAATCCTATGGGAAAACAGTTTTCAAAACATTTTAAGTGGAACAGAGGAGACTGCGACAGCACTACAGATGGCAACCATAAACCTGGCAAATTTGCTGACAAGGGCCACAGAATCCAATAACCACACACTTCCCTGAAAACACACAACCCAAGGAAGAACAAATAAATTAATAAATGCATACATAAAACAGAGCCAGCTGTAATATATCAGTGCACTAAAGGCTGAGTGAACTGAAAAAGATGCCCAGGAGAATAGAGCTGTTTATTGAACTATGCTTGGATGTCATGGGTGGATTACAGTCTTATAACACGATGAATAATTAATGTTGACAAACACTCATCTTACCAAGATTACATTTATGACCACCCATTAACTGACACTGCAGAGTGGATTGTTGCCTTTTACCACTAAGCAATCAGTGCCTCATAATCTGCTACTTTCAGTCACAAAATGTTTCATGTTGGAAATGAGTGTTGAGTGCATCAGTGTCGGTGAAGCAGGCAATATTTATATTAGTGCTGTCAAACGATCAATCACGATTCATCACATCCAAAATAAAAGGTTTTGTTTAAATAATATATGTTTATTTACTATGAACATGTGTAAGGCTATTATAACCTAAAGATGCTGTGTGTAGGTTTGATACAGCAAATAGTGGTTTTCATCTCGCCCTTTTTTGGTAAATAAAACACATTTTTGCACAAATGAATCAAAATGGATTTAAAAGCGTTTTGGAACCAAGCTCTTCATATGCGCTTTATAAGTACTAATGCACACTAATAACCAACTTACTATTGATAATTGGTCCGTAAAATAAAATGTTAGTATTTATTTTTTGCATAATAGTTATGACATCTAAAGAAACAGTTAATTGCCAAAGCTTCCTCAGTCACATTAAGGAATTTATTTTTAAAATAATAAATAAAAAAAATTTATTAAACCTTAACCTTAGACTACACGTTAAAAGAACTGACCTTCTGTCACACTACTGAATTATATGCGATGTGACAATATGGTTCAAAGTGAGACTTTTTAAAATCTGATGCCTCTGTACTCTCTTCACAATTTTCCTGCGTTCTAACTATGACTTGCTTAAATCTAGGTTAGGGCTTCTAGGCCTGATGTTAAAATAACTAGAATGCTTGCTACCATACTTGTGGGGTGCTTGATGATTGTGACCTGAGATGTGAGAAGCCCATCAAATCCATTTATTACACTAATGCTTCTGAGTACAGCACAGGGAACAGCAAAAAAGCAATGGAACATTTTTAACCCTTAAGTTGTTTTTGAATCCTTGGTAATAGATATTTGAGAGGTTGCAAGAAGGGATAGTGAGTGAGCACAATTTAGTAGAAAAAACTGCCATCATCTCACCATCTTTATCTGCAGCATAGTGTGAGAAGTCTGACCTTGAGGTAAATTTCAAGTTTTTTTCTTTGTGGTAGATAAAAAGGCTTAATGTTTAAAAATAATAAATAGAATTTCTAAGTAGGTTTAATGGTCTTTGACAGTTAATTTACAGAAAAAGTTACTGCGAGTATAAGGATTAATTTGTTTTGCCGGCTGTTTTTTACGGTAAACTAAATTTAGGGAAGGAAAGTGGTGCTTCCCAGTGCCACGATGCAATGTTGTTAGGTGGCTGCTGTTTTGCCCACACCCATGCCAGAAAAAAAAATGAGATTTTCTAGACACAGTTAAAGTCCCTCCATCAGTGTCGGTTTATGGGTTTCCCAAGAACGAAAATCTCATAAATTAGTGAAAAATTGCAAACCACAACATTTGAGGTCATTTGTAGCACAAAATTCTATGGGTGTGTGTGTGTCGTTCAAAGTAACCAACCACTAACTATGTTCATTGCAAAAACACAACCACTTTAGGGTAAGCAAGCATATTATAACCACACATGTATTAAGTCAAAATTTTACTAATGCCAAATCAACAATTACTGTGTTTTCACACAGAAATTGCTCCCACTTCTGAACTGCGAACTCAGTTTGAGCCTAAACAACCTGCACACAGTCTGACCAGTCTACATTTTTCCAAGAAAAACACGTCCTCAGCACATGAAAACCAGCAGTATGCATCTTACCCCCTTCTGCGAATCCTCAGCGGCCAGCCTGGTGTGACGGGATCAATGCAAGCACACAGTGACTGTGTTTTCAGGCAAGTGGATGAGTGTACACAGCGCTCAGGACCGCGCAGCATCTGAGAGTCAGGGGGTGGGGAAGTGGCGCTCCCACTCACTGCCTGCATGCACACATTTTCCAGGCCTTGAGAGGCTAATGCCAGCCCAGGAGTAAATGTGTTTCCATTCAAACATCTGCAGTCGATGTCAGAGGAAATACATTCTGATCTGATGATCTTTTGGATTATGTAATCCGTGCTAATCCAACCATGACAAACTGCTGCGCTTTCACAGCCAAGGTTTATTTTAAGGCTAATAAATTATCTTACAAAGATCTTACAAATCTGATACTGCTTTTGATTGACAGATTTAAGATGCCCTCTGCAATTAAATTAATCACAAATTTAAAAGTCATGGATGTGCTTATTTTACTTTTGCTTCTCCTCCTGAATGGAAAAATTTGTTGAATTTTGTCAGAATTTTGCTTAACATTTCAGAATTAAATTTGCAGGACTAAAACAGTCCTGTCAGACTGTCTTTGTAAACAAGATAACAAATCTTAATTGACTTGCCTAGTTAAACAAATGGTGAAGAAAAACAAAGATTTTTGAATTCCTTGGTGCAGAGTGCTACAAATCATATGAAAGAAAATCTGATTTAAGACTTGGTTCAGTAGCTTAAAACAAAATTAAATTCTACCTTTTTCAGCATGCCTCTGCAAAGGGTTGTGTCATAATGTAGGTTGGGAATCATGTTTTGTTCCCATTATTAATTTGCTTGCTGCAGTTGTAGCTACTCTAAACGACTAAAGAGGACACTGGTTTTACTGTGGTATTTAAAGGTGCACTCAGAAGTGCTTTTCATGTTGAGCTTGCTGATTTGTTACTCATATTTGAGACCAGTTTAACAAAACCAGTGTTCTCTAATCAGAAACCAGACCGGAAAGGTACAGTCTCTATTCAAAAACAGGATGCAACTTGACACTAATGTCATGAGAGCACAGAAAAATGGAGTAAGCAATAATTTAAGAAGACATAATAAAAATAATAACATGGAAGGGGATAAATACACATTGGTATTGAACCTTTTCTTTCCATCTTTGCCTAAATTGGAATACATGAGCCCCACAGCAGATCTAGACAGGTGGAGCTGGAGGAAGTGGAGGGTTTTTAAGATTAAGAAGAGTTTGTTCAAAGACCAGATATTAAAATGTTATATTAAAATTATTAAAAAGCTTCATTAGCAAGCCTATTGGATTCAGAATCGGTGAAAGCTAGTCAGCTTGTGCCATGTAGTAAATTATGTGACTGCCAGCAGATTGCATGTAAAGGACCTATTAGCCTGCGTCATCAAGTGTGTTGAGTTCTAACTTGTCGCTGATCACTGTTATCTTATGTTAGTTAAATAATATTAACAGATACAGTCAGGGCTGAGTAACAAAACAAACTTGTAGCCAGTCAGCAGTAAGGGGCGTGTCTACTAATTATGTGTAGCAAAGTGCGTTCAGTGAACTATGGAAGCCCGTTTTCGCCACTGTATAAAAAACAAAAAAATACTTTTTTTCTCAGAATTGAGAGTTATGAAGTCATAATTGCGAGTTATAAAATCACAATTGCGAGATATAAAGTCACAATTGCCATACATAAAGTCAGAATTGTGAGTTATTCTGCCTTTTTTTCTCTTCATTTTCTTTCTGGCAAAGCACCATTGGAAACCACGAGATGTGATTCAATGATTGGGTCTTTGTTCATTTTGTATGCTTCAAGCCAGATTATTTTTCTGGAGAACCCATCAGTGCATCCATTTATACATATTCCCTAAGGTTTAACTTATCATATCCATCAATATGCCACACATAGTTTGGCCCACGACTGTTATACATGTGTCGCCGTATACGACCGCGAGCACGCAGATCAACTCCTCATTCAGTTGCATCAACTGACGGATAGTTTCTCTGTCTGTAATAATGCCGGAAAGCCAACAGCTGATCTATAAACCGTGCCACTTCAGCCTCATCTGTTTTATCATGTCTTTGTCACAAATGATTCCTGCATAACGTTCTCTCAAGAGTCCGTAAACTAAGCTTTATGTTGTGTGACTCCTCTAATAAAATTAAGATTTATCTGTTAGTGAAACTGCGCCGAAAATAATCTTCTATGATCTTTTCCATGGTTACAGGCTATAGAATACACATCCTACAGTCCGTGGACATGTCTTGTCAGTGACAAGTAAATCTCAGTAACGCTGAAAAATCTCGCAATTCTGACTTTTTTTCAGAATTCTGACTTTATAACTCATATCTCGCTATTCTGACTTTATAACTAGCAATTCTGACTTCATAACTCGCAATTCTCAGAAAAAAAGACATTGTGAGATAAACAGTTGCAATAACCTTTATTTAATTTTTTTATTATTCAGTGGCGGAAACAGGCTTCCATAGTGAACAGCCAAGCCAAGTGACAGAAAAATATATATTAAAAAAAAAAAGGTCATTTCTGCAAAACAATACGGCAAAGAAGTAGAACCCATGTAAATATCGGATCAGATTTCCAGCGCTGAAGAGAACTCAAGGAGCGGAAGGCCTGCAAATGCAAAGATATTTTTGGTTCTTCTCGATAGGTGAGTAACACCGTGTCTACACCAGACGCAGCTCCGAAACAGCTTAAAGTCTGCCTACACTGGACACGATAAAGCGACAGTTGAAAATCTTTTGAAATATGTGTCAGCAAGTCATAAATAGAATGCGGCAGCAGTTTCTTATCAGAGATTTGTCGCATCGCTCGTGCCCGCTGTAGACAGCATCAATGATTATAATGACTTCTATAGTATTTTGTCATGCCACTTGCATCCCGTGTAGGCGGTGAAACATTGTTTCTTCTTTGTTTCACAGAAATAATCATTTTCTAGGTTGCTTAGGCTATGTATTTGTGGGGCTGAGCTATCAAAATAGGGGTGAGACCCTTTTGGGGTAGGGGCGTGTTTGTTTTGGTTATTTTAAATATCAACACTGAAAAACACTGATTCCAGAAATCAATTATACTGCCTTTAAGTGTGAACAGGACCCAAAGCTATTAATTGTTTTCCCTCAGTAGCATGTTCTTCTGCCGGATGAATACAGTTTTGTGTAATAACGGACTGCGCAAGAAAGGCAGGAACGGGTTAAAAAAACATAAAGAGACATAAGATATTACTCTTAAGTTTTTCTATTGCGGGGCAGATTTTTGTCTCTAACCCTCCTTCTATAATAATGAGTGAGCATGGAGAGAAAGGTCAAAGAAGGATCAAATTAAAGTCTTGCAATATGTTACTCATAGATGGAGACTGCTAGTATCACAACACAACAGATGCCTGCTCCTGATCGATCTAATAGATCAGTGGTTCTCAACCCTGTTCCTGGAATTTATGATCACTAATGAGCTAGTAATTACCTCAATAGCATTTGTGGACAATCAATGGAAGTATCAAGGGATGCTATATTTTTTATTGTTTTTTTTTATAGTTTTTAGTTGCGTAACTGTAAATGTAACAATGTCACATATTCCAAAAAGAAATACTTGCATTGCATTGATTCTCTTTGCAATTGTACATGTTAGTACATGTTTTTAGCTATAAATTTTAGCATTATTTTGCTTAAACAAAATGCCAGATATTGAATATCTGCTGATCCAATACTTATATATTCCTAGTGTTTGGTGTATAATTCAAATACATTGAAGCTATTCAAATCAATCCAGTTTATACCTATTTGTGCAGAGAGTTTTGTAGCTGTATTGTTGTCTGTGTATTCTGTATCTATGTTGTCTATAAGTGAGCTGCTTGATCACTTCCTCCTGTTAGTAATTAATCCATTAGCCCTACTCCATAGTTACAGACAACATAGAGCCAGATATCTGGAGACCCTTTATCTCACACTGGGTCAAAGGTTCTTCCATGCCACTATTTAACAAATCCTTGAGCGTCTCATCACTAAACCTCAGTCCCACATCCAAAGACACTAGGCAAACTCTCTGCCTCAGTTGGCTCATCCTTTCCTTCATGGTGATAGGGAGAGACCCAGATATCCAAAGTTCCAGGGAGGAAAAAGCCACAAAAAAAATTAAACTGCTTGTGGATTTTGTCATGGCTGTATTGTTTACGAATCACAGAGCAAAAGATCAATTTGCAGTAGTATTTAATAAACTCCAAAAAACTAAATTTTTGTGTTCAAGAGGCAGAACACAGATTACACAGACAGCAAATACAGCAACAAAATACAAACTGAACAGAGTATATATGGAGTAGAGCTAACAGGTGAAAGTGATCAAACAGTTGGTGACAATGAGACAATCAGGGGTGCACGAAGGTATGGGAAATGAAGTTCAGAACCAGGGGCGGATCTAGAAAATTATTCATGGGGTGGCAAGGGGGTGGCATTAAAATTATGAGGGGTGGCAACACTGAAG
>JAUCMT010000105.1:23918903-23929290 GCA_032357475.1 Enteromius thamalakanensis
ATTTATATTAATATATATATATATATATTAATATAGACAGTGCACACACATATAGTATGTAAACATGTATTTTATATTTTGAATTTTATATATTGACTCAAATTGCAGTGAATCATAAATGATTGTTTGGTAACTTTTTCAAAAATTGTTACCTTTATAACGACTGTCATACTATGCACTGTAGTATGTCAAAATCATCATACAGCTCAGATAGTCATGTGCCAGTATGTCATTTAAAAGATTTTAAAAGGTAGAATATGACAAGCATTATTGTTACTCTAAAAACCAAAAATAAAACACTTTGGATAATATCTATATATATCTAAAATATCTGTAATTATGGTTTTTCATCAAATGCCACCTTTAAATGATACCTACCATTTGACTCTCTTTGCTAGAGTTTTGGTGTTATGAGTCATTACTATTGTGTAAGTCACTCAAAAAAAAAAGAAATAAATAAATAAAATAAACCTTCATGCCTTCTGGGCATCAAGGACTAAACAAAAAGCCTATCTTGGTTCCAAATTCTATAACTTTTGATTACTTTATGCTATCACCACAAAATTTGATTTAGATGCAACTCACATGTAGGGCATTTTCCTCCGTTATTTCCTTCCTGAGATATTGCATGTAAAATAAAAAAAGATAAGTGAAATTTCCCCTGAGCATACTTTTTTTTTTTTTTGGCCTTATCAACAGTTTCTCAGCAGGGAAATGTCCAAATGTAATGCAAATCTATTTTCTTAAAACTCAAAAAGATTTTCTATCAAATGATTCTCGTTATGGAGTTATGAGTCACTACTTTTGTGTATGTCAATCAGAGAAAAAAAATCTCTAAAAATGTTTTCAGAAGAGACTTCTTAAACATTCTAAAAATAATAATGTTAACACTTCCTTTTTTTTTTTTTTTTTTTAATTGTGAGTTTAGGTGATAAAATAGGCCTGTGAAATGCTATGTTGTATTGTACTGTTATTCTAGATATTGTCTAGCCACACCAACACATTAAGGTTTACAGTAAAGTCACACTAGTTTAGTTACAACTTTAGATTTTTATGCATGCATTGAAAGAAAAATAAATTTAACTGGAGCTAAGATTAATACATGTTTAAACGGGGTATCCAATGGCATTTCATGCATTATTGACGTATGGTTGGATTTATTTATTTATTTATTTATTTTTATTGACGTATGACGTATATCTAAATAGATTTTTTTAAATTGATTGATTGCTTTTGAACAGTTTGTCTATGGATTCTTTGCATCATGCCAAATCTTTGAAATCTGATTTTGGATGAACCATTGGACCGCCATTTTGAGATTTGTCATAAATTGCAATACCTTTTCCATCATTTGACGGATAAGCACACAAATTGGTAGGGATCATTGACTGTATGTCCCAGAACTACCAGAGAAGTTTTAAGACAGTGCCACCTAGTGTTTCTGAGATTTTTCAATTCTATTTATTTATATTCTTTTAATATAAAAAAAGCTAATAACTTGCAAAAACATTGTTTAGATTTTGTTACTTTTGTATTCATTTGGACCTTTAGTTATTATTTTGCCCTCAAATTGCTATTAGCAGCTAGATTTTAAAATTGATTCCATTTTTTTTTATTAATTAATTGTAAAATATATTAAAGGGTTAGTTCACCCAAAAATGAAAATTCGGTCATTCCTCACGATTGTGTCATTCCAAACCCATAAGACCTTTTAATATAAGATATTTTGATGAAAGCAGCGCCATCTGACCCTACATAGACAGCAACACAAATGAAATGATCCAGATCCAGAAACGTGGTAAAAACACCGGTAAAAAAAGACCATGTGACATCAGTGGATCAACTTA
This sequence comes from Enteromius thamalakanensis, assembly GCA_032357475.1. Taxonomy (NCBI): domain Eukaryota; kingdom Metazoa; phylum Chordata; class Actinopteri; order Cypriniformes; family Cyprinidae; genus Enteromius; species Enteromius thamalakanensis. The sequence goes on from JAUCMT010000105.1 coordinate 23,920,751, forward strand.
AGTTTTGCGACGATAGGAGAAAAGTTTTTTTTTTTTTTTTGCACAAGGAAAACAAACATAACATCATGTACTCAACCATTCTTCTCCTTCCGCAAATTGAAGTCTCCACCTCCTTTATTACTTTATCTACTCTTTTATGTTTGTCAGGAAGTGCTAATCATAAAATCTCTCTCTTTTTTTTTTTTGCTCAAATAATAATGTTTTCACTGCCACCAAAAACCAAATAACGGCCATGGCAATATGTCATTTGATCAACAGTTTCCATGATTTTATATAGTAAGGTATTAACATTTGAGAAATGAGTATTTCAGAAAATATCTGAAAGGATGCTTATTTGAATACATGTGCAGCTTTTTAAATTTTTTCTTTCCAAAGAACACCATCCAGTTTCACAACCTTGAGCACAAGGCTTATGATAAAATGTAAAGCATGTTATCTGCCTGAATATGGTATTCCTGTTTTCTCTCTTCCAGGATCTTACATTTGTGGAGTATGTGGTAAAAAGTACAAGTACTACAACTGCTTTCAGACTCACGTTCGAGCTCACACAGGTATGTGCTCTTGGCCTCAAGTGAATTTGGATGGGTTTGTTGCAATATCTGTAGAGTTTAGAGTCATGAACCAGTTTATATTCACAACTGTGAATAAAAATGATTTAGATTCGTTGTGACAGGGCACTTAATATTTTCAAAAAATATGAAGATGATAAGCAAACACATCATTCCATATCATTGTCTTGTTTGGTTAACACCAGGCATTAGATTGAGTAACAAATGGCTCTTTTGAGTGAGTTAATTAATAATTATATTATAAACAAAAACGTTTCTTTTAGATATTAACCATGATTAGTTGCCAGCACTACTTAGAACATATGTATGTGTACTGTGTATATTTATTATGTTTATATAAAGACATACATAATTATTTTTCTAAATATATACTGTATATATATTTATATATTATTTTAATATATAAATGAGCATATTACATTTCAGTTTATATTTTCTGAAGGTTGAGCAATGAGCATTTGTTGGAAAAATAAAACAAAGAAAGTTAAATGGATGGAAATAAACAAGTTAGCTTCAGTTACTATTTTGTACAATATCTGTGGTGATTACTAACATTTAGTTAAAGATAGACATTGAAATTAGTTATCTGAAGTAACTGATTCGGTACATAAAGGAAGAGGTATTATATAGTAGTGCATATACACAACTATTGTTTTTTTTGTGTTTTTGTAATTGATGTTTTTATTCTGCCACAATGCCTTAAATTGATCAAAAATTATTTTGAAGACTACATATTGCTGTTTCATAAAAATGCTGTACAATTCAGACTTTCCAAGCATCAGAAACTTCAATGTAATGCGGTTTTCAGTTGTAATTTCATCTCATGCTTTCTGCGGCGCATCTCATTGGTGTTATTAGCTTGCAAAGTGCTTCTCGCAGACCTTACAGACATTCTGACAAATTGAACCCCTTCTTTTTATTTACTGGTGTCAGTCATGTTCTCTACCTAAAGGGTAGCAGCATCTCTGTCTCATTATGGGGGAAAAAAATCTAAATGTGCTACTTTAAAGTACTATTGTACTTAATGGCATCATATATAAATCTATATAATGCAATGCTTAACAGAAGCATGAATGTCTTTCAATAACATCAACATGTTTTTTCAAAAACTTTTGAATGGCAGTGTAATAATTATTGGGTGATGAATCCCTTCCTTAAAAATGCTAAACCAAAATGAAATGATTTGTGTTTTTTTTTTTTTTTTTTTTTTGCTGTTCAGAGACTGAAGCTGCTGCTTCTGGAGAAGGAGCATCTCTGGGAGTCAATAGTGAGTAAGCATTTATTCATGGGACAGATTTTTGTATAATTGTCCTGAAATTTTCTAAGTTAAGTGGGTTCTTTCCAACATCCCCTCACATAACAATATTTAAGTTTCGGTTCCTACAAGTCTTTGTTTTCTAATCTAGGTTCCTTCCGCTATACATGTGACGTATGTGGGAAAAAATACAAGTATTACAGCTGTTTTCAGGAGCACCGAGACCTCCATGCAGTTGATGGTAAGGCTGCGTTTTCACCAGATTGTAGTATTATCGTTGTTATTATTATTATTATTATTATTTTTTTTTTTTTTGGATAAGCTAATAATTGTTGTTCTAGATAAAATATTAAAGTAACACTTAAGAATAGGGAACAGTTCCCACTATTAACGAGCTGATTATCATCATCCCTATTATTATCATTGGCTGTTTACTGGAAACAAACTCAATTCTGACAGGAACAGGACCACAAACTATATCCAATTTTATGGTTTCAATCAGAATCGAAAAATGTAAATGGCCATTAACCAGTTAAGTTGTTTTATTGTTCGGTATGGTATTAGAAATTTGTCGTCAACCAATCAAAAATTCAAGGCCTGTAAGCAAATGTGAAGCGGACACATCCAATGCTTGAAATGCCTGCTCAGCTATGAACTCAACATATGTAAGTCACAATAGGAGAGTTTATCTAAGGATAGTGTAAAATGGATTCAACAGATCATATGTGCCTGTAGCACTTCTGTGAACAGAGGAAAAACAGAATAAAATGGTAGACTTGCATAAAAAGGATTATATAGGCCTATACACGATGGGCCGTTTTCCCAGATAGGTATTAGATTAAGCCAGGACTAGACCTTTGCTAATTTAGGACATTTTAAAATTTTTTTTAGAAACATGTCTTACAAAAATGCATTCTCTGTGAGCATTTTAAGACCAAACAACGGCAATGATGTATTTTAAGATATTTCAGTGCAAGCCTTTTAGAGTGTAGACAGCTCTTAACATTTATTTTAATCTAGGACTAGTCTTAAACCCTGTTCGTGAAACTGCCCTAAATGTATTTCACTTAAATCATTGACAGATTAACAAAACAAAAGAATTTCTGAATGCAATCATGGACCTATAGGCAACTTAGCCTTTATTTTCTTCGCTCTCAAAACATAATTATATAGGAGTAGCATTGTTTAAAAATGCAGCAAACATTTCTGAATATCTTTGGAAAAAATACCCATTGGTTTCTAATTGGTTCCCACATTTTTGGGAACAGAAATGCTCTAAAACTGCAGCTTTACCAGACTAACTTTGCATGTGAAGTAGAATGTAGCGTTACAGGAAGTATGGGCGGGCCCAGGCTATAGCTAGGCTACATGTGGCCAAAATCTAGAAAAGTCGATGGTTTATTGACTATAAAGTGCAGTGGGTTAAGATAGCAGATTTATTATTTCTTTTTGAGTAAAGATAGCATTGTACTTTATTATTATTATTATTATTATTATTATTACATGCAAATAACAATTAAAAAACAACAACAACATTAAAATGAATGTTATTAACCAGTTTGAAATGATAATAATACATGAGGAACACAGGAAGAGAAAAGTTTGATTTAAGGTATCTGTTACGATCAATCTGGAGTTGCCAGCCCATCTCACTGGTTGGCACTCCAGCGTCAGACTGACTCTGGGTTTTGTGTCTGTTGTCAATGGACTCATGTCAATGAACTCTTGTCTCCGCCTTATTGTCTGTTACCATAGTGTTTCAATCCTGTCTCCGCCCATCTTGTTTGTTGCCTTAGTGTTTCATTCATGTCTCCACCCCAGAGTCTAATTATTAGGTGCATTTAAACCCCAGTCTGTCTTTGTCTATCGTGGTTCATTGTACTGTCTTTTGGAGTGTAGTTTGGAGTGTTTCCCTGTTCGTGTCTTTGTTTTCCCTGAGTTCTGTATTATTGTTACCGACCGCGTCTGTTCTGTATTATTGTTCTTGTTTCGCCTTTTGGATTCTGCTCGCCCATCGCCAAACTAACGCTACGAACTCTGACCAACCTATTGCCTCGCCTCTGATGTGTATGATCGCCGGTGAACTACCCTGTCTTTCTGTGCTTTGTGTTTTTCCAATAAATCAGCTTGCACATGAATCTGTACGCCCCCTCGACTCAATATTGTTACAGTATTGATTCTGCTTTGAGTCAACCATTTTTTATGATTATTTTCCCCTGTTCAAGTCCTGCTTAAAACAAAGTTTGACCAATATTAACATATTATGATTATTATTCCTATACTTAATTTACTGATGAGGAAAAAAAAAAAATAATAACTTTACATTGGCTATAAAATTAAAGCTGATTGAGTGATGCTGAATTTGTCCCTTTTTTATGGACAAAATTTAAGGTTTGCAAAAATGTTTTAAAATTACTTTAAAGACTTCAAACCTCAGATAATTTAAGCTTTTTTATTTTGTTCATTTTATATCTCCAACATACTACATTTCACAACAAGTCAATATTTTCTGAAGGTTAATAACTGAGTATTTGTGGAAAAAGGAAAATAAAAAGTTCCAGGTCTTGTACGGTATTTGTGGGTAAACAATACTACCATTTAAAAGGGACAATATTAAGTAAGCTGTTTTTTAAATGTAAAAAACAATTATTACCAAATTACCAAATTTAATTACCAAAAACCTTACTAATAAACAGCGATGAAAAATAAATGAAACAACAAAATAAAGAAAACCCTCAGGTTCATTTCACAACTTCCTTGGTCCTGATCCTACAAAAACAAAAAATGACTATAAAAGCAGGTGATAAATATGTATAAACAACTTGACATTTATTTTTAATCATAAAGGACAACTTGGCGTTTATTCTTTTATTATTTGTTTACACATGAAGCATGATTGTAACTCCAGCAGCAATAAAACCGTTGACATTTTCATGAAAGATGAATTTTCTAAGATGGTGTTTAATGAGCTATTGATACGTTATAAAAGCATCATCTCCCTCTTCACTTCTTCGTTGTAAATACTCTTCCACTATATTTATTAACCAAATATTATTTTTAACACTGCTGCTCTACTGACATGAAGTCCCTATTATGAGCCACACTTGGAGAACCAGTGATTTTTATAAAATCTCCAAGATTTTTTTTTTTTTTTATACAAGCAGAGGTTTCAAGTAACAAAGTACAAATACTTTGTTACCTTACTTGAGTAGAATTTTTGAGTATCTATACTTTACTGGAGTAATTATTTAACAGCCGACTTCTTACTTCTACTAACATTTCCACGCAATTATTTGTACTTTCTACTACATTTTGAAAATCTTTATTACTTTTGAAAGTTAAAATTTATTCGGCCTAGTTTTGTTCTGAGGAGGAAAGCTGTCGATTAGCAACGTGCCACTGTGCGGTGCCGACAGGATCACTGGATTTTATTTCCCTTATGAATGTGGAAACATAATTCAAAACTTTATTCATCTTGATTTTATTTGTGTACATCCACGTCAAAAAAAGCTATGTTTTGTAAAAAAAAGGAAACAAATTAGAAGCCGCTTTTTTAACATCGCATCACAAAGACATCAAAAAGCACAGGATAGGCTGCTACTTGTTTTTATTTTTTCGTTTTTTAATTATTTCGTTAAAAAATATATATTTGGTCTATTTCTTTTATTTGTATATGTATAATATATGTATGTATATATACATGTGTACGCACATGCATGTGTACACACACACACACACACACACATACATATATCTACATTTAAATGTGCATATACATATGTGTGTGTGTGTGTGTGTATGCGTATATGTATGTATGTATGTATGTATGTGTATATGTATATATGTATAGGTATGTATATAGCTTTGTTTTTCTCTGTTCACACGATATGTGATGTAAATTGTTCTGCTGTTTTTTGCTTGTATACAATAAATACCTGGAAACAAATTTAGGAATTTTAATGGGTCACCGCTACGTATCAATTTAATTGTAATTTCACGTCACACTGTTGGTTAATAATGGCTTAACGTCTGTCAGTTATGAGAAGTTAATAATAAAAATACAACTGCACCTGTTTATTAATAGCCTATTGCTTGGACAAAAGTGCAAAGTAAAGCAATTTTTTTAACTTATTAAACTTGTTAAAAATATTTTTAAGTAGGCCTATAAAATTTTATACATTTTCTTTTTTGTTTGTTTCAACTGATGAAGAACAGGCTACTGTTGCACATATAATTGTCGTAATAACGTATGAAATAAGCTCAAGGCCAAAACATTTTTTTCGATACACCAAAACTTATGCAACTGCTCGTTTTTTTTAAGGATGACTCACACCATTTTATCAGTAAAAGGCCAGTTGGATGGAAACAGGCTGGAGACAGCAACTTTCACATTTTTTTTTTCACACATTTTGTTTGTCCATAACAAAACAGTGTAAAAACTGTAGGCTAGTGTTGTGTTGTGAAAAGTAGGCTATGCTAACTTTGTAACTCTTTATAAGCTTTTTTGCCTAATGGCCAGTACTTTTACTTGAGTAAAAAAAATGGAAATGCTACTTCAAATTTAACAGAAGTCTCTTTAAACTTCTACTTGATTAATGAATGTAAATACTTTCGACACCAGTGAGTACAAGATTGAGACTCCAACTAAAAATGCTACTTTACCTTCACTAATCTTGTGTTCTTTTGTTGTTGTGTTGTCCAGATCCGTATGATCATGTGATTCCAGTAGAAGACCTTAAAGAGGAGACTGAATCCTACCAGAAAATGGGACCAAGTAAGAGTTCTTTAAATGGTTTTCCTTCTTGATGGTCACTTTGTTACTGTAGTAACTGACTTTATGGGACCTCCAGGAGTGATGATTATTTTTTTACTAGAAATTAGGAGCCCCCTGCATAAGAAGCAGCATTTTTTCTTTTATTATTTTTCTTTCCCCAGATGTTGTTATGAAGCATGGTTTAAATGTTCAGCATGCAGTTAGTTACTGCTTAGTTAATGTTATTAGTTGCTTCATCATATTCACGCCAAATCATTTGAAAAAAAGATGAATGAAAATAATCTAGTTAGCAAACAAACAAAAACAGGTTTTAGTCATAAAAAGTAATTGATTTTCTTATATTTTATATTATCTAAATATATTTACTATATAAGCACAACATATTTTCATTAAATATTTAAATGCATTTGTTTGTATGTATTTATTATATATATATATTTTTATTATTAATCGTTTGACAGCACTAATGTGATTAATATTGATATTGTATGCTATGAAAAAAGTGTTTTTTTATTTTTTATGTAGGGCTGGATGACTTCTAAAGAACAAAAAGAATAATGCAAATGAATGTAAGATACAGATTAAGCTCCAATGTGCATATAACTAGGCTTTGGCACAATTATGATCAGAATATCTCTCTTTGTGGTCCCATTCTTTTTGTGTGGTTGAAAATGAGAAGGATTTTTCTGTGGAAATGATAAGAGGTTAGGCATTGCAAACTGTTTGCGTTTATTTCTGTCTCTTGACATTAAAACTGATCAAAATGACCCTGATACCATGTTATATGCATGCCAGGATGTACAACTGTATGGGCAGAGCTCAAGTGCAGTAAAATGCATTGCGGCAAAGTGTTTTTTTCTGCAGGATGAAGGCATGAACGAGCTTGCCGACATGCTTGCTGACATTTTCTACAAATTTCATCAACTGTAGTGAATTTTACTTTTGCCAACCTAGGGGGTGAAATAGTGTAGGGATGGGTTTGATTATTTGTGTGTGTGTGTATGGGATTTTATTCCCATCCGAATCTGCCATGTCTGTGTTTTTCTCTCACAACCTCTGATAATTCTAGAGTCCGATTGCGATGTCTATGATAATATTCCTCACAACGCGTTTGCTTGTGTGTTTTGACCAATATATGATATGCCGTAGATGTTCTTACCACACGCACATTTAATATATTTTGATATATAAATAAATAAATACAAACAAAGAGCCAGATCATGTAAACTGTTAAGATGCAATATCAGTATTGGGTAAGATTACTCGCGTTAATTTCTGCACTCCGTTACATATGTTTTAATTACAGTACATGTATTTTTATCAAAGTTGACTATAGCAATGCACAAATCATGTCAGAGACGCTATGGGCCATTTGTCCCCTCTGTCCTACATACACTTCACTAGGGGTGACGTTTTAGATATGCCTACCTTTTGGCAGCAGCGCGCAGATACTGTACACTTCGGTTTGTGGGTCCAAATCAAAAACAAGAGCGCGAAAATACAAACAAGGAATAAGAAATATCGGATGAGCAAAGAGAACTGAGCTGGACAGCGAAATGAGCTAAAAATCAAAATGTTGCGGTCACGGTGGTTAGGACAGATGTCAGAATCAGGATGAGGTTAGAACAGGAAGGAGGCAGAAGATGAAAATGTTCACAGAGCGTGCAAAACAAAGAGAAGGAAGTTTGATTGGAAATTGCAGACAGGTCGTCATTGTAATCACAGAGTAATCAACTACTACTAAATGAACACCATAAATAAAATGGGAATAAAGTGCATAGGATGCATGAAATGCAAGTGATTATGTTGGTTGGGTAATACGTTTTGATGTTCCCTTTTAAACAATCTGTTGTTGTAAGTAGTTTTGTATGGAATTATTTCTGTGCCAATAAAAATGAACGAAACTTTATAAAACTGAACGTAACTTTCCAAGAAACTATCA
>JAUCMT010000105.1:23929390-23944147 GCA_032357475.1 Enteromius thamalakanensis
TCTTTCATATAATGGTAATTACGGCAGAAGATTCGGCTCTCCCCGACGGGAGTCGGCTCTCGTTCGCTACAAAGAATCGGCTCTTAGAGCCGGCTCGTTCGTGATCGACACATCGCTAATACCCCTACGTGTCTCTCCTGGGAGCTCATCTTTAGAGGCGACCGTAGGTGAAATACTAATAACATTAATAATTAATATAAACAAAGCACGATGTATTGCACACCGCAACAACTTTCCAATATGCGCGCCACTGACGTCATTGTGCTTCCAAGTCAAAGAACAACTGTCCATCAAAAGCTCTTTAGCCAATCAAAGTAGATCGCTGTAAAGCCCGCCCCCACGAGAGGTTTGTGCCAAAATAGCAAACGAAAATTTTCGAAGTGTAAGCGAAAGCTAAGGCAACGCATTCAGAATCCATGATTCGCGAAAACGATTCTTTGAAAATCATTAACAAAAAATGGAGCATATTTGAAGAGCATGTTAAATTCGTGCGACTGAGTTAATTTTTTCATTTTCATTGGGTTTTTCTTCTTTTGCAGTGGCATATTTTTGATTGGTTCTTGGAAAGTTACGTTCAGTTTTATAAAGTTTCGTTCATTTTTATTGGCACAGAAATAATTCCATAGTTTTACACCTACATGTCAACTAACTGTCATTAGAATATTGGAACTCTCTATGATTAATATCTGCTAACTCTTTATTGTGATGGTCTCCCAAAAGACACTCTACTGACTATAAGTAACTTTGCAAGAACATATCAACTTATTCTAACCCTAACCCTGCCAGTCTACTAATACTCGACTAGCACTCTATTGAGAGTCAGTAGATATGTAGGTGTAGGTCAATAGAATACGTTAAAGGGACCATCAAAACAAAGTGAAACTGTTGGATGTGGCTCTGTCAAAGTGAAAAGTCTGAGAAGATAAACAGTTGCTATTCTAAAAGAAATAAGGTGAAGAACCTTATTATGCATCAAACATATTAGGTGAAAGAATAATTATCAACTGCAATCATCTGTATAATATCTAATGTAAATTAGTTAATTGTATACTGTTAATGCACAACAATGCCAAGGTGTCTGGAAGAGGTTTGGATAAGGGATAGTTGTGCTCTCTGTGGTCGAGTCCGGTGGCGATGACTTCATTCACTGATTGTGCTGGTAACAATGCAGTGGGGAAAGGAGCAGGAATCCATTTCAACAGCCTTAAATATGAAGCGCTGGAGGATGCTGATCTCCTGCTGCACCAAAGGGACCTAAACTCTGGGTCACCAGATGTGACCCTGGAATATTTGCAGAAGGTCCTTAGCATGGATCAGAAGTTTAACATTGTTGCAGATGTTTGTGTGTCTTTGGTCTGGACGTAGAGTATCCCTTTCCTCGCAGGCTGGAGGTTGATATTTATTGTTTTTTCCCTCACATGCCAGAGGTTCAGGTGTTTTTTGTAAGTGTCTCACCCTTGCAGGCCTGAGACTTAGAACCTTTGTAGCTGTTATTGCCTCTTCCCTCACAAGACTCAGACTCAGTAAAAAGAAGTGTCTTTTGGAAGGTTACGTTTATCTCTTTTCGATGAGGAGGATATTGTAATCTGGCACTTCTCCATTTCCATGCTGTGATTGGCTGATTCAATTAAAGCGGGGGACACAAATGTGTCCCACCCTTTTTTCTCCTGTGCGTCATTCCAGCTGGAATCATCAAATTTTGGAAAAGTTCCCCACCTGACCTTCTCAGATTTGTCTAAAAAAAAATCCATGTGATGGGTATTATGCCCAATAGATCATATACAACATTTCAGATCTTTATATCTTTACTGTGCTTACTTGTTTAACAAAAACTTTTTGGGATCAGTCTGAGTGACCATGTTCAGACTGAAATATCTAGTTGTGCCAGGTCCATGAAATTTTCTGGGCTAAGAGTTTTAGTCTAGAACTGCATGAATTACAACTCTCAGCATTGTTCCTGAATTTACACCTGAATGCTGGCCCTCTACTTTTGTCTGAAACTATTACTTTAAGGGTTTTCAGATGGGATAGGGTTTTGCTTAATTTTTCTGTAATAATAATAATGATAATAAAAAAAAAATCTTCGTTGTGTGACATTCACAACTACTCTAGTACCAGCTATTTTGAACTCATATGCCCAAATGAATGCTATAATGCAGCATTCCATTTTGCTCGGGACTACATAAGCTGCGGATCAGAAAACACAAACTCGAGCCAGTTCAAGTCTAGTTTAGTTTGGTTGTGGTTTGGTAAGTGAGAAATGCAGCAGTAAAACTTTGTATTTGGACTATGCAAATAAGTTCTGCAGGGGTCATTCCAGCTGGAATCATGGTCCCCACCTGACCCACTCAGATTTATCTAAAAAAAAAATTATGTGATGGGTAATATACCCAATAGATCATGTACAAATTCAGATCTCTACTGTGCATATATTTATTTATTTATTTATTATATGCCACTGACCAAAACCTTAGAAATCAGTCTGTTGGTGGGTGAAGGGCAGAAACTGCATTTTGACCAATGAGAAGTCCTGTCCTTCCTGGGCTTTGTACCAAAGGTCTTATTCTTGCCCTCTAAGAGGCATCTGGCCATTGTCCTGGCTTCTTTATCTGATGTCTCTGGACTGTTTGCTTATGTTGGTCCACTAAGTTTCAATCAAAACGTTGCAAACTGCTGTGCAATATTGTGTTCAGAGAGGGACCCGTCATAAACTGGGCCCTGGGATATGCTGTCCATTATTAATTTTTTCCCCTCTCTAATACACACTGGACACCCAGCACCCTTGTATATAGGTATCCTTTTAATCAACACATTTTAAAGTGCCAAAATAACATCTCGGATGATGTTAGACGAGATCGGAGACCACTCCATTTAACCAGAATCACTCCAGACCCTTCAGATTCCAGCTCCATCAAAGATGGCATGTATGCAAAAGATGTCCAAGACCTCCATCAGATATATAGGCCCACAAGATTAACATTTTTTTCACTGTGTTAACCAAACCCACCATGCGTGTTTGTTGATAAAAAGCTAGTTTCTTAGCTGCACCTGCCCATAGATGCCAGTCCTGTTTGAAGTTCCAGTCGTGTCTGACAACTTATTATACTGGGGGTATTGTTTTTGGATGATAGCATTTTCTTTTCTTGTTTTTTTTTTTTTTTTCTTTTCCTTTATTTTGTGTAGTTTTCTGACCTTGAGACTAAAATTCTCCAGCTGTGGTCCTCAAAACTCTCACTGTGCATTAGGACGATATATACACGCGTCTTCTTTCAGATTTGTAACATTTTCTGTTGATTCTGATGGTGGAAACTGTTTTTTCGTTGCTCTAGTTCTTTTCTTAAACTAATTTTCTAATTTGCAAAGCTTATTTATCTTTTGCTGCAAATATATTCTTGGGTTTTTATTATTGTGATGCATGATTAAGGGAATTTAGCCTTTGTTTTTATATTCCTGTGAAACAGGAAGATGTGGCTGAATATTTTTTTGTGTACATAATCACCCTGGAATATTTTACTTCTAAACAATCTAGGGGTACTGTTGTATTCTTTTTCACGAAAGACCAGGAGACAGACTTTGGATTTGGAAGCAAAATTCTCTTTATTGTGAGAACTCTGTCCGCGCGATGCAGTCATCAAAGTACAATCTGAATGGCCTAACTTATCTTGTGGTTTAAATACATTTTCAAAGAGGAGGAGTATAAGTACAAATGGCCAAAGACAAATGGCTTTGGACGAAACTTTCCCAGCCTTGATCTGAGTTAGCATACAAGTGTTATTCAAATGCATAGGTGATATAGAAACCTTAAAGCAAAAGGCACAGCTAAAGTTTGAAAGGATTTGCCTTCACATTTAGCTTGGGAAAGCTTGCCACATGTTTAGGAACTGCATAAAGGCAAAAGGTTACTGTCTTCCTGTTCTTAGAATGTAAATTATAAAATACATTACTTTCAATTTATACTGCTATATGGGAAACTTGTTTAACCATTTCTTAATGTGTAATCCAACAGTACCAATAATTGTGTCCACTGTGTATTTGTGGAAAACATTTCTTAATGAGATTTTTACAATAACCAGAAGGGGAAGTCTTCGGTTCACTTAGTTTTGTTGTGGCCATGACATATTAACTTGTGGGAACGGGATAATAAAACGTGGCCACGAGATATTAATTTGTGGGAACATCTTATTAACTCGTGGGAACGTGATATCATTGTGGCCAAGAGATCATTATGTCGAGGTAACGACATCCTATGTGGAGGGAACCCTTTCTCATGGCCGAGTTTATTGTATAAACAAACCTGCGGGACCATCGCAACCTGGGATTATCAGAGATGTTTAAAACATATACAAACAATACATTAAACATTTAATTTAATATGTGTATATTCTTCTTCTTCTTTATTCTTATTATTATTAGTATTAATATTATTATTATATTAACTTGTTAAGGCTATATTTTTATATTTATTTCATATAAACATACTTATTTTTGCAATTGGTGTATGCCTAGTTAACGTTCAGTATAGTTATTGCTATTAGGTGTGATGATAAATAAGCATGTTGTGTTTTAATTTGCAAATTAAAATGTGTGAATGTTTTATTCCTCAACGAAAAAGATGATTTATCGGCTGTTAGGCTATATTAATAATTATTAATTTGCACTATGTCAACTTTAAAAATGCATTCAAAATTAGAGTCATATATATCACATTATATATACATATATGTAAAACAAACAAACAAATAAAAAATATATATTTTATATAATAATAAAATATTATGTCCATTACGTTTCACCACATTTGATCACATTTACCAAGTGTAACAACAGTTCTATCCACATGTGTACTTTCTGTTCACACCCTGATAGTTCATATTCTAGGCCTGACTATTTTTTTTTTATATATATCTTTAGACAGCTTCTACATGCAGTCACTCCTGTCATATTGACTCTATCAGATCATGTATCATTGCACTTGCATATTGATCCAGCTTTTAGCATACCCGTAACTACAAGTTAGAGCTTCAATATATCTTTTCTAAATTGTGACTTTTTATTCTAGATAATTTGTCACAATTTTGACTTGATAACAAAGACTCTCCAGTGTCTGCCGCCATGATGTGGGGTGATGTCAAAGCAAAGTTGTGTGTTAATCTTTTTTTTTTCTTTTTTCCACTTCCCACTAAAGAGAACTTGAGATCGCAAGAGGAAAAAGTTCTTTCTTGATAAAGTTACTAGGCTAGAGGAAATATATAATCAGTCTCCCACAGAACTAAATTTAAAAGCGTTACAGAATGCAGGGACCGAATTGAATATGAATCACACTGGTCTCATTTAAAAGCTTCTGCTTTTCACTAAACAAAAATATTATGAGTTTGGTGACAAATCACTTGCTTGCTCATCATTTTAAGAATCAGAGTAGCGATCTCTCAGCCAATATAATAAGGAATGCGAATGGGGATATTTTAAGTCGTCCTTGGATTGTTAAAAATGCACTCGGGGATTTTTACAAACCCATGTACATCTTAGAAGTGATTGACTTGAACATTGCAGCCTATAATATATATATATATATGCACAGTAGGCAGCAATCAGACAGTGCTGAAGTTATGGGTATGCTGGTATGGTATTCTATTACAGTTCTGCTCAACTCAAAATTATGATGAATTGATTAATGAATTGGCATGATTGAATCATGTTACCCCAAGAAGTCCTTCCCATTAATCAACTGTGTAGACCTTATAAATTCCTGAATAAGAAGAATTCATTATTTCTGTCAGTTCTCTTTTATTTATAGTATTTTAAGGAGGTGATCTACTTCCCAGGTTCCCACAGTCATCCTTTGGAGAAACTAACTTATGATTTAAATCATAAATCACACTTTTTCTCCCTTTTATATTGCCTGCTCTGTTTATCTTCTGCAAGTTTAAAACGTTTTCTATTAAACAATACTTACCTCTTAACTTTTGAGTTAGAAGTATTGACTTTTGTGTATGTAACTCAGAAAATGCCTTTAGGGCTTTAAGGGTTAAAACAGGGGTTCCTAACCTTTTTGACTCCAAGGTTCTTATTGCCTGCTACGAAATATTTATTAGAATATTTATTCTTATTGCCTGCTACGAAATTAAATTTCCAGAAATTTTAAGAGCTGCTTGTATGTATCTCCCAATTTACTTCACCTGCTCGACATAGCAAAAAAATAAATAAAAAGGAATAAATTCTGAAAATGTACATGGAATTTTATGTTTTACACTTATATTTACACTTTATATATTAATGTTTTTTCAAGTGAGCTAGATCCCTGGTTGTTCAAATGAAAATAAATAAATATGGTTTAAGGGGTGAATATAAAAGAGATCCATTGATTGTTTTAGCCTATTTAAATGATAATTTTTATCTTCAAATAGAATAATGATTCTCTGAAGCATTACATTTTTCATTGCTAATGTATGTTTGACTAGTGTCTGCCTTGGTTAATTACTGTATTTTGTTTTCTGTAGAAACGGGAAGTTACACGTGTGAGTATTGTGGAAAACAGTACAAATATTTCAACCCCTATCAGGAACATGTGGCTCTTCACGCTCCAATGAGTAAGTCCTCACTTCATTACCTGTGTGTTGTGTTGTTTATGACAGTTTTCTGCTAATAGATGAATAGAAGCATGTAGAAGATACAGATTAGACACTAACAGTAAAGGAAAGTCTAATCATTAAATATGGAGATGGTGGAAGCCTGCTCACAAAACTACTATGTAACTTAATATACCGAGATCATAATTTATGTTGTAAAACTACCCAATCTGTATGCAATAAACCGCACAGGATCTCAAATTGTTACTGCGCTCTTCTGAGGTGTTCGCTGTAAAGTCTTTCTTATTATCTTCGTCCTTCGTCTCTCCTCTCATTTATCTCTTAGTCCTGCATTGAGGATATGCAGAGGAGTTTGACATTGAAAGCTATTTAAAGTATGGTGAAAATATAGAAATGGGTCAGAGAGACTGTAGCGACGCTACCAGAATTAAATTTCAATTTGTTTCAAAATGACTGATTATTCCAAATGAGCTGTAAAATTTTTAGAGGGTTGTGGTTTTGCAGGGAGATGTGAGAGGGTTGATTGGTAATAAAGCACTTTTTTTTTGTGATTAATTGTGGATGCCTGTGATTAATTGTCAATAAGACATGTTGGGTGATTTAATCATTTGCTTCAGAGGCATTTCAGTCTTTGAAATATTTGCTTCTTGGAATGTAGCAAAATGGGAATTTTTCACTATTTCACTGTAATACTTTAAAATGCCCATCACAAGATCATTACTCTCAAATATATTACCAATATTGATGCATTTGGTAAAATTGGCACTTTCAATGAATAAGAAGCCAAATCGGACTTGGTCAAAAGCAATGGTCTAAAATACCATACAGCATTTTCTATCCAAACATTAAAATATATGAGCAATGATATAAAAGTTTATATATAAGTTTTACTGCTGTGAGTGAAATTAACACTGGCCCAGTATTAGAATAAACAGAATGATTTTAAACCATTTTGCTTTTGATGCACCCATTTAGATTAAATATGCTAGTCTATTAAAGCTCCAATTATTCCGATGTTATAAAACGATATAAGCTTAAATAGAAGTACTGGTAGAGGAAGCACTGATTTTGTGTTTTTTCTCTTTTTTTTTTATTATAATCTAAATTATTTTCAATTATCTTTTCAGTCTCAAGATAAATTATATTGTGTAATACATAATTAAACTTGGCATACAATTGTTTTATGCTTAACTTGCCAGAACAAGACTAATTACGGTTTCTCAGGCAGGCTATTTATTTATTTTTGATATCGTATCGTAAAATTAAGCAATGACTCGATAGTCGAACATCTTTGCAAACTACATGTCAACTAGTAGTCATTAGAGTATTATGTAGACTGTCTACTTTAATATATTCTAACACTCGGGTCCACAACATACTATCAGAATATCAGAAGTTTGCCAAGTTTCTAAACCTACTCCAATAGTCTACTCTGAGAGTTAGTAGGCATGCAGTTGCAAATTAATGAGAATTAGTTGACATGTAGTAGAAAGTCCAAAGGCTATCAAAACCATTATGATCAGCAGTAATATCTAAAAAAAAATTGTGTCTTGATGGCAGCATGCATATGGAAATTACATGTATACACTTTTTTTATGCATAGTAAAGTCAATAATTGTAAGCTTCAAATATGAGTATTTTGGACGTGGAGACTTTGTTTATGGGCACTCTGTTCTGGACATTGAACTTTTTCTTTATTTGTCTGAGCCAGTCACCCGAGGAATAAATGCCATGTGACTTGAAAAATGATGACTTGGCATTTCTTAGTTGCTGATGGCACACATACAGTTGCCAGTCCTTCAGAAACTGTCCTGAAACATTAAAGGCAACAGATGGGAAAAATATTCAGATTTTAAGAGCTTTCCACAAATCGAGTGTTATTATGTATTAAACACAGGCGTGGTCAGAATTGTTGACACCCTTGGTAAATATGATCAAAGAAGGCTGTGAAAAATAAATCTGCATGCTTTGGATCTTTTAATTAAAAAAATTATGTACTTTTTGAAAGCTTAATTTGCCGTTTTAACAGCTCTAGATTTTCTCCTATAATGCCTGGTAAGGTTAGAGAACACATGTCAAGATTTCAGAGACCATTCTGTCATCCAGAACCACTCCAGACCCTTTAGATTTCCAGCTCCATGTTGGCTCCAGTTCACCTCACTCATTTTCTACAGGGTTCAGATCAAAGGACTGGAATGGCCATTTTTGTGCTCCAATTTTTGTGTTGTTATCGTACACTTGGAAGATCAAAACACGGCCCATTGAGATTTCTAACAGTGTCAGTCATTAACTGGTTAATCGGTTATTATTTGATAGAATCCATGATGCCATGTGTCTAAACCAACAACATAAAACATCCAACAGTATATTTCATTGTACATATGGAGTATGATTTTTAATGTTCCCTGATTGTACTAAACCATTCTTGAGTGTTTGCTGCTAAAAAGCCTTCTTTTTTTTTTTTTCTTTCCAGGCAGTTTCCTAACATTTTTTATTGACTAGAATTTTTTAATTTTTTAATTTAGTATATTTAACATTTCACTTTCATCTGACAAATTTGTGAAGCTTGCTCAATTATCTTTTACTGCATTGTGAATTTTGACTTTGTTTTCCCTCCTATTGATTTTCCTGTAAAACTAGAAGCAAAGCATGGACAATTTCATGTTCATAATCCTCTTGGAATGCTTAAAATCTAAAAATATTAATAGAAATATACTTCAGTTATACTTTACTCATACAAATGTCTAGGGGTACCAATAATTGTGTCCAACATGTATTTGAGAAAAACATTTATTTCAATATTTCCTCCCTTTTTGAATTCTTGTTCTCCACATAAAAGGTTAGATTTTTGTGATTTTAATTTTTTATTAATTTTTTATTTTTGTTTTATTAAAGATCAAAAGGAATAGTGATGCAGATTTATTTTCACAGCCTTCTTTGATCATATTTACTAAGGGTGCCAACAGATCTGACCACATCTGTATGTTGCTTGTCAAAAAAGTTATTGACCCACTTTAAAAACCAATTTCAAAGTGTTTTATTTTTTTAAGGGAGAAATGAGAATTTCAATGTCTAGTCTTTGACTCGTATACATAATTTAAGCTGCTTTTTTGTCTTTGCAGAGGGAAATTTTGGCCTTAAAATGGAAGGGAAAATATCTAGCCAGTCAGGCCAATCCAGTCGTGCCGACATCAACAATTCCCAGAATTCAAGTGGTAAGTGATATTGAAATCTTTAAAATCTTTCACCTTTGATATTTGAATCTCGTAAATCGTTTGCCCTTTACACACATTGATGTTTTACTGTCATAATCAAAGGTCTGCAACATCTCTTTGCTGACTGACCTCCAAAAATTATGGGAAAAATAAACTTGTTTAATTTAAGCATCTCTTTTACGTCTTATCTTATGATGCTTAGATGTGTTTACTGGGAAGTGGCTGTTTCGTTTAGTAATGCGCTGTGCAAAGACTCAACTATGTCTACATTCTTGACTTTGCAATTTTATTTATTTATTTTTTTAAATGTCTCCTTAAAGGCGCACGTACAACACTTTTTCTTTTTCTTGAAAGTCAGTCAAAGCTGATTGCTTCAGAACTGTCATAATTTTGATTTTACATTTCCAACCAAAATCAAACATGCTTTCTCTATCTATAATGACCTCTTTTATAAATGGCTAACCACTGTGGTTGACAATTGAGTAATACTGTTTACTTAACCAGTTAAGGGTTCACTGTGAGTGCAAATGCAGTGTGAGTGTTGCGCAAACTTTGAAACTTTCATTTGACAAAGCTGTATTGCATTGTAGAACATTTATAAAACAAGGTTAATTCTGTATAGACATGTGCTGTTAAAATCAGACCAAGGGATGAAAAGACAGCACACCAATTTTACAGAATGGTCTGATGCTTCCATATGGAGTTGTACCATTGCAAACTGGAAAATTTGATTTTTATTTAAACATAAGCTTGAATTGTTCAAATATGAGGCTGGAAAGGGCTCCAGTTTAGTGCAGCAGTGAATTTTAATACACAAGTGAACTAGAGCAGAGAATAACGCTACAATACTCGTACATGACCATTTACATCTAAATGCTGCAAATAATCCCAAAAATTTGAGACTGTTTTTTTTTTCATCCATGAGAGAATGGGGGAAAAAAATTGGGAGAAACCAGACTTAGTTGGGGCCAGTTCTCATCTGACTGGACGACCAGCACCTAATTTACAGTTCAATTTTAAGTGCATGTCAGACAAAGATCATTTCTTTGTGCCGATACACCATCTGATCTGAATACAGGCTGAGGAACAGAATAAGAGAGAGACAGACTAATATTAGCGTAGATGCATAAAAATCCTTTAACGGATTTGATTTATAAATATGTATAAGTGTGTTAAGTGCAAGCCAGAGTAAAGAGATGTGTTTTTAATTTAGATTAAAACTGAGAGATTGTGCCTGCCTCCCGAACAGTATTACGTAAATTGTTCCAGAGTTTAGGGGCTAAATAGGAAAAAGATCTGCCACCCGCAGTAGATTTTGCTATTCTAAACTCTGGCCATTCTATTATCAAATGGCCAGAGTTTTGAGAACGCAGCAGACGTGGAGGACTAGCTCGCTCAAGTACTGAGGAGCTAAGCCATTCAGGGCTTTATAAGTAATTAACAAGATTTTAAAATCTATAAGATCTTTGATAGGGAGCCAGTGCAGTGTTGACAGAACCGGGCTAATATGCTCGTACTTCCTGGTTCTAGTAAGGACTCTAGCTGCTGCATTTTAAACCAGCTGTGGTCTATTTATCAAGCATGCAGAACAACCACCCAATAAAGCATTACAATAATCAAACCTCGAGGTCATAAACACATGAAATAACATTTCTGCGTTTGAGGTTGGTCGCAATTTAGATATGTTCTTAAGATGGAAAAATGCTGTTTTACAGATGCTAGAAACTGTCTTTTTAAATGAAAGATTGCTATCAAAGAGCACACCTAGATTCCTAACTGATGAAGAACTGACAGAGCAGCCATCAAGTGTTAGACCGTCTTCTAGATTATTCCTCTGTTTTTTCAGAGCTTAACAGCAAGAAGTTACTTTTCATCAATTTTTTTAGATCAGCCATGCATTTAGTTTTTTAATTTGGTGTGTTTAACCTGGATGTGAAGAAATATAGAGCTGAGTATCATCAGCATAACAGTGAAAGCCAACACCATGTCTCCTGATAATATCTCCCAATAGTATTTGATTTGATTATTTTTGTTAATTTACAAAAAGTGATTTAGTAGAAAGAGACCTGATATTTAGTAAGCCGAGCTTAATCATTTGTTTCTCTGTATTAAAAAAAGCTTTTATTTTTTGAACATCAATGAAATTGTTATTCTAAATTTGGTTGGGGCGTTTTTTGTATTTTCTAGTTTGGATGAAACAGACACAGTCTATAGTGTAATATCTAGGTGGAAGAGTCTCTATGTGCTGAGCATTAACTGACTGCTGAGCCGGCTAGCAGACGGTCGGTTTAGCCATTCTGTCAAAATATCGAGGGAGTTAAGTTTAAGTTAATATAAACAGCAGAGAGTGATAAACAGAAATATAAAGCTACATATCCGAGCTACAAAAGCTTTCAGCAGAGTGGCAGGCAGCCCAACTTGCTAACTTTCAAATGTTTGGGGTTAGTAAAAAAATGTTTTTTAACTAGTTTGCTTATTTATCAGGGATGCTTTATATTGAATGACAGTAAATACATTTATAATGTTAGAAAAGATTTCCATTTTAAATAAATACCTTTCTTTATCCTGGAAAAATTAAGCTGCACCAAATCAGCATACTAAAATGATTTCTGAAAAATTATGTGACGCTGAAGACTCCAGACTCAAGACCTTAATTATTTTTCAAATAGAAGACAGTTGTTTTAAAAAAATTTTCTCATTTCTCAATATAACTGATTTTCCAGTTGTTTTTTAACAAATAAATACAGCATTGGTGAACAAACTGGCTCCAAACTTGTATTTGACTTGTATTATGCATTAATTTATTTGTTGGCTTTGACTTTTTTTTTTCTCCACAGCAGCGTATTACCTCCCCCGTCACCTGCCCCCTGGCCCTGGCTACCCTCACCACTACCCACCCTACCTGATCAGAGGTTTCCCTGAAACAGCAGCCCTGGAGAACAGGCAAACACTCTTCAACGATTACATTACCTCCCAGCAGATGCACCAGTGGCCAGCCGCTGCTGCCATGGCTGCTCAGAGACCCGACCTGCTCAGAGGTCTTACACCTCGAGAGCAGTCTCTTAACTTGGCCTACTCACCTACACCCAGAGGTGAGGGGTCCTTAATGGACTTTTTGTCCTTCACATATTTTAAATCTTCTAAAGAAATAATTTCTAAAGAGTCATTACTCACTGACAATTGCATGAGAGTTAGTTAAAAATGGTGTATATATATATTTTTTTTTTTTTGAGAATTATTTCAAATAGCCTGGTCATGCAGCTGAATACAAAAATAGGCAGTTGAATTAAAAACAACTTGTTACATTTAAAAAAAAAAAAAAAAAAAAAAAAATCTATTTACAGGAACATCTGCATCTCCCATGGATCGTATCACATACATCCCAGGAACTTCTCCAGCTTTCCCCAGCGGAGCCTACAACACATCTCCCATCTCACCAGGTAAAAAGCAACACGCTCACTCAAAAACAACATGGTGATTTAAGAGTAGCTTTCTTTATAAGTTTACTTTATACCTCTATCTCTCAACAGTGGGAGCCTCTCACATGAGCAAGATCCAAGGCAGTTCGACATCCTCAGAGAGAGAAAGAGAACGGGAGAGGGAGAGAGAGAGAGAAAGGGAAAGAGAGCGGGATCGTGAGCGAGAGCGGGATCGAGAGAGGGAGCGGGAACGAGACAGAGAGAGAGAGCGTGAGCGTGAGAAAGATCGGGACAGAGAAAGAGACAAGTCTCTCGGTCATGGTAACGTGGAACATGCCCCTATATGGAGACCAGGTGAGCACTGCCTTTTACTTTAAATGTGTACAGCCACTTTATGGAACATCTTTGTATTGTTTTCATAGTTATAATTGGAGCAAATAATCAACTTGGAGATGAGCGTTGCTAAATGTCTGAACATTGTGTCCAAACAGGGGCACCAGAACAGATGGGTGGTAGCAGCGGCAGCAGCAGTTCTCGTCCTCCGTCTCATCCCTACAGTCACCAGTCGTCTCCTCTGTCCCCTCGCCCCCAGGACAACCTGCAGCAGAGACCTAGCGTTCTGCACAACACCAGCTCAAAGAGCCTTCCCAATTCTGAGCACAACAGTCCCTCTGTGCTGCGGTGAGTCTTCGCTTTTTAAACTTCTGCCTGATGGTCAGTCCAGTGAGATAAATATATTATTATACATAATTTGTTTACTTTTCACTTTCTTCAGGCCACCAGGATCTGCTCGCTACCAGGGCTTCAGTGGGCACCTTCGGTCTGGTTTAGCCAATGAGGGTTACCCATCTGGTACAGACTCAAATTCTAAAGATTCAAACAGAGATGGGGGCAAAAGCCATGGGCGTGGAGGTCTGCCCAAACATCAGGACCTTTCATCCTCTTCCAAGTCTGACCCCAAGCTGGCCAGTCCCGGTGCCGGTGGGTCATACCCCTCTCCATACGGCCAGGCCCCTGGTGCTCACCTTGGTCTGCCTACAAGTCGAGGGCACCCCATCCATACTTCCGAAAGCAACAGCGCCAGCAGTTCCATCCCGTCCCGTGGTGGGGATGGCATCAGCAGCGCGTCAAGTAGGGAAAAGACTCAAAACAAAGTGATGTCCATGCAGGAACACGAACTTCGAGTACTCGGTAAGACCACCATGACAGCGGCCAACTTCATAAACGCGATAATCATGCATCAAATTTCTTGTGATGCGGCGATGCCAGAGACTGGTGCGCTCGCGACCAACGGCACCTGCGATGGTAAGACGCTCTGGGACCTTTGGGCTGTTAACGCCACCTCCCCTCCCTTCCCCTCCCTGTCCTTCCTGTTCTCTACCAATCCACCCAACACCTTCCATCTCTCCACCCTTCCTCTACCCCTCCTGCCCCCATCCCCATCCTCTTACGTCTGTGGCCTAGTGCACGCTCGTGGTGGTTGGCATTGATCAAAATCAACCTGGTTTTTTTTTTTATTTTCTTTTTTTTTCTCTT
>JAUCMT010000105.1:23971685-23986530 GCA_032357475.1 Enteromius thamalakanensis
CGCATTCTGAGGGTTGTTACATGTGTGTAGTTACAGAAATATTACAGCTGTAGATGCTATGTAGCAATGTGTACTTAAACTGTGGTTACATACTAAATACACTATGGAAGTACACAGGTATTAGGGACACTTAATATAAAGTGAGACCAAATAAATAAATGCAGTGTAATATATGCAATGCATAAAAAATGCTTTATTTGAGAATTTCTTGACAAAAGTAAATTGAACGTAGGTAGTTCAATTTGGTTTATTTACAGTCTGAGCAATATCCTTAAAACAAAATAATATAGCTTGAATAAAGTTTATTTTGTGGCAATTTGTGTTTTTTAACCCTCTGAATATTAAGCAACTTCTTAAAAGTGTTTTTGTTTAAAACAAGGAAGAAAAAAATGGTTAGACCTAATTCAAGATTGAAAACAAGTCTCCTTATTTGCGCAGGTATAGCAACATTGTCAGGTAACTTGTGTTTCACGTGGTAACTGGTTTAATTTAAGTCAGAAATATTAGTATTGTATCGCATTCTACATTATTACGTTATTTATTTGTTTATTCATTTACAGAGCTTTAGAGTAAAATCATAGTAAATGTACAGACCACAAAGTACACACAAATATAACGACAACGGTAACAAGTGATCCAGTGTGATTTCGGCCACTTGCTGTGAAAACTTTCAAATGAATGAAATGGTTTGAATTGTAACCACTAGAGGGATACAAGCACGAACACACACACACACACACACCCCTTCCCAACTCTCGAAACACTGTCCAACACTTGGAGAAGCATGTGTGGAAATGCTCCTGCCGTCAGTGCTTTACCTGTGACTTCAGCACAACACGAGAGGAGGATCGGAAAGAGGAAAAACTCATGTAGGACTGAAACATGGGCTGGCCTGCTTCCATCACATTCGCACTCTTAAAAGACTGAAGGATCTCCAGCGGAGCTCACAGCATACGGATCCGCGATGCTCTGGACACATCCAAACCTCCTGCAGACCATCCCAATCACTTCAACTTCTAACGCCGAAACAACTTCAGCACAAACAGCACCTGGATGTGCTCCATCCTCAGATATGACAGTCCGTCATGTTTGGACGTGTTCTGCATTCATGAATTGTTCTTAAACATTGTTTTGCGAGTAGAGAAAAACAGAAGTACAGTGAGTGTGACTGAAGCTCTTTATTCATTGATTACTGACCGAATCAATGAATTAAGACGCGATCTCGTCAGAAGACTCACTTTAGCCTCCAGAAGAAGTAAAAAGAAAAACTCCAGCGCACAGAACGGCTCATATAGTGAAGTAAAGAGCTTCATGGATTTGTGTATCTGGAACATTCGTCTTTGACAAAACGATTGTGAAAGACGAGGAAAAGAAAAGAAAACAACAATAACAAGTGGAAGGACTTTGAGAGGGAGAGCGCGTCCCGTGCGCGTTTCTCTTACATTACCATACCCTTCTGCATCCTCATCATCATCCTAATCATTATCATCATCTCTCTTGTGTTGAATAAAATGAAAGTTTGGACTTTTCTCCAGTGTCTCGCCATCCTGCTCGTCCTGTGTGTGGGATCAGACTGCGGGACGGTCCTGAGAAAGACGCGATCCAAACGCGAGCTGGTGAAGATCAGGGAAGCCAAAGCGGTCTTCCCGGGGGCTTGTGCCACCCGGCTGCCCCGGGGCAAGCGCTCCTTGCCGGCGCTGGACCGCCGGCTTCCCCGCCAGCGCCGCCGCTCCTCTCCGGCGGAGGATGCGAGCTCCTCTCGGGGAAAAGCCGTTTATTTTACGGGCAGAGGGGACCAGCTGAGACTGAAGCCCAGCGTGGACATACCAAAGGGCAATTTCACCCTCCAGATGTGGGTCAAAGCGGAGGGTGGGCAGCGTTCCCCTACCGTTATAGCTGGTAGGAACAGATCTATGCGTTTTTTTTTTTTTGAGTTTGAGTGAAATGAATGTTAGTGGAAGAGTAATGCATGTGAGTGATGAGGTTTGACCAGGTGGCTTTAGCAGTGCTAGGATAGTGCTTAACTTCCTCGTACCTCTTACAGATCAATTAGTTCCAATGTCGAATAATTAAGTAATCGCGTACATCAGCGCGGAGACTCATATTCACATATTCACACGCACACCCACTTTAATTCATTTCTGATATTAGGAAAATTATGACTTAATTAGTCTATATGTAGTCTATCCAAAGCTTAGGTTTGCTGTTTCAGCTCTGAACTCAACAGAGAGAGCGGGACAGGACTTTCCCCCTCCCCGCGTCACTGCGCGTCTGGTAAGGCACCCGGTGTACACGTACGACCCTTGAATCCCCGAAAGACCCCAACCCAGCCCCCTATAGCCTACACACCCCTCCTCCTCCTCCATTCAGCTAGGAGAAAAACACAGTAGAAAAGTGAAGCTGTACTGAGCTTTGGCTAAACTGAACTAAATGGCTAAACACATTTCCAAATCTCATCTCATTGCAATTGCGTTCTCCTCCAGCACCTGCAGAGACCAGAAAACACAAATCAGAGTTTGCAAACGCCACCGCATATCTATCGAAATTGTTTTTTTTCAGTGAGTAAGCATTATAACCTTGCTTTCGATTCCGCCTTCTGCCGACAGAGAGCGTAAAAGACACGATATGTCGGTCTTTTTTTGAAAGTCATGGGCAGAAAAAAATGCTGGCTGCGAGAAGTGTGTTTTTCTACGCAGTCACGCACGACTAGACAGACCGGGCTGAGTATTCTCTACTGATGCGGCAGTGGGCATCACTGATTTACGCGTGGCATCTGATGTCAGTGCGCCCCCTCCAGTAACCCACCACACTGAGATGACATCATCTCTTTCAGGATTGCAGTGGGTTTGCACTGGGACCGAATGCCTTACCAGCATTACGGAGATGAACAGTATAAAATCTCCCATGCACGCACACATTGGATCCATAATGCATGCATGATGATGCTGTATATGGATATGATCAATACTTCATACAGTGGGGCCCACAAATCTGAAATCACATCCAATAGTCTTTTATGCATATGATGAATTAAAGGCAAGGAGTTATGGCATTATCACTGCAAGAAAACAGATCTGTAGAAAGACAGGTAATGTCTTTGGAGGAAATATGTAATACATCATCCAAAATAGGTAAAACACTGGTAAAAATCATCTTCATATTGACACAGCACAGAGTCCTCTATTTTTACAGACTTTTTGAGGGTCTGAGCACAAAAAAAATGTCATGAGTTATATAAATATCTGTTAATATTCCTTTAAAATATCAACATTTTTAAAAGGTATTTGAAAGACCTGTTTTACTGAATATCTGTTGTGTTAGGATATTAAAAAGAAGAAAAAAACACAATAAAGCAAGAAAAAGTGATTGAAGTGACTGGCTTATGTAGGCAAGCTTAATCTTTTAAATCTAATTCATGGCTCTAAGAATCAAAACATAAGTCAGTTGTTTTGAGAGAAGCTACTGTTTTTTTTCAGCGGTTGCTGTTCTTGTTGTTGTTTTTGCACAGCGTTAACCTTAATGTCGAGACTTAATGCTGTTTTTGTGTTTTTTGAGCTATGTCATTCCATTACACAGAAGATTTAAGAGAGAGAGGAATGGAGGAGTATTTTAAGACATTTGATGAAGGAAAAACAAAAAGCTTATCAACGTCCTAATGTCAGTAAATTCAGCACCCTGAACAGCGCTGAGTTTGTGTTTGCAGTATGTAAGATAGATTTGGATGAGTGCTTTATAGACCATCAATATGATTTATGGTCATGACTTGGCAGCAGAAGAAGATGGCCATCATCAGACAGCAAATTAGACATCTTGTGTAGACTGTTGATTTTTAGCTTTGGGAAAAAAAACAAAAAAATGTTGACTTAGATCAAATGTTTAACACTGTCCATCTGGTACAAGAATGTGTTAAACGCATTAGATTGATGAGAGAGCAAGAAAAAAGTGCTTAGTTGACACTGATATTCCATGATGATGAGATACAAGACTTACACAGCAGATCTGATCTGAGATACAGAATGCAAGTTTGACCGGTTAGGTGACATCAAAGGAAGGACATATAGGTTCCATGATGCATAAAACATGTACATTTTGTTTTAACTTGAAACGTTCCTTTTATTTTTTTTTGCCAGATATAATATTGTCTTTTTTGAATAGCCGTATACTGTTTACTGTAAAAGGTAAGGATTGTGGAAGGTGAAATACCCCTAAAGTCCTTGTACTTGTTTAATTAATATTTGTGTACCACTTTATTTTAAGGGTCCAGAATAATGCATTAGTTAAGCATTAATTAATGATTAATTTGTTCACTATTAAGCATTAGTTTAGCAAAAACAAACTAGTAATTAATGGTTAACCTAACATTTTAAGGGCCCAAATAATGCATTACTTATACATAAATAAACTTGTAATTTATGATTAACTTGTTCACAATTATGCATCAGTTAACTATATTAATCATAGTTTTGCCTTGATTATTAGTTTATCATTATCATTAAACTTAAATATCCATCAATAACTGTCATAATGTCAGTGTAGAACAGGAGGTCAAAAAGTCTTTATTACAATATTTTGGCCATATATAATTGCAAACCAACAGTAATTAAACATAATAATATTAACACAAAAAAATTAAATATAAATAAAAATATAATAATATAAAATAAAATATGTGTGTTAATAAGTTGTTATAACTAAAAATGAATTGCTTTACAAAATTCCTTATTCTGGCCCTCTATTCTAAAGTGTTACCAAAACCTGTCAAACCGTCAACCTGTCAAAAGTAAGTAAAAGTGACAAAAAAATATTATAATATAAGTATTATAAAATAAAAACACAATTAATAAAATACAATATCATGAATGAGTAACCATAAATCAATTTAAGTTTTCTAGCAAATTATTTATAATATGTGTTACTGTTTTGTTTAAAGGCACCTTTACGCAAGTTCATGTCAAGTATAGTCGGCTTTTCCCACACATTTGATGTCATTTTTTTCCACAGGTCTCTTTGACAAATGCTTCTATGCCTCCAGTGATCGTGGATGGTTGTTGGGAATTAAATCTGTGAGTGAACAGGGAAACCGTGACCCACGTTTCTTCTTCTCGCTTAAAACGGATCGAGCACACAAAGTTGCCTCCATTCATTCAAATGCCCGCTACTTGCCCAATCACTGGGCCCATGTAGCTGTGACCTACAATGGCCTCTACATGAAGTTATATGTCAATGGTGCTCAGACAGCTGTTAGCAGGGAACAGTCAGGTGATGTCTTCAGTCCCCTTACTAAAAAGTGTAAGGTAAGTTTAATTATTTAGTGTTTCAGAGTTTTCCATTTTACATAACAAATTTGTAGATTAATACACTTTTTTTATAATTATAATGTAGTAGTATTAGTTAAAGGTGGAGTGTGTAATTTCTGTGTGTCTAGTTTAGGGTTGGGCGAACTCTCTCCTGTATGGCCACTGTCCTGCAAAGTTTAGCTTTTACTTACTTAAACACACCTACTTGGAAGATTTTAGCATACCAAATAATACTTTGATTAGCTGGTTAAGGTGTTTCAATTGGGGTTGGAGTTAAACATCTTAGGACAGTAGTCCTCCAGAAAGAGGACTGAACACCCCTGCTCTACATGAAACAAAAAGACAAATTTCTTGCATGTTGATAGGACCACAATGCAACCTACCAAATCAACCCATCAAGGATTAACTGCATTTAGTAAGGGAAGTATCTTATCAGAAAAAAAACAAATTATGGTAACACTTTATTTTACGGTTACACTAATAAGTTGCTTATTAGCCCTCATATGACTAGAATGTTAGCCATTTATTAGTGCCTTTTAAGCAGAAATTAATATAATCTAACTAATCCCACCCAATGCCTAAACTTAACGACTACCTTACTAACTATTAATAGGGAGCAAATCAAGAATTAACTGGGGGAAAAGTGTTACCTTTCCTGAAGTGTTACCAAACTTACACTCTTCACCTTTAAAAAAGGTTTTAGATCTTACATAATGCACATCCTGTATGCAAATTAAAACAGATTAATGTAATAATTCCATCTGATTTAAAATTCAAGGTGCTGATGGTGGGTGGAAATGCCTTGAATCATAACTACAGAGGCTCTGTGGAGCGCGTTGGTTTGTGGCGGCAGGCTCTCTCTCAGAGGCAGATCATGAGGGACATGCATGGACACGAGGACCCTGAGGACCTGGTTGATCTGGTGATCCGTGAGACATTTGAACACCCAACACGCAAATGGCTGGCTGTGAAAGACGGCAGCTTTCCGATCCCAGATGAGGGTACTCGTGCAGGGTTGGGGTCTTTGGATGCTACTCTGGAGCCTCCAGCTTGTGGACAGACGGTGTGTGATAACACAGAAGTGGCACGCAACTACAATCATTTCTGGAGCTTCCGCCGCCCCAAAACAGTACGGTATCGTGTTGTTAATGTGTTTGACGACTCTCAACGCAAACCCACAGTCACAGACCAACAGATTCACCTGCAACATCAGCATCTGAATGAAGCCTTTAACATGTACAACATTACTTGGGAATTGACTGTGCACAATGTAAGCAATTCCTCTTTATATAACCGTCTTGTGCTTGCCAACTGTGACATTAGCAAAGTAGGTGATGAGGACTGTGACCCTGAATGCAACCACACTCTCACTGGCTTTGATGCTGGTTACTGCAAGCCCAGGACACGATGTCCTGAACATAAACTAGGAAATGGCATCTGTGATCCAGAGTGCAATTGTGAGAACTATGGTTACGACAATGGCGATTGCTGCAACCCTAGCATCACTGATGTGACCAAGACTTGCTTCAATCCAGCTTCTTTATTAAGGTAAGATTTTAAGATCAGGCAGTCAGACATCAGAGGGTTTTAAAGACACCCTATCTAGTTGGCTAAATCTGGTTTGTTCTGCAGACTGCATGCATGAATATATCTGTAAAAAACATTTCATATGTTGGGGACAATGAAGAGCACACATTGCCAGTCTTGATGGGAACAATTAATCTGACGGTGATATACATTAGCAAATAGTCATTCAGCTTGTCAGTATACTGAACTGTTATAAATTAAACAAAAACTTACACATATTTCCTTATAGCATTGCTATTGCCCAGCTCTAAAAAGGTAAATGTGGACAATTAGGCATTAAATATTTAAAACATTATAAACTTTTTGCAAAGCAGCTTAAAAAAAAAGCTGTGAAAAGGTGTGCTGTAAAAAGTAGTATACAGATAAAAGTGACTTAACATAGCTTTGGTCCAGTTAGATAGGTGGCCTACAGTACATAAGCACAGCTTCTAGTCCGGGTGTGAGGAGCATTGACTTTCACTGGCTTGGCTTCACATTCTCCTTTCAAGAGAAAATCATCAGGTTACAGTAATCATGCACATGTGGGAAATATTTGTCAGTTATCTACATTCTTACCTTTAGCATATTACCATAATTTTTTTTTTAGCCATTGGCAGTTTATATAGTCTCGGCTTCAACACAAGGATGACCAATTTCCTACCATCACAATCATTGCAAGAATGCTCGAAAAAGACAAAGATCAATTCCATAACACAGAGTTTAATAAGGATTTGCACAGAAATTCACAGCAGATACAGAAACAATTCAGCTTGAACTAATGTTATTAGTAACCCTGACAAAACAAGAGGAAAAGAGATGAGGAGAAAAAACAACAACAAACCACACAAAATCAAAAGGAAACCATGAAACAAACTAAAGTTCATAAACAGAAACTAACTAGTACATTTATGACATTACACACACAGTGTCCTTGCACTACAGAAGATCCAAATGAGGAGGGAGGGCATGGAACAGGAGGAATACTGGAAGTAGGAGAAGGAGATAAGGATGGATATGATTGAGGTAAAAATTAAGTCAGATCCAGGAACAGGAGGAGGAGCCAGGTGTGCACCCAGACGGATTACAAGGATAACAGCCCATGGCATAGTCAATAGAGGGAGAAGCCATGGTGGATGTAAAGCTAACAGTCACTTGAGGAGCCCAGGGCAGATACGGAGAGGAGAAGAGCCAGGGTAACACCATTGGTCCAGAGAACCAAAGCAGAGTCGACAGCTCTTGTAACTGAAGCTAGAACCCAAAAGACAGTCCCAGAGGGACTGAAAATAAGTCACAAGTAAGGAGCAGTTAGATGGAGCCAGAAAGATTGATGGATGAGGTGAAGCCAGAGAAGTGGAATCTTATAGCAATAGAGAGTCTACCAATTACAAAAGGTGGAACCAGAAGGGCGAGAAAAGTGGTGGAGCCAGGTCTTTGGCGAGGCACATGTGAAATGAGGGAGCTAGGAGCATAGATAGAGCGAATGCGGGTTGAGGTGAAATCCAGGGCTTGAAGACTGGAGGCAGAGACATGGGATCCTCATGCCAAGGTGGAGCTGGAGACTATAATACCCAAGGTGAGACAAAGCACCAGGATGGTCCTGACTGAGGGTGAGTTGAGGGGTTTGCAGGAACCAGTGAAGTGAGAGCTAAAGAATTAGTGGAAAGGATGCAGGAGATGGAGGGTGGGAAGGAACATAAAAGGTTTAAGAGATTCAGGGATCAGATTCATGGATAGAAACAATGTAATAACAGATGATTCAGGGCTGGATGGAACTTGCGGGATGACGACTTGCGGGATGATGACCATATCCTGAGCTCTGGATATGAAGTGTGGCTGGAGATGTCCTCCACTGGAATGATGGTAAAAAGGCAAGCATCCACTCCACAAATGCAGCAAAGGACCTCCCTTGGACAGCTTGGTTTTAGTCAAGGTGTTGAGTCGTACATAGTAGAAAGTACAGAGGCAGCTGTCCAAGTATTGAGTCTGGTATGCCAGGTTTAAAATTACCTCATGTGGTCCTTGAGGCAGTGATCCTCTTGATCCATGCAGAGGAGCTTGACAGCAGGATATCTATTTAGGGGAGAAAAAATCAGCAAATTTAGTACTTTGATCTAGTCTTCTGTCACAATCTCTGGAGAAATGCCCAAGGAAGACTTTGAGACACAGAACAGAAACAACACAACGTCCAAGGATGAAATTGTACTGTACATTAAACATAGGAAAAGGTTGAACTTAAATACACTAACAAATGGGGCAAATTAATGATAAACAACTTTTGTACGGCTGCCACTCTTGTATGCTGGGTTCAGCTCCAACCCTAACCAAACACACCTGAACAGGTTAATCAAGGACTACTCTGGATTACTCAGGCCTGGAACTAAATTGTGTAGGAAAGTAGCACCCCACACCCAATTCAAGTCTTGCAGTCTCCACTAGTGAGCTGATGAGTTAAATCATGTGTGTTAGTTAAGTAAGACTTCCAAATTGTGCAGTGCCCTGATGAAAAAAAAATCTGGTCATGTGTTTGCCCTAATGCCAATTCAGACTGCACGATTTTCAAAGTAGTCGTGTCACAGTTCTTTTCACACTATCTGGACAGGACCGGATATTTAGCATGACGAGTTCAGACTGCATGCCAAATAACTCATGGGTGTCGGTGATTCTCTCAGATCTCTTCATCAATAGTTCACACTGTGTGAACTGTCCCTCCTGTGAACGAGCACCGATTTACCTGTGATTTCTGGCATTTGTCTTTGATTTCTTAAAACCTGTTGGCAAGTCAAAATCGGGGCTAAAATCGAACTCGGCATAAGCTGGGCAGGAGCTAGTTGCATAAACCAGCACATGACCAGCAATTGTGGATTATTACTGAGCCTCTCACAACTCTTCAGTTATTGCAGTGGGATGTTTTCTTCTTATTTTTCATAAGCACTTCAAGAAAAATGTTTTTTATCAAGGATCCATCTATGGCAACTGTTACTGCCTGCTGTTTGGTGATTTGCTCACGGTTTTAAACACCAGCATTTTTTGCCAAAAGATGAAAAGAGTAAAAGGAAATTAGATTTCTAAGTCTGAATACCTGAGGCCATTGGATAGAAAGCACAACATGTTTACAATTCCACCAATGGATAAGGTCTGGTTTAACTTTTGGACTATATGAAAGGTAGCTATGTTCATTTGTTTCACAAAAATAGGTATAGCCCCAAGGACACACATACTGTAGTAATCCTAAACTATGAGATTTGTTTTGTGGGGGAATTATTGCCTTAAGAAGTAGTTTTGTGGTGGTTTTTGTTTTGTTGGGTAGACTGCAAAGTAAAAGTCAACATTTCAAGGAAGCTTATTTGATCATTGTTTAGACTGGTCACCGAGCAACAATTTTGTTTTCAAAATGTATTCGTACACTTTTGTTTATAGAAGTGCACAAAAGTTCATGAGAAAAGTAGCTTAAACTTTCCATGTTGAGAGAAAAGAGTGAATGAATTGATAAGTGAAAACAACCTTGTTACATCTTGATTCATCCCAGTATTCCAGTATTGTCCTTGAATTTCTTCTGCAAGCCTTAATTGAGCTTCTCTTTCAAAGGAAAGCAATGTTTTCTATTAGCTTTTTTGAATGCTTTCCAGGCCGCAGCATTGCATCCAATAGTATTCTTGAAGCTCTTCAAATAACTGTGTGCGGGCTATGAGGTGACATCAGTCATGAAAAACATGCAGGTGGTTTTTCCCAAATATTATCCCATTGCAGTCATCAAGAGACTGTTTATCAGTGGTTATCCAATCCAGTAACAGAAATCAGCAGTTGGCCAAACCTGAGCTTTCAATGGAAATATTGCAACTGATGGATGAAAGATGGTTTAGAAAGATTAGAGTGAGAACAGAAGAAGAATTTTCAGATAAGCACCCCAAGTGGTTGTTTATTTTGTTTTGATTATGGGACATCTAGGGAGACATGCTGATGGCTGCACCGCAAACATTCATCAAAATTCCTTCTTAATTGTGGAATTCTGGATGAACACTATGCTACATGCGTGGCGCAGCAATGACTGTGTGGTCGGACATTTATTTTTGTAGACCCGGTGCCTGTTACCACTTTGCTTGTTTGGAAATCTAGCTAACAGGAGACATCAGGTTGGAGTCTTTGAAAAATGTGAATGATATCAACTTATGTTGTCTTACATGTTTTAGGCACGTGTTGTAAGTTATTTCTTCATGCTTTTTGAAGAATGTGTACAGTGCCACATTGTTTTTTTGCAAGCAAACTGCCCATGTGTAAGGAGACATTTGTGTTTTTACTTTCACAAGATCACTGATATACACTGTTGTGGTTTACCTATAAGCCAAAAGTTAAATACTTGTGTGAATCCACACCATGTCTACATGCTTGTATACATTAATTGATGCCTTGCTTTGGATTCCTGCCCATTTTTGGGCACGTTGTTGATGTGCAATAAGAAAAATGTCTGTCATTGAGATTACACAGGTGAAAGTCCTTATTACATTATCATCAGCGACACTCGTGCTTCCCCCTGGCTATTGTGTGTGTTGGGTTAATTGATGAATGGGATTTCCTGAGCTGTCACATGGGTCACCTCAGGGAGGTCCTTCATCAGGTGCTTTACAGTTGCGTGAACTCTAAGTGCCAATGAAGACCGTAAACATAACGGACGTTAATGGTTTTGCCCTAATGGAGTGTTCTGGTGTAAAATTGAGTTGAAGAAGCTACACGCTCATAAAAGCACCTGTCTCTGGGAAGACACATTTGCACACCAGCTTTGGTCTCCTAGCTTGCTGTTTAAAACGTTAATGCGGAGCAGATTGGGGTAGGAGTAGGCCTGTCACGATAGTCGATAAATCGATTAATTGCACAATAAAAAAAATGACCTCGGCCATTTTTCTGGCCGCAGTAATTTAATTTGCATACTTGTTTGTTATCCGCGACTGAATGACAACTCTCGTTTCCTTAGCGTAGAAGCGAACCCTCTTGTCAGTTGCATTGTCTTTTGTGTGGGGAGGCAGTGTTTGTCAGTCACATGGACTTTGTGTGGGGAGGCGGGAGTGCTTGAGGCGACTGCAAAGAAGAGCAAAAAGACGAGACGCAAGTTGTGGTTTCAAAGCCAAACGCAACAGCTGCCGTGTGGGAGCACTTCGGATTCAAACCGAATGACTGTGGTGAACCACTTAACCTGAGCAAGCCGTATATCACGTTTGTTGTAGAACAGTATCCACTAAAACCGGTAACACAACAAACATGCACATGCACCTAAAACACAATCATCCGTTGCCGTTTTTTCCAGATGGGAAAAAAATTAGGGATGCTCCAAACACGATCGGCCGATCTATAATGCGCGTTTTGTCTGTAATATACTACACACAGCAAGCTGGTCAGATCCGTGAACAACGGCTGTGTGTAGTATATACGGCTCAATGTCAAATCACTCACCTGATGGTATTTAGCGCTTATTACAGGACCCGCTTTACTGACAAAACGCGCACATAGATCGGCTGATCGTGATCGGAGCATCATTAAGAAAAATTGTTCATTGTTATTGTGGATATTTAAAATGTTTTCCATTTTCAGTGTTAAATAGTCTAAAAATAAACGTTTTTGAATTTTGAAAGATGTATGTGCATCATTATGCC
Organism: Enteromius thamalakanensis; assembly: GCA_032357475.1. NCBI lineage: Eukaryota > Metazoa > Chordata > Actinopteri > Cypriniformes > Cyprinidae > Enteromius > Enteromius thamalakanensis. Next base: position 23,984,191 of record JAUCMT010000105.1, read on the forward strand.
ATTATCATTATTCTAGATGAAAATGGTCTCAGATTGACGATATTATTGTTTATCGCGATAATTTCTTGGACAATTTATCGTCCAGCTTTTTGTTATTGTGACAGGCCTACTAAGAATGAACAAAAAGGTTGTGTGCATGGCAATCATGCTGTTATTTCTGCAGTGCTTGATGTCTGAAATCACTCTGTATGGAACATGCATGATTGATTAACAACAGATCCGCTATTAAACTGGTATTAATGTGGGGGGGATGATTGGTTCATTTGTGCCTTACGCTGCCGCGTCTGAGGTGCGATCTGTCACTCCATTTTAAATGGCGCGGAAACTGCATTTATTGTTGAAATACAACAACACAATATACAGCATTTACAATCTAAACTTTTTTTTCATAAAATAAGTGCCAAAGCACAATGCTTATTGCGATATATTGGATAGGAAGTGCCCTTCAATGTTCCATCCAACAAGCTAGACTAATCGATTCTTGGGATTTTAGAACCAATAACGCTCCGTAAAAATAAGAATCGATAAATATCGAGATAAGATTTTTTTTTTTTTACCCAGCCCTAATCATGATTGTTATATCATCAGTTATTACACATCTGTCTAGAATACTTGATATTAATCAGTCTCTGCATTAACAATCCTAGTTTTTATTTAATGTTGATTTTAAGTGAAAGTACTGCTAGTATTTCATGCGAGGTGATTTTATCAGTTGTAGCGTGTGTTGATCCACCGGGGCTGCTGTCAGCGCTATCAGTTCATAAACTCAACCAGCCGTGCTGCTTTTGCCTGGTCTAACTTTCTGGAAATAGATACAGTAAACCGAAAAAGTACTTAGTGTCTGAATGTCATTGCATTCGATATAACGTTTGATTATTTTATGGATGTGTAAAGTCCGTTCTCCTCATGTTTTCATTTTCAGTACTACATGTACTGTTTTATGTGGAGTGAGGTGTATCTCACAGGGTAAACTGTGTATTCAGAAGAGCCAAAGGGCAGATATCCTCCGGCTCTCACCATGGACAGATCTCAGAAACTGTGCAGGTGTCTGGAGTTGTGTGTCTTCCAGCGGAACAGCACGAGGAGAGAGCTTTATCCTGTCTCCTAAATGGATGGCTATTGTAGGGAGAGAGAGACATCACCTTCTCCATTATGCACATAATGAGGCATTAAACACCCTTTAACATCTTTATCAGGACTTTGTCTCAGGCGGCCTCACGGCTTGATGCTGTTTCAGCAGTTTGTACAAGCAGTCCTATTTTAGGAATACTTACAAATTAAAGTGGCCATAGCAATGGAAGGACGATTTTATTGTGCATTCACACCAGGCGCGAATAAAGCGTTATGCGCGAGTGATTTACATGTTAAGTCAATGCAAAGACCTGGTTTGCATGAATTAAGCAGTGCGAATGACGCGTTTTGCGTGAATCGCTCAAATTGAAATATCTGAATATTGGCAAAAATTCGCAACGGGAGCTTGCTCTAGTAGTGACGTGATTACTAGCAAACGGAGGCAGAATTCCGAAACTATGGAAGACAAAATCATCGTCACTGCATGTGAAGGAGCTGTACGACACATCTTGGTACATTAATATAAACAGGAATAAAAAGGAATAAACCATTCGACGAACACACTCCATCTCTGAGCGTAAGCCTGCCTCGTAGAAGTGACTCCAGATCAGCTGGACTATCTGGGGGTGGAGCCGCCATTCTCCAAGGTGGGTGGACTGCCGTGAGAGCTGATCCGCTGCACGGTTGAGGAACGTGAATAGCGGGCCGCGATTTCAGCCGCATGTGACTCCACAGGAGCAGATGGCGGGCGAGCTGAGACATACGGCGGGACTGTAGACCACCTTGTTTGTTGATGTAGGCAACAGCCGCAGTGTTGTCCGTCCGTCCGTGCTTGTGGCGCAGCGTGGGGAGAAAATGACGTAGCGCGAGAAACACTGCAATCAGCTCTAGGCAATTGATGTGCCAGCGCACTCGGACACCTGTCAGAGACCCGAGGCTGCTTGCCCGTTGCATACAGCACCCCAGCCCGTGAGAGAGGCATCCGTGTTGACCACGACATGTATCGAAACCTGTCCTAGGGGTACCCCGACTCGTAGGAATCAGTATTGTCCCACGGACTGAACAGGCGGCGACACTCTGAGGAAACGCAGATCCGAAGTTGTGCCACAGTGCCATGCCTATCTCGGGACCCGATCGTGTAACCAACGCTGAAGCGGTCTCATATGTAACAACCCCAGCGGCGTAACTGCGGCTGCAGCTGCCATATGCCCCAGGAGCCTCTGAAAAGTTTTGAGAGGAACCACTTTCTTGTGCCTGAACGTATCTAGG
>JAUCMT010000105.1:23986630-24005966 GCA_032357475.1 Enteromius thamalakanensis
ATCGTGCACTGTCAGCGTCACAACTTTGCAGATAGTTTATGTTCACATACAGCTACATGACACACTGCATGAACAATCCTGTTTGAAAAAGCCTAATAGGGGCACTTTAAGATGAGTTCCAAGAAGTTTGTACATGTGCATAATCCTTGAAAAATCCTTAAAAGGTTCTAAGTTTGAAAACATAAAAAGCACCTTGAGGTATTGCTAAGAAGATAATTACTCGATTACATTACTACACCTGCCAGGGGATTTAAATATTTGTTCAAGCTTTACTAATTTTGTTTTGGGTATTTTTATTATTATTTTAAACATGTCTACATAGTTATCTATTTTTATTTCAGTTTTAAACCTACATGCCAGGCTTTAACCCCTCAGTTAACATCAGGGTCATTGTTCACCCACAAATCTGACAAAAGTAAGAAAGTACTTACAGGTTTGTAATTATTACGATAAAAAACAGCATGTAAAAACTAAAATGGTGAGTGGTTTACATGGCAATCAGATGGGCTCGGTCCGCAACCTGAAAATGCGAGTTGTGAAAATAAAACTTTCTGTAGTTTAATCAAAATTCTGGTTACACGGGTGCAATGAGCTGTAAGTGTTTCTAGCACCCAGGCACAAATAACAGCACTTCTATTGTCAGCTTGAACACAGGAGTGACAGGCGTGTTAATCGATAGGAAACAGCTTTCATGTTGAGGGAAGCATCACTGGTGTCATTCTTTCTGGAGTACCACTAATTACGTCTGTTTCCTGTTTCCTCTGAGGTTAAATGTCACTGATAATTGGTTCCTTTCACGTCGCATCAGTGGATAATACACCCATTTCCCAAGAGTGGTTTACGAGGTCCTGAAGTATGCAACACAGTGCATGCTTAGTGTTTCATATATGAAGAATTTCTGGACGTTTGATCCTTAATACACAGCGTTCATCCATTTAGATGGAAAATCCCTGAAAGAGAACACGTATCAAAACAAGTTTGACTATTACCAATGCAATGGCTCCCTCCAGTGGACAATGGAGTTAGAGCTTTTTATACTTTGATTGTTTGTAGTGTTTGCTAAGGTAGAACATTCTTAGTTTTTCCCAAGAGCAAGCTGAAACCTGGACCACATTTAGTGTTTCTGACTACCTGTGACGAGCTCTGATCCAGAGAACCTAGCTGCATACACATCTCTTTCTCCTAGAGTAATAGAGATTCATGCTGCAGTTCTTGATGCAGTGCAGACTGTGTTAAGAGACAGTATTTAAGTGAAGTACTCCTGAGCCCTTGTGACTGTTTTTAACACTGCAGCAGGAGGACTTCTTACCCTAAAGAGGCTTTCTCTTGATTCCCTGAATGTTTTCATGATATTTTGCATGGCATTTGCTAAAAGATCAAACCTCTTTGCAGTTTTGCACTGAGAAATGTAATGTTTGTACAAAGTGACGGACGTAGTCCAGCTTTGATGGCAAAGAAACATCTTTCATACCCAAACATGATACCAATTCCACACCTTGCTGTGAATGGTTTTAAAACAGATTAAATATAAATTAATATAACCTTTTCACTTAACCTTTTCATTTTAATTTTACTAATGTACCAATTTGGAATGCGGTTATGAACATATAGGTATATTCTTAAGAATGTTGGTGCTGGAGGTAAGAAATGGCTTAATCTAAAGGAGTTTGGTGCAACTATTTTCATTAAAACTAGGTCAATATTAGATCATTTATAATTTCATTTATGTGGATGTATTAGAGCTGTGAAACTTAGTTTGATATTTTTTCATATTTAAAGCGTGTGGATCAGATTCAGAGTGTATATATAACCTTATAATGTACAGTCAGTTAGAAGTAATCATTTATTAGATGTTTATCCGAAGTGATTTACAACCTGAGGCTATATACTGTACACATACACACACAATGAAATATTATACTGTGTTTTACATACAGCCTACTCTACGGTAAAAGACTTAGATTAATTTGTGTAAGGTCCGGTTACATCAGTGCACACCCTGCTACTGGCATCTTCAGCCATAATATATGCATATTGCATTATTTGCATGTTATCACATGAACTCATAGTTTCCCCTCAGGCATCAAATTACACTGTTTACAACATCAACTCATGAATCACACAGACAGAGACTAATCCAGAACTAGATTTGGTATTTTTCACCTAAATACATACTCTGTAATTCAGAAGGAAACCAACAAAGTAACCAGGAAAGGTTCTGATTCATTTGTAGGTCAAACACACTTTTCCAGTGAATCCCACATGAAGAGGTCGAAAAGGAAACTTGTTTGAATTCTTCGGAATCATTGAAGTCCATCTTTCCAAGGAAAGACAACAGTAGTACAAGCATGCAGATGCATTCAGCCATTCTTTGGAAACCTTATGCACTGGCATAACTAGTTTTTTTACAAAGTGACATCACAGCTCAGCTGTATTTGAATCTCTCCTCCACACTCCAGTGAGCAGATTAGCAGGTTTTTACCAGACAAAGCACTACGAAATGGCAACCCGGCCGTCACACTTTGAGGAGAACCTTCTGTGCCCTGTTTGCCGGGACATCTTCAGAGATCCCGTCCTCCTGCTGTGTTCTCATAGCTTTTGCTGGGCCTGTCTGGATCAGTACTGGGAGGTCAGCGACTCTCATATATGCCCCGTGTGTCGGACAGACTTCTGCATGGACCGTCCTCCGTGCAACCGCGCTTTGAAGAACCTGTGTGAGATCTTCCTGCATGAGAGACGCAAGACTGAGTCAGCGGGGCCGGAGTTATTCTGCAGTGCTCATGGAGAGAAACTTCAGCTCTTCTGCGTGGAGGACCAGCATCTGGTGTGCAGCGTGTGTGTGGAGAACGACATGCATGTTAAACACACACTCAGACCTGTGGATGAAGCTGCAGTGGCTCTCAAGGTACTTTTACTGTTAAGTTTTAGTTTAAGAGATGTTATGAGCATTAAAGTTAAAGTAGTAAAAATATATATGCAATTTGTGCTACATTTTTAGTCATCAAGCTTTTAAAGTAAAAACATTGTATTTCCATGGTTCTTGTCAGGAGGTGCTCAAAACAAGCCTTAAGCCGTTGCAAGAGAAGCACAAACTCTTAAAGTTGGAGAAGTTGGTCTGTAATCAACGAGTGAAACACATCAAGGTACAGCTGAAAAACCTTCATGTTCTACAGAAAAGCAAGAATTCTACGTAACCTCTATCTTCTGAACGTGTTACAGAATCAAGCTGAGCAAACAGAGGCTCATATGAAGAAGGAGTTTGTGCAGCTTCATCAGTTTCTGCGTGATGAAGAGGCAGCCAGGATAACTGCTCTGAAGGAGGAAGAGGAGCAGAAGAGGAAGCTGTTAGAGGAGCAAATCATGGGACTTAACAGTGAACTCTCATCTCTGGTAGAAAGGATGAGGATTACGGAGGAAGATATAGAGACGGACAACATCTCATTCCTGCTGGTACGGACAGTTATTTATCATTCTTTCTAACTTGGATCCAAAACAATTGTTTTTTTTTTTCTCCCCCATTGTTATAAACATAACGTATGTAAACATTTATTTATTTAATTTTTTAAATATTTATTTGATTAATAGTCAGATATTAATAATTTAGTTTTGTAATGAAAAGCACCATCAATAAAAATGCTTCCTATTTTTTAAATGTAATTTATTCTTGTGACTCCAGGCTCCAGTGTCACATGATCCTTCAGAACTCATTCTAATGCTGATGATGAGATTTGTTTGTCTCTTTTTCCTTTCCATGTAAATTCATATAAAGAAGTTCAAAGGCCCACCTGAAAGGTAAGAATGATTGCTCTTTTTTTGAACCCTGTCTGTTGATTGTGACACTGAGTTCTGACCGGGGGGATGTTCTTACAGCACTCAGTCCACCGGTCCCCGTCCAGAAGTGCTGATGGATGTGGCGAAGCACCTGGGAAATCTGAAGTTCAGCGTATGGCAGAAAATGAAGGCTGCAGCTCAATACAGTGAGTCTCGTGAATCAATGCTTCCCTGACAACCATTCAACAAAAGCTGCTTGACTGTGTTTCTTTACATTCATAAAATATCATTCACTTTAAGAAAAAATGGTTATTTTATATGGAATCCCATTTCTGCCACTGGATAACAACAGTAACTGGGACCTTGAACTTTTTCTTGCAATTCTGGATTTATGACCCTTTTTTAATCTCAGAATTCAAAGGCAAGTGTGATTTTAATAGTTTTTGTTTTTCAGCTTATATCTCACAATTCTGACTTTATTTCTCACAATTTAAAAAAAACAGAATTGTGAAATGACAAGTCAAAACAAAAATGTATGTGACACGTTTATCTTGCAATTCTGACCTGTCATGATATACTTCCTTCATCTTACAGTAAAATGATTTTTTCGGTCTCAAAATAATAATGTAATACTGTAAATGTGACTTTTATATCATAATTTAGTTTTTCCACTCACAATTCTTGTCTTATATCTCGCAGATGTGAATTTACATATTGCAGTTCTGAAAAAGTCACAATTACCATTTTTTGTTCCATTGCAGAAACCCTTTTATAACAAGCTTCTATACTTTTAAGAACAAAGGTTCTGAGAAACCAATACTGGTTCTTGTATTGCATCACTACAAACCCAGCCCCGCTTCTGAAGATTAATACTGACTGCATTTAATAAACCTGTTTCTGCAATGTGAAAACCAAATGCTATGACATCCTCTTTCGTCTGTAGTTCCTGTTGTCCTCGACCCTAACACCGCTCACCCATGCCTGCATCTATCTGACAATCTAAGCGAAGTGACCTTTGGTGAGTGGAGTCAACAGACCCTGGCTTCCTCAGACAAACACAGGGGCTACACGAGCGTCCTGGGCTCTGAGGGCTTCAGCTCTGGGACTCATTACTGGGACGTGGAGGTGGGTGATAACACCACCTGGGCCTTAGGAGTGATTTCAGAGTCTGCCATCCGGACCGGAGACAGTCTGCCCAGTTCAGGTCTGTGTCGTCTGGGCTTTCACAGTGGCATATACGGACAAGGTCTTTCAGGGGAGTTTCTCACGCCGCTCGCCGTGAAGCAGAAGATCCAGCGTGTCAGAGTCCAGCTGGACTGGGATGAAGGTAGAGTGTCATTCTTCAATCCTCTCACCGACACACACCTGCACAGCTTCACACACACCTTCAGCGAGAGAGTGTTTCCATACTTCTGTAACGTGTGTCCGTCTCAAGCGCTGCGGATCCTGCCGGTGGAGATGGCTCCAGCAGGACTGGATGTGCAGAGATTTTCTGCTTTAACCAGAAAAATAGAGAGCAAGTAGACCTGTTGAAGTGTGTTCAGTTTCTACACTGAAAATAAAAATATTAGAATAAAATAATTTGTTCCATAGTATTACTGTGAAAGGACATTACTGTGAAGACTGCTGTGAGAAATAAACACCGCAAAGAATGCTTTTCTAGTTTTCAGCCAAAATATCTAAAAATTTCTTAAATCAAGAAGTATTTTTAAAACAAATAAAAATGTAGTCCAAATTAAATAAGTTTTTGCTTTAAACAGGAAAAATAATCTTGTTATCTGTTAGAAATAAGATTATTTTGCTTACCCCATTGGCTGATTACTTAGCTTGTTCTAACTTTTTTATTGTCTAAATCATTCTTTATTTAAGGATTTTTTTGATATACTGGCTGGAAACAAGACAAACAAGAACTTCATTCTGTGTGTTTTATAAGCTTGTTTCCCCATGGGGACCTCACAAATGTCCCCACGATGTCAAAATTTACTAGTATTCCTATCTTTGTGGGGACAATTGGTCCCCACGGGGATATAAAAACCTGCACACACACACACACAGTATCATAACCACAACAGACTGTATGGAGTACATTTTGATGAAGGATAAATCTTTCTTCTCACATGTGTGTTGACCAAGAGAAACTAAGACACAAGTTGAGATTGTTTTCAGCCGTCAGTCGAGCTGAACACACACTTAACACAATATACACACACAGAACACTCCTCACCCTCAATACACACCCCCCGTCCCAACACACACACACACACACACACAGACCAAACACAGATCTATGAAGCTCAAGCAGTTCTTCTGCTCAATCACACACTCGCCTCATTACCTCTCTGCTTTAAGAGACACACACTGACCTCCGAAACACTCAAATACACTTCTCTCTGACTGAGCACTGAAAGACATGTCTGGTGTCACATGAGATGAAGTCTTCCTGCAGCTCAAGGAAGCTGGAATACAATGCATGTCCAGCTAGTGCCTCTTAATTCATCACACAACACATCATGCCATGACTTTAAGAGTCAAAAACACCTTCCTAGGTCCTAGGATTCATCTATGGAAGAGCAAATCAAGCCTGCATCTTCTCTGCTCCATCATGCACTGCTTCCAGACGCAGTATTGTGTTCTGACTGACAGCAGACTTTAACCCTGACCCAGTCTCTCTGATAACTCAAGCAGTCGCTCATGGGACTGATTCAAAGGGGACGTATGCTCAGTGTCTTCAGTGTCACATGATCTTCAGAAATCATAATAATATACTGATTAACTGCTTGAGAAACATTATTATTGTAAATGATATTATATGGAGTGGTAGTGTATATTGTATGTATTTGTGTTGCTATATGGAATGAATCGAGGAGAAGTACATACCGGTGGACCTCTGCTTGAACTTCTCGCTCTTCTTCTTCCTCCACTTCCAGGGTTTGAAGAGGCGTCCCAGAGAGGAGAGTCTGCTCCTGCAGTGGATGGGTTCCGTCAGAGACCCGGACCCCAGGGCCTCGGCGTGGACGGAGGCCAGCTTCTCCACCTCCTCAGCTGTAGAGAGACACAGACTCGAGCTGAAGCAGCTTCACATGATTCATCCTGTGCAGCGTTTCTCAGACGGCACACTGTGTGCCATTCCTGCACCTACTGATGAAGCTGCAGCACACAGAAGTAGGTCAAACACAGTCCCTGCTGACACACTTACACTACTCCACCTGAACACACACACGCTCCGGTCACGGGAAACACAAGGACACATGATGATCCTCGGTGAAGGAGACCAGCACGTGCCCATCACGCGCTCTCAGAGTATTTATAGCTCCATCCTAATCACATTAACACGTGTGACGCACACTAATCAAAGAGGAGTTTAATGAAGAGGATTAAAGCAGAGGATTTAATATGACAGCACGTTTGCTGATGGTCTGACGGCATGATCTGCACTGAGCTCCACACCCAGCCCTCGTCTCACACACACACACACACACACACACACACACACTGACAGACACTGAAAAAAACATGTGATTTACCACCAAACCAGATAACTCTTCCCTAAACACTAACTCTTCAGTCCACATTAACTAGAAGACACTACTCACTTTCCTTCAGTATGGAAGCATTTCCAAGATAATGTTCAGATTTAGACTTCAGCTTCCAGAATAAAACACTCTTCATTGTTTTAATTGAATGAAAGGTTTACAACAAGATGTCTGCGTGACACACGTCTATCTGCTTTATTTAGTAACATTGAAGGAAGCTGTTTTCCCTGAATGTGAAAATAACTAACCAAATTAACTATTTGAAATACAAACCAGTCTGCTTATTATTCACAATAAACAACATCAACTACAGCAATAACAGAACCGACCCCCATTCTCTAGTGCGCTTCACTTTCAGCAGCGTTCACACAGGACAGGAACCGAAGCAAAGCGCAAGACGCGTTTTTAAAACCCCACGTGAATTAGACGCAGCTTATTATAAACGCGACGCTCATGGCGCTTACGCGACGCACTCGCGTCGGTCACGTGTACTTTTCACCAATCTTTAAGAACAGCAACGCGTCAAGGTTTTAACGCGACGCAATTACATAGGCCATAGACGCGCAATAACATGAGTGTAAAGCACAGAAGTGAGCGTCGCGTCGCTCGCGGTGTCACTCACCGTCCTGCGCGTGGCTGCCGCGGCTGCAGTTGCTGCATATGTGTTTGATCTCTTTACCGATGTGGCAGTGGATCATGAAGGGCATGTTGTTGTGATGCTGCTGCTGCTGCTGCGGGTTCTTCTCTTTTCTGTAATTCAGAGACATCATCCTGATCAGGCTGAAGCCCTTGTTCTTCGGCTTCTCCATCGCGTTCCCCGCGGGCGCGTTACTGCCCCAGATGCCGTGAAGGAGTGTGTGATCGGCCGTAGACATGATGATGATGATGATGATGGTGGTGAGGCTGATGAACGCGCTCTGTGTCGAGCTCAGATGCGCAGTGAACGCTGGTCTTGACGCCTCCTGTAGACCACACACTAGAAGTGCAGCACAGGGCTGTGTCTCAATCCCAGCGAGCCGCCTGCCTGGAGAACACTGAACACGCTGGGATTGGTGCACAGCTAATGAAACACTACAGGCATGCACCACACACACACGCATGTTACTGGATTATATTGAAGCTACTGTGATTTTTTTTCCTCCACTCAAATACACAAACGTGTTCAGCATACTAACACACCAGTCCTGCTTTTCCAGGATGCATGGAATAGGTTTGCTGAGATGAGCAGTGCATTATGTGCACTACTGTATCCCACAGAGCAGTGTACTTGACTCGACCTTCTGTCTTCAGAGAAGCTCAAAGTTTAGCACCTGAGATTATTTTCTCATCATTGATTATTAGGCCACCAAGATAATTTTCACAAATATACATACAAATATGTAATTAGCTCAACTATGTTGCAGACTACTTTGAAGCATTTATTAATGCATACCGCCTCAATATTCCTCTTTTATCTGGTTTCAGATGCAGTAAGCTACATTAGTATGCTGCATACATAGTTGCCTTGACCTCATTATGTCCATGTTTCATTTGTTTGGAAGCATTTTAGTTCTCATGAAGGCCTTTATAAAACCTATCCTGCTACCTCCTCCGTTTCTAAATATTCTGATATTGAGGAGACTTGCTCATTTATGGAAGAAAGTAGGTTTTGACTTTGATTACAGAGCTTCTGACAGAGCGTGTTCACGCCGTACCTCACATTTCTTTATGATGGTGTGAGGATACCTGGATCACAAAGCATTGATTTGTCATGTCTAAAGTATAAGTACAAGGCATAAGTCAGCTAAAGATGAGATGGAGAAAACAGATCTATCAGCGTGGTCATGAAGAATCCTGCAGCACAATGTTACTGCAGCTGCTCGGCCCTTTTGATCATTAGTAGACTATACATTAATTTATATTATTTATATAAATAATGTATACATTTATGCATACTATATGTAGGCTATGTAGTGTATAAGTGCTGTCTTTGTTAACATATTTTAGACGTCTTATCTATCGAGGTGAGTGTGATTCTTTGATTTTTGTGCACTCTCACATTTAATCATATATTTGATGTATTTTGACACTTGTTATAAAGCTCGTTGAACTGCATGAGAGTAGTCCTGTCTCGATAGTCAATAAATCGATTAATCGCACAATAAAAAAATGACTTCCGATAATTTCATTTGCAAACTTGTTTGTTATCCGCGACTGAATGAAACTCTGGTTTCCTTAGCGTCGGAGAAGCGAACCCTCTTGTCAGTCACATGGACTTTGTGGGAAGGCGGGAGTGCTTGAGGCGACTGCAAAGACGAGACGCAAGTTGTGAGAAGGAATTGGTTTCAGAGCCGAACGCGACAGCTGCTGTGTGAGAGCACTTCGGATTCAAACCGAATGACCGCGGTGAACCACTTAACCTGAGCGAGCCGGTATGTCGCATTTGTTGTAAAACAGTATCGACTAAAACCGGTAACAACAAACATGCACATGCACCTAAAACACAATCATCTGTTGCAGTTTTCCCAGATTGAAAAAAAAGCGTCTATAGTCTAAAAATAAACGTTTTTGAATTTTGAAAGGCGTAAGTGCATTATTATGCCATTATCATTATTCTAGATGAAAATGGTCTCAGATGGACAACATTATCGCGCTAATTTCTTGGACAATTTATCGTCCAGCAAAATTTGTTATCGTGACAGGCCTAGGTAAGAGAGAACATGGTTGTAATGGATTCTAGAGGTTGATGTTAACAGTTGCTGGACAGCTTCTCTGCTGAAACGGAATACAGAGTGCAAATTAATGATCAAAACTCAGAGCTGATTGCTCTTGCATGCACAGAATTTGCAAAGCAGTGATAATTATGGTAATAATTTACACTTTTAAGGTGAAGGGTCAAAGGACAAGATTTTTATTATCTTAACTTTAGGTCTTGAGTCTCATTAAGGATCTCAAATCAGTATGACCAGTTAAAACTCAAACAATTGAATAAACAAAGAATTAAATCAATTATGCTACATTCATAAGAACAGGTAGACACTGAAAGACATTCTTCTCTTTAATGTAGTGTCTCATTTAAATACAGAGGATCAGCTGTCCTGTTTTATCCTCCGTAGAACAAGTTTTCTAACAACTTTGCACTGGGTGAATTTAGATTAATTGGTATGTCATAATAAGCCTCAAATAGGCAGTGGCTGACAAGTAGCTGAGGTCCACCGATGCTGGATTCTGTAAACTTTTTGGCAGCACTCCATGTAACAAAACGGTTGAGGTTTGAGTACATATTTACTTTTCGTAAAATATAAAAGTATTAAAGTTAAAATGCATAAGTACTTGTTCTGTTTACATTGTAGACACTGTGCTCATTTTTACCATGTGTCTTCATCTCTTTCACCAGGGCCTATCTGGATGTGAAAGAGCTAAAAGAGATCCTCAAGCTGGATGGTTCCACACACCTCAATATCTTCTTTGCGAATTCCTCAGATGAAGACCTTGCTGGAGTCGCTACCTGGCCATGGGACAAGGAGGCACTGACACATCTAGGTATAGAATATTCTGAGTCTGAACTAAATTTCTGCAGTCATATATGTCTTAAACCTCATACACACCAGGACAATTATCATACATGCTAGTCTCTATCATTTTTTATTTTTTATTTTTTTGATGGATCTTTGTGCTCATACCCAAGTGATTTCCACCTTAGGCATTAAACATCATCGATAATCGCACTCTATGTTAATACCGGTGTGCAAAAGCCTTTACTCTTCACCTTCTTTCAGTGGTTCCTGTTTTCAGGCTGTTTAATCTGCAAGTGGCCATAAAGCATCTGGAATATTTAAGCACATTAGGGCTTACACTGTATTCTTTTTCCTTATCTCTTAGGTGGTATAGTTCTGAATCCATCTTTCTATGGTACATTTGGCCACACTCATACCATGATCCATGAGATTGGTCACAGTCTAGGACTGTACCATGTGTTCAGGGGTATCTCTGAGGTTGAGTCCTGCAACGATGCATGTTTAGAGACTGAGCCTTCGCTGGAAACTGGAGATTTGTGTGCTGACACCAATCCCACACCCAAATACAAGTACTGCAGGGACCCTGAGCCTGGCAATGAAACGTGTGGCAACCGTAATTTTGTTCACACGCCCTTTAATAATTACATGAGTTATGCAGGTAAGAACATATCTATGGAAAATCGGTTGCACTTTATTTTACAGTTTCTGTGCTTACACATACGTTACAGTGTACCTACCTAAGAAAGCACTGGTAATATAAGGTAACTACATGTGATAGATTTAGGGCTAGGTTCGGGACAAGGACCTCGTTTTTATTTAGTTATTGTAATTACTAAAAAAAAAAAAACATATTATGTACACTGGTAACAGTATTGTAAAATAAAGTGCTACCTGAAACTCTCCTAAACTTTACTATAAAAAAATAATAACACCAATTATCAATACTAACCAGTAAATTATAAGCATGTATATTACCAATATATAGGCTAATTATTAGTACTTTTAAAACCTGTTATTGATGTTACCTCAAACTGGAAAACGTCTAAAATAAAAAAATGATTGATTGATATCCATGTTGGCCATCGAGCTTCTGAACAGCAATTACTTTTCATATGCTATGTATCTATCAGGAACTAGGCCAAATAACTGTACTTTCACTCCATTTTTCCCCAGATGATGACTGCACTGATTCCTTTACGCTTAACCAGGTGGCTCGCATGCACTGCTACTTGGACCTCATCTACCAGACCTGGCAACCCGACTACCGGCCTCCTCCAGTCCCCATGGCACCTCAAGTGGTAGAACAGAGCCAGGACTCCATTACTGTGGAGTGGTTTCCGCCCATTTCTGGCCATTTCTATGACAGGTGAACTGTGGTTGCAATGGCATAGCACGTACCCTGGGGACTATTTTTACAAATATATGGAGTAAAATACACATGAGCATTTAGACAGATGCAATCTGATATATAGAATGTCCTGGGATATAAATGCTGTACTGTAGGCAAAGAGGAGACATGTCCAAGCATGTTCTGGTTAGTAAATATTTAAAGAGAAGTCAGACATATTTTGCAGTCATTTATTTTTTAAATGCATTGAGAGGATAGATTGGAGGAAGTGCAGAACAACTAAGAATTTTCAACGTCTGCCAAATCGCTAACACATGGTGTCAATTAATGGCACCACGGCTGCATCGCAGATACTGTGGAATTATTTACAATGCCTTACAAAATCATCTTGTTGGCTCTGGAATATTCACATTTCATGACTCAGACCTGTGGAACTTTGTTGAGTTATTTTGCATCGGTTTTATTGAGCTGAATGCAGTCAGGGATATTTATTTGTGGGTCTGTAGATAGTCCGCAAGGGACCGTTATGTGAGAGACAGGTGGAATTCACTGGGGCAAGTGGCAGGGGAATCCCCTTAGAAGGAACATGTTGAGACATGTTGCTCTCAAAGTCTCCAATTGGACCATGTGACATTGTTTACTGTATATCCATATAATATTCTAACACCAGTCTGGCTGCTTATGTGACAACCAGATTTGTCAAAATTGCTTAATGAGTCACTGGAGCTGATAAGGGAATTCTTACTCAAGATCAGAAATATAAATATTTTCAACAGTGTACAATAATTTCCGTATAAGAGCCTATGATTTTTAACAAGTAGTGGTGTAGTAGAAAAGTATTAACCAAAGTAAAAAATGCAAAAGGTTATTAATTACATTTAGTGTTATGTTTATAAATTACATGAATAAATAAATAAATAAAAACTAAAAACTATTTTCTATTTAAAAAGTAGATACTACCAACTACCAACAAAAACATTTTATTTATTAAATTTATTTTATTTAAAATATGGAAATATTTTAATATATACTGTTGATAACATTTTAACAATATTTCTAGCATATAGAACAAGGATTTCAAAATAATGTATCATACAATAAAATTTATATTTATTTATTGGACAATTAAATTTATACTAAACTTGCGTAATAACCCTCAGAAATAATACTAGTGTACTACGCCACTAATTGCTGGCAAACACGAGAAAAACTACTGTACAGTACACTGTTGAATAGAGTTATGATTTTGGGAAAGACTGAAAATATGTTGAAATTATGTAGTCTAACAACTACAGTATATACAAGTACATCTCAATAAATTAGAATGTTGTGGAAAAGTTTATTTCAGTGATTCAACTCAAATTGTGAAACCTGTATATTAAATACTGTAAATTCACTGCACACCAATTTAATAAGTCTTAAGTTAAAGTCTTTGGGTCTTTGATGATTTAGGCTCAGATTCAAAAACCCAGCAATTCACCCAACAAATACTTCATTTAAAAAAAAGTGAATTTTAGTGAATTGTTGGCCTTCTGGAAAGTTTAATTTACTGTATATCTACTCAATTCTTGGTAGGGGCTCCTTTTGCTTTAATTACTGCCTCAGTCGGGCATGGCATGGAGGTGATCAGTTTGTGGCACTGCTAAGGTGGTATGGAAGCTTTGACAGTGGCCTTCAGCATTTTTTGGTCTCTTTTTCTGATTTTACTCTTGACAATAATCAATAATTTTTTTATGGGATTCAGGTCTGGTGAGTTTGCTAACCAGTCAAGCACACCAACACCATGATCATTTAACCAACTTTTGGTGCCTTTGGCAGTGTAGGCAGGTGCCAAATCCAGCTGGAAAATGAAATCAGCATCTTTAAAAAACTGGTCAGCAGAAGCATGAAGTGAAGTTCACCCAAATTCTTGAATCGATTTTACTTGACAATCCTCATAAGGCTGCAGTTCTCTCAGTTGGTTGTGCACATTTTCCTTCCACACAACTTTCTGTTAACATGCTTGGATACATCATTTTGTGATTGTGTGACCTACAGCAGTGAACCAAACTGAGATACAATTTTAAAGGCTCAGGAAACCTTTGCAGGTTGATTAGTGAACCTAATGCTGAGTTCAGACTGCATGATTTTAGCCCCGATTTTAAATTTCTGACAGGTTTTGAGAAATCACAGACAAATGCCTGAAATCACAGGCAAAAATCGGTGCTCATGCATGCAAGTAACAATCACACAGTGTATCAGAGATGCAATCTGAGAGAATCACAGACGAGTAACCAACACCTGTAATATATTTGGCATGCTAAATGGTGATTCAAAATCATGCTGTGTGAAAAGCTACCATTTTTAACAATAATCCCAATCTCAAATGAGACTCCGGTCTTGCACACATGACCTCGCTGTTTCCATGCCAGTTCTCATGCTAGGGGACAACATTGTCGGCGATTCTTCCTATTGTAAAGTCAGGTAACCCCCTGTCGCCAGAATACTACTAATAGTGAATAAATACTACCCCCAGTTCTACCCCAGTCACGCAGAAAGTGTGAAAAGATCTCTGATGTGACTACTTTGAAAATCGTGCAGTCTGAATTCGGCATAAATCATTACAATTAAAAGAACCAAAGACTTAAACTACTTTAGTCTGTGTTCACTGAATTTATTTAGTTTCACAATTTGATTTGGGTTACTAAAATAAATGGACTTTTCCTCAACATTCTAATTTATTGAGATGCACCTGTAAGAAAATGTAATGTAAAAAACAAAAATCAATGCAACGTTTTGTTGGTAGTGCATCCAATAGTGAATCTAATTTTCTTATATAAAATACACTATAAAACTGCTTCAAGGGCATTCTTCTGAGATTTTAATTTTGTTTGGTCTTTACAAATATAATCTGTCCACGTGAAACTCAGCAAACTAAATACCAAACACAATTTCTATTTTTATTGGTATATTTAATGATTTCTTCCATTTCTTTTTTTTTTAATAACCCTACTTCGGTGATCTCCATCTAACTTCCCATTGACTTGAATTTGCCGTATCTAAGTTGCATTTTATCTATCTCTGTTGATTTCCTAGAGAAGTGGGATCAGTATGTGATAAATGTGCAGAGGGTCTCGTCCTCCTGCAGTACGCCTCAAATTCTTCGTCTCCGCGTCCCTGCTCCCCATCTGGCCATTGGAGCCCAAGAGAAGCAGAGGGTGAGTTTTTTTTCATACCTCCACCATCACTTCTTCTAAACACATTTGTTTGCCTTTGGCTAGTCATGCATCCAGTCAATGCTTCTTTAGAGAATCAACGTATTGACTGCATCACAAGCTATTATATGTGTTGTGTCTAAGATGCAATTGCCAAAGTGCCTGAATATTACACATTTTTCAACTATCCTGATATAGAGAATCTGTCATAGAGGTGATTAACTCGTCTACTGTCTGCATTCCGGATCAGTGTGATTTAGACTTAAGCAAAAGCCTTGAGAAAATATTTGTGGTCTGTGCACGTCCCCGGACAGACGCTTGTGCGAATTTCTGGTCCAGCATTTGCAATACTGAACTGTCTCTGCAACCAGAATAGAAAACCTCAATGTCTCTGGCCCATTGAAACTCATTACAAATAGACCCGTTCGTCTCAGCGGGATGCAGAGCCATACGAGTGCAGGCTCTCCTGGTCAGAAGCATGTGGTTGCCGAAGTCTCTCGAGTTCATGACGGCAGCATCCCAAAGGAAATGTTTGTTGTCTGTTGTCATGACAAATTTGTATCTCAAGGGGAAGATTCTCATTGGTATATGGATTCTAAATGGATATTCCCCTAGTATAGGATATCCAGACCTGCATCTACTTCAAATCAGTTTTTGTACATAAAAACAATATTGGGATTTTTGTAAACAATTCATAAAACCAATTTGTAAAGCAAGGATTTATACGAGCAAAATGACACCAACATCTGCCAATGACTGTTTTTAGAGAGATCTCTCAAACATTTTTCTACTGCCCTAAGTTTACACTACCTAGTCACTATTTCTTTTTGAACCTAGGAATGGTTGTTAGAAGGTCCCCGCTAGCCATACCACACACTATTGTGCAAAAACAATTTTTCTGCAACCTTATTTAAAAAAGTTGGGGCCAAAAAAAGTGTACCAAAACAGATTTGTAGCCAATATGCAGAGTGCATTCAGTGAACAGCTGAGCCAAGCGACAGAAAGATAAAAAACAACAAAGGAACTTGTCTGCGGAGAGATAAGGCAATATGTAGGACCCGTGTAAATATTGTATCAGCTTTCCAGCACTAAAGAGTACTCAAGGAGCGGAAGGCCTGCGATCGGATGTCAAGATTGTTTTGGTTTTTCTCGATAAGTTAATGCGTCTACACAAGACGCCACGCCATGACAGCTAAAGTCTGCCTAAATTTGTGTCAGCAAGTCATAAATAGAACACAACAGCAGTTTTCTGTCAGAAATTTGTCATCAGCATCACTGATTGTAATTACTTCTATAGTATTTTGTAACGCCCCTCCCATCCCATGTACACAGTGTAACATTGGTTCTGCTTTGTTTCACAGAACTAATCATTGCCTGGGTTGCATAGGCTACGTATGTGCAGGGCGGAGCTATCAAAATAGGGGCGGGACCTTTTTGGGGCAGGGGTGTGTTTGTTTTGGGGATTTCAAAAATAAACATTGGCTTCCAGAAATGGCTTTACCCTATTTTTATGTCTTTCCTACTTTCCTACATTTTTGCATGTTTAATGATCCTGTTATTTTACATCTGCAGCTGCTTACATCATTTGTTTCTGCTTCTTTTCACATGCTTTGACCTAAACATTTAATACACTTTCATAAGATGTGCACATAACAGTGAAAACACGGGAAGTCAGAAAATTCCTGTCAGTGACAGCAAAGAGTTGAACGTGTAATGTAGACTTAATTTATTCTCCATAGTTTCCATTAGGTAACTCTTATAAGACTACAACATGATTGGGTGTTTGGTCCAAAAACCACTGTGTAATTGTCTAAATATGTGGGGAACTATGTATATATGGATTTTCTAGATAAGATAGAGCTCCTCGAAACAAACAGAGCAATATATTGAGTGTTTACATTTTTCTGTGAAATCACCAGTTTATAGATGACTTGGCAATTTCTTCACTAGGACACTGTCCAAATTTAGTAAAAAATTGCTTTATTGATATATATTTGAAATGATCCCTTGCCTTATCAGGGCATTGTGACCCTGGCTCCAAACACTAATCCTTTTAAAGCAACCAGTCTCTCTTGTAACAACTCTTTAATTCTTGGATGAATTAATACATCCTTAAAAAATTGCCATTTTTTCATCTACATTATTGCTTTTCAGTATGCCTTATACTTGTTCTAATTGTAACTGTGAACAGGAAAGTGAACAGTTAGCTGGTGGTGGGATTATTATTATTTTTTTCCCCTTTATAAATAGTCTACACAGCTGTGCTGCTCTAGAATTCGCAGACAGCTGCTTTATTAATTACTGTTTGTGAGTGTGGCTGGCATAAAATAGCGTTGTGTCAACTCACGTCTTGGAAGAATGCACTTACTTTGCAAATCAAAGCTTTTTGGGTTCTTGTGGGATTTTTGGCCCGGTGATATATGGCATGTATGTTTTTGTGGTCAAGGCTGTTTCAGAAGCATTATGCTCATTGTTTGGCTCCCCATGGTCAGGACACAGGTCCATTCATGCCTTTTTGGTGAGATAGTGTCCTGCAGTTTTGATTTATATGTCTAGCAGACTCATTATCAATCGGAGCAGTGTTTGCTCTTCAAAGACCTGCTTTGATGATAATGAACTCATGCAGACAGTGATGGATATGGGTCAGAGATTGCTGTTAACCTTAGAGCACTTCACTTCAGAACTCATCATTTTTACTAAATGTTCTACAGTTGGAGACAGGCCATTCATAATTTCCTTGATATGGCACTCTCTGTTCAGGCAGCACACACACACACACACACTTAAAAATAAACATACGTGTTCTCTCAAATAAACATGAATACATGCCGCACTCTGCACTTGTTGCAGTGTTACAGTGACATGCCTGGGCTTGCCGCTGCTCCAGCGTGTAAACGGTTCTCTGTTTTCCCTCTTGGAATGATGCCCTGTTAATCATTTAGTCCCCTCAACGCGCCCCACTTACGCCAGTATTCATCCTGCGTGACGTGCCCCAAAGACCCCAGCACAGCTGCTTGGCGATCTGGTTGTTTGTGCTTCTCAGCCAGGGATGTCGTTTCAGTGTCCACCCTTTTCTGCTTCTTCCTGATGGCATTGCCACTCCACCTGCCGGCCGTGGAGTTCACAGGGTTTGTTGCTCATGTCCTCAAGACACTCCTGCTGTTTGTATTCTCAGCCTGCACAAGTCAGAGTACCTCTCTCGTAAATCTTTACAACTAGGAGAATTATAGCAAAAGGGGAAAAAAGCACAAGAGAAAGTTAGATGGGGGGAAAACAACTGCAGATTGGGGAAACTATCCAACCCACTCTTGGCACTTGAGGTCACAGAAAATCACACGTGGTTTGCAGGCAAAGAATGCAAACAAACAGACTGAAGGGTTGGTTGGGACGATTAGATATTGAATAGTGAATGGAACAACTTCAAATCTTTAAGTGACTAATTATGTCTGGTAAATCTGCATTATGGAGCATTTTCTTAAGGCATGTTTTAATTTGTGCCCAGTATATACTTCCTTTCTATTTCAATGACATGTGGCATTGTGTTCTTACACTTTCCATGTGCATCCAATTTTTGTATGGACTTGCATGTGCATGTGCAGCTGATTGAACACCCAAAATTTATCCATCACACTTATCCAGCCATGTTATGGTCAATGCGGTCCATGCTTCTGGTCAGGCTTGCATGCTCAAGTTTGCATACCAAAGTCTCTTTTATCTCAGAGTAAATTCATTGCCTCTATTGCAGTGGCAATGAGGGGGAAATAGGTGCAATATATAGGTAAAAAAATCGGCTCATTGCTCTGACTCTGAATAATGTCCACCAACAGGTTTGCAGTCGGTTTTAATGAATGCACTGCAAAGAGTGTAACTAGTATTTCACCCCACAATAAAATAACTGTTTATCTAACTAACTAATTAACTAACTAACTAACTAACTAACTAACTAACTAACTAACTAACTAACTAACTAACTAACTAACTAACTAACTAACT
>JAUCMT010000105.1:24016486-24027002 GCA_032357475.1 Enteromius thamalakanensis
GCTACTGTTCTACTAAAGCACGTTGATGTTTTTCTCAGAGTATTGTGTATTTGTTTTTCACTGAATGCACAGAGGTTCGATATAAAAATAAAAAAATTATAAAAAATTTACAGTTAATTAGAGACATTTTTTTCATGGAGCGAGGATCAAATAAGGAGGGAGCGGGGAGGGAGCGAGGAGCGTGAAATGGTAAACCCGAAGCGAAGCGGAGCTGGAGCGGAGTGATCATAAAATGCTCTGAGCGCGGAACGGAAATTCTTGCCGCTCCACTCTGCTCACATACTCTGTTGTTAACTAACCAGCAAAAAAAAAAAAAAAAAATTGGTGAGAAATCGACTCTCAACATAGTGTTAAAATAACTCTATTTGGAGTAAAAAATGTACACTGCTAAACACTGAGTAGTGTTACCAAAGTTTAACACTGGGGGAAGTACAATTTAGCGGATATACCAAAGCAAAATACAGATTATTGACATCATTTGAACTTTATCATTAACGCATTGGGAAACTTTATTTCAATAGTTCACTTTAGATATTCGACTAATAGTCAGTAATTTTGCAATTATATATCGACTAGCAGTCATTAGAGTATTAGTAGACTGTCTACTTAATATTTCCTAACACTTTATTTTGATGGGTCCTAAACATACTACATACAGACTATCAGAAGCTATGCAAGTATATGTCACCTTATTCTACTAACCCTATACCTACCCTAAAAGTCTACTCTACGAGTTAGTAAACATATACAGTAGTTATGTATTAACATGAATTAGTTGACATGTACCTGAGAGTTAATTACAGAGTTACTTATAGTTAGTAAAATGTCTAAATTGACTATGGAAATAAAGTGTAACCCCACATTGAGATTGAAAAAGCACATTTCTCCAACATACTGACTTGCCTATTTGATATTTCCGAGTTTAAACCTATCAAATTACACACATTTAAAAAACGTACAACTTATGCTTTAATAGTAGCACAATAGCATCAAATATTAAACTTGTGTTTTAATATATTAATTTAAAGAGCTTACCTTTTGGTGCAAGGCAAAAGAAAATGGCGACAAGAGAACTTTTACTCTGCTCTTCGGGTTGCTTGATGGGCGGAGTTTAACAGAGTAAAGTTAACAATGCAGATTTCAACTCTGCTCATTTTCACCAACACTAGAGGGCATTTTTCACTATTTGTTATGTTAACTCCTTAAGATAGATTGAGGGAAACACTGCTTATTTAACACTGTCGATTATTGTGTGCACTTTCTTTCTGGAGAAAAGCAAGGGAAGGTTTTTATTGTTTTTGTTTTTGTCTGCTTTTTTGCTGAAATTGAAGATTTATGTGTGTATGTGTGCATGGTGTGTAAATTGCTTTTCTCTGTGCAACACTTATTTGTGTTTTTCGTGTTTAATTTTATGAGACTTTCACAGACGTTTTTCCCTTTATCCAAAACACAGGCAATTGCAGTGTAAACCTCTTTTTGGAGTCATTCATGTCAAGTGCTAATATGAATGATTTGTTTAGCCTCTTATTAATTGTTACTGCTTCCCTGCCCATTAGAACAGGCACCTTATAACTCTGCTGATGGCAGCACAAAAACACTTGGCCTCATGTGAACCTATGCTGTTTGTAATAAATGTAATGTCCGTGGTGCTCTGGCAATTTGGCAGTGTTGTTTTGTTAATCAGCTGAGAAGTGCCTGCGTTTCTCTGGGGGAACGAGTCCAACGTAAATGCAAATAATGATGGCTTTGTGTATTTTCCTCTCGCTTGTGTTGACTCTTTAATTAATGACTGGTGTTTATGTGTGTCTGTTTTTGTAGTTTCGGAAAGCTGAGAGATTTGGGATTTTGGCCTGTTAGTTAATACACATGTTCTTGTGTAGCTTTGTGGGTGGGTTGTAGTTTACAATATAGGTGGATATGAGTAGAAAAAAAAATACACATGCAGGTTTCATTTGCTAGCATTCTTACATAGTTTTCTTTGTCTGTCTATTGATGGGGTTTGTCTGAATTTTAATAAATTAATTAAGGGGTGTAACAGTCAACAGAAATTAACTATTTTTGATTGCAGAAAAATATGCGTGTGAAAAGAAGTGTGCTTTAATTGTACTGAATATTTATTTGAAGTGTATTTTGAATATATTAAAAATGTACTTGCCAATAATGCAACAATAACTATACTTTAAAGATAAATACACACTCTAAGTATATGACAAAGAAGAGAGTGACTCGTGTTTGTTCACTGCACTACTCTGAGAGATGAAACATGTCTGGCCTCTTCTTCTCATTATCAGCCTCTGCAACCCTTTGCCACCAGAACGCTGAGACCCTTTCCTCAAAACCCAGCACTAAGTGAACAGGTTTTGGTTACATTGTCTCAGCACAACTTTATCCCTCATGACATCTCACATGGTTTAGCTTGCCTCCTCAGACCGTCACAAGATCGGATATCTTTTATCTCAGACCTGATCTCAACCACCAGCAGCCAATGGTTCAAAGTGACAGCTTAGGAGTGCGTTGCAGTTTTAGAATCAGCACTACTAGCACTATGATTGCATAAGAGTTTTCAGGGTGTAAAAAGCTGTGTCGAATTGACATCTATCCCTTGGGTGTGCTAGCATCCTAAACCTGACAAATTTAGTACAGAAAGATCAGAGAGCTCCCAATGACCAGTTATAAGTGTTTGAGCTATGCTGGCAATAATAGGGGAATTAATGCGAGATAGGGGAACAAAAAATAAAAGAAAATAGACATCCCACCCTGAAAAAAATAATTGATAATTTTATCTCGCAATTCTAACTTTTTTCCTTACAATTGTGAGTATGTTTCTCATTATTATGATTTTTTTCCCTGTACAACTGTGTTTATTTCATAAGAATCTTACAGGCCTACAAGAATTTGCCAATAAAGAATCAATCACAGGGAGCAAATATCTTTCTTTAATGCTAATGTACATCTTAATTTACCCAAATGTGTGATTTTTTTTGTTTTTTGTTTTTATGTTGTTTTTCCAGGGAAGTTGAGTATGGTGGGGTTTATACTTACCAAGTCCAAACAATCTCTAGTCGGAGTGTGAGTGAACCATCACCTCCATTGACACACCGCCTTGGAGCGCCATACTGTGGAGATGGCCTCATCCAGAGGTAGGTTTTGATATGTTTCTTAACCAGATGACTAGTACCTACTCATAAGCTTCAGCAAACTTTCAAATGGGTTGTAGGATGACTTTAAATTATTTAATATTATTATAAGTGAAAAACAGTGTATTAAGGGATAGTCGGACCAACTAGCAGTTAGCCAAGAGTAATCGGTTTCATTTTTTGGATTCAATTTAGAATAACCTACATTTTTTTGTATTTGGAAAAAAAGAAAAAAACTATGACCAGTCTTGAAGAAAAATTTTTAAGACTAAACTTTTAAGACTAGTCTTAACCTTTTTTTGCAACCAGCCCCTGGTCTCATGGCTAAAACACAGGTTCAATACCTGAACCCTGGTATGTTGTATTACGTTGCTTGAGCATTGACTTTTAGCAACAGTACCTAGTGATAAAAATGTAAGACTGATATTAAACAGCATTTGTTGATCCAACCAACAAATTGTGTCATGCCAACTTATACGCAGATTTGAAATGCTATGTTGAACCCTAGTTACACAGGATTCGAGCCAGAGCTCCTAATTCTTTGTGAGCTACTGAAGAAACCTACTGTCTATGAATACCCATCCATCCATCTTCTTCCACTTATCCGGAACCGGGGCGTGGGGGCAGCATTCTAAGCAGGGACGCCCAGACTTCTCCCTAGACACTTCCTCCAGCTCTTCCGGGGTAACACCGTTCCCAGGCCAGCTGAGAGACATAGTCCCTCCAACGTGTCCTACGTCATCCCCGGGGCCCCTCCCGGTGGGACATGTCCAGAACACCTCCCCAGGGAGGCGTACAGGAGGCATCCGGAAGAGATGCCCGAGCCACCTCAGCTGGCCTCTCTCGACGTGAAGGAGTAGCGGATCTTATCTGAGATCCTCCCGAGTGACAAACTCCTCACCCTATCTCTAAGGGAGCGCCCAGCCACCCTGCGGAGGAAACTCATTTCGACTGTCTGTATCCGGGATCTCGTTCTTTCAGTCATAAACCAAAGCTCATGAATATAGGTGAGAGTAGGAATGTAGATCGACCGGTCTCCCTTTCCATCATTCCATCAAGATACTTAAACCCCCCCATCTGAGGCAGGAACTCCCCACCAAACTGAAGGTGACAGTCCACCCTTCTTCGGCTGAGAACCACGGCCTCAGATTTGGAGGTGCTGATTCTCATCCCAGCCGCTCCACACTCAGCTGCAAACTGCCCCAGTGCCTGCTGTAGGTCTTGGTTCGAAGACCCATCATCTGCAAAAAGCAGAGATGTGATCTTGTAGTCCCCAAACCGGACCCCAACCCTGTTCCTGACTGCGCCTATAATAAACAGGACCGATGACAAAGGGCAGCCCTGTTGGAGTCCAACACGCACTGGGAACAAGTCTGACTTACTGTCGGCAATGCGAACCTGGTCATACAGGGACCAGACAGCCCTTAGCAAAGGGCCCCTGACCCCGTACTCCCAGAGCACCCCCCGCAGGAAACCGCGAGGGACACAGTCAAATGCCTTCTCCAAGTCCACAAAACACATGTGGCTGGTTGGGCAAACTCCCTCGAGCCCTTCAGTACCCTAAAGATGGTATAGAGCTTATCCAGTGTTCCATGACCAGGACGAAAGCCGCATTGTTCCTCCTGAATCCGAGGTTCCCATTATTATGGGTCTATGAATACCCATAATAATCAAAACAGGGAGTGCGTTGCCTGCGTTGGACCCACGTAGAAAGCCGCTCTGACTGGTGCACTCAGTCTTGCTACTCTCCATGCCAGGATAGCGTCCTTTTCAGGATGTGACTCCTGCCCCCAAGCCCTCCCACCTCACAAGAAGCACCGGGCCAGAGGGTGCACATGATCTCACAAAGTCCTGGTGCTCTCCTTACTCAGCACGACTCTGCAATGCTGGACAAGCCATTTCTTCCACTGGACAGCCAGCCTTGGCCCTTCGGCGCTACTCTCCAGGATAGCGTCCTTTTCAGGATATTTTCGGTACTGTTTCAGGCGAAACTTCTCGCTGCTGGATAACCTGATGCTGAAACGCTAAGAGAGCTAGGCAGCGTGACTGACCTGGTGCTGAGGGTGATGTAGATAACGGCCCAGTCAATTGACAGATCCATGGCCAGCATCATTGTGCTCGAATAACATCTCTGGCTCAACCTGACGGACATAAAGGATGGGGTGAAGGTCCCGTTACTTAATGCGCCCATCTCGCCGAGCGGACTTTTCGGCTCCTCCGTCGAGGAGGACTTTGCTGAGTTCTTCACAGAGGTACAGAAGGTGTCCCAGGCAATGCGACACTTCCTGCCCAAACATTCCACGGAATCTGCATCTGCTGGCTGCCACAGCAGCCGAAGCAGGCGCCCGCACCACCTCCGCTAGCGCTGCAGCCCCATCAGTCGAAGCACAGTCCAGCCTGTTTTGTCAGCCCGACGGGAGCTGGTTTGCCTCCCTGAGCGCGTACTAAACACCATATCTCACGCTCGAGCCCCGTCTATGAGACACACTTATGCTTTGAAGTGATTAGTATTTTTTTTTGTATTTTCGTCATGTCAGGAATCTTTGATACTATCTTTTCTGCAACACCTGCTGGATAGGGCAAACTCCCTATCCACCCTTAAGGCTTACGTGGCGGCCATAGAAGCCCACCACAACCTCATAGCAGGCCAGACTGTGGGCAAGGATATTCTTATTATCTGTTTTCTAAGAGGAGCTAGATGGCTCAGGCCATCTCGGCCTCGCACCATCCCCACGTGGGACCTGCTCTAAGTTTAAGGATGGTATGAATACAAATATGCGGGTCATTGTTTCTCTGCATGCTTATGTGACTGTACGCCTCGGCTTTTGTCTGGGCTTGCTATCATACATTGATTGTTCTTCACTTACAGCGCAGTGGGATTGAAATGAGTTCCCATAGTGTTTTAGCAGACGCAGTACATGTGAAGTGTCAGCAGGGAATGAATAGGTTCCCTGAGACACAGGAACAGGTACTGCATTCTATGCTGCACTTTAAGTGTCCATCACTTTAGTCGAAGTAACCTGAATCCTGTGGCGAAACTGCCACTATATATAAATGGCCCCGCCCACTCAGGCGTGCTTTGGTAGAAGTCTCGGCCTTTGGTTGGCGCAGCACGGCGGGCAACTGATTGGTTAATCCTGATAGCACTGACTAGCACTACTATAGCACCACTAACCGTCTAATGGTCGTGCAATTTTCAATGGGTGATTAAAAAAGGTGTTTTTCCCATAGCGTCTTTGCAAACACGGTACTCGTTCCTGTGTCTCAGGGAACCTGGGTTATTGTTTTCTTCAAGCAAAAGTGTTCTTGCAGCTTTGTAAAACTGAGGCTGAACCACTGATGTCATATGCACTATTTCAACAATGTTATACTACTGTTATACTACTGTATACTGTTATACTGTTTGCCCATTGCATTGCATTGCTGTCTGTGTCAGAAACAGTGTTGCTAACTGCTTTTAACTGAAAAAAGATACAACTGATAGCTAAATTTCACTAGATAAAATCATCATGGCAAATACACTGATTTATATAGACAATTATAGATCAGTGGGCAGATAAGAACTCAGATAAAGTTTGTCCAGCAATTGACAATAGGTAATCAACCATAGCAAGGTTGCACCAGTTGAGACTCATGCAGCCTGTCTTTATGTGAATCTTTATGTCAATCTTGTGGAGAAATCAAAGAAAATGAATACAAATGGACCCAGAAGAAACATTAAAAAATTACGTTTCCTTTTAGTTTTTACATAAAACTAATGTAAAATATAACTACATGTCAACATGACATGGCTGAGAATGTTTAGTTTTTCAGATTTCAAATTTGATTTTACATTGATTTCAAATGATAAGTTAATATAAACTTTAGTACAATGTTGACTGTTTTTGCTCGATTTGGTTAACGAAAGTACTTACAAACAAAGATCACAGCAGAACAGTCTCACAACTCTTAGTAAGACAGCAGTGTTTCATAACTGAGTTTTTCAATTTATCAATGATTCAGAGGTCCATTCATGAAGACTGGCACTTTGATTCATTCTTAAATGAATCCACTGTTTGAAAATTTTTTTTGTAAATGACTCAATGACTCACTTATTAATACAGTCACTTGGTGGTTGGCCACCTTCTGGCAGCTTACTTTCATATTTTAAAGTTGGTTATCTTAGCTTTTTCCAACATTCCATCTTTGTATATTAAAGAAAGATATAAAAAACACCAAATATCTGACAGTAGCATTGGTCTTCCACAGTATTTTTCTAGTCAGTGTCTACCGTCAGCTATTTGGTTTATTTGGAAAAGTTGTAGTTGATACTTAACAAGTGTTACCTAATATATATCTTTACATTATATACTGTAAGTGTGTGTGTGTGTGTGTGTGTGTGTGTATACACTCTTTCCATCTTTTTAAAATGTATTTTTGTATATTAAATTACATAGGGGGCCTTTGATTATTGTGTTGAATAGTGTGCGTCAATACGATTTAAAAACATTGATAGATTTAAATTGATTTAAAAACATTTATAGGATCATCACAAAAACCTTAAGGTTCATCTTTGCTGCCACAACAAAACATTTTAAAGTTGTTAGAAAATATACTGCCATATCCACACTGCAGGCTTCAGATGTTCATGCTTTTAGCAACACAGATTCATATCCACCAGGGGAAATCATCATAATGTTTATTACATTTGCATTGATTTATTTCAGGTCCCAGGGAGAGGAATGCGATGATATGAACACAATGAATGGAGACGGCTGCTCTGGCCACTGCAAGAAGGAGCAGTTTTTTAACTGTATTGGTAAGTGTGAAGAGAAAGCATAAGTGCATCAGCCACTCATTACAGCCGTCATCTGTCATATGACTACGACTGAGTGGCAGAAAGTGTGGCATGCTTTTAAATGTAGTCACTGCTGTACATCAGTTTGGTTGACGGTTTTGCGAGATGTGTTATCGTCTCTCTCCGAAAAAAGCATCTTTGAGAGCAGCACTTTAGCTGAGCTTAAATTTTTATTCGCTCCCTCTAGAGCCAAAGTTTTTTTTTTAGCACCAGCATTATGGCATCCTTGTAAAATCTGTAACACATTTAATTCAAAATAAACACACTAACAAATTCATAAAGATTGTCTTGGCACCTTCTCCTGCTCTGTAGTATTAATAATACAATGCTTTCCGGTCTCCCGTTTAATCATAAGAGCCTGAGGAAGGATTGCGTCATTCAAAGACAGTGGTAGGATACTTTTGTTTACTGTTGCAAATGCAAAGAGCCTCAGATGTCTAAAACACACACTTTTACTGCTCATGATATATACCACATCCATGACACCTATTCAGTGCTCGGAAGATGGGCTACAAGCTAAGAATTCTCAAAAAGAATGCATCATTAGATTTTTTTTTTTTTTTTTTTTTGGAGCTGCACATCAGAATGATTTTTGAGGAATCATGTGACACTGAAGACTGGAGTAATGAATGCTGAAAATTTAGCTTTGGTCACAGCAATAAATTACATTCTAACATATATTCACATTAAGATAGCTTTAAAAAGATTTTCCAAATGTTTTATCAAATAATTGCAACCCTGGGGAGCAGAAGAGATTTAACGATTGTTTATTTAATAAAGTATTTGTATTTATTTATTCAGGATATCAGACATTTACACATTTTACTCTGAGAGTTTTTTACTTGCTGAAGGAATCACATCTGTGTGGCAGCTTGAAATTTTTGTTTTTATGTGGAACCATCAGGCACCATCATGAATGAAGCATTTGTCTTTCTGACTGCAACTGATTCTGTTTTTATAGCTACACTCTGCTGAACCAAAAGATAGCATTTGCTTTTCCTTATCTCAGTATAGTGTTATCTATGTTAGCATTAGAATCGAGTTGCCCAGGGAAGCTACAATTGCTCATCTCCTTATATCTGAGGAGTGTTGCATGCCATGGGTATGGTATGGCTCAAGACGTGCGTACATGTATAACTGAAGATTGTGCAGAAGGACACGTGAACGATAGTTGTATGGGTGAATGTGTGTGTGTGTTTGTCCCCCTCTGTAGCCCCTCGTTTCAACATCAGCAGAGCTGAGTAGAGGAATTTATGCAGAGGCTCGAGCCAACTTGGCACAGCAAATCTTCGTCCTCCTTGCAGTAACCCCTTACATTGAGAGACAGACAGAAAGACAGACAGAAAGAGAGAGTCTGTGTCGCTTTATCACTAAACATAGGAGTAGCAAATTAGAGTGGATGAGAATTGCCAAACCTAAAGTGTGACAGAACTTAGATTTTTGATTTTAATATAGTTATATATAGCCTAATATGAATTAATATAGTTAAACAAATTAACCTCATTATTAGATTTTTTGATTTTTTAATTAATACAGTTCACACATTAATATTGCAAAATCTATTAACATTAAACTTTGTTTAAATATATTTTAATGGTTAATTTCTATAAACTGTATCTTCCGAGTATTAAATCTTGTTTTAATTATATTTAAGTGCATTACTAATATTCAGTTTTGTTCATGTAAAATGAGAGACAAACACAAAGACAGAGTGGTAGTAAATGGAAAGACAATGTGGGAGAGAAAATGTGAAAGTGGGAGATTTGAGTAGCTTCATGGCCTGAAAAAAAAAAAACACATCCCAGATATCCCTGAACTCAAGAGCGCTCCTGTCTCACTCATGGCCCTGGAAAAACCTGATCTGTCCGAAATCTGGAAAAAAAAAAAAAACAACAAAAAAAAAGCTGCCTTCAGAGGTAGGAAAGCATCAAGGCACATCTGAAACCAATGTTTGTGCAACATCCTGTCTGCAAAGATGCCTTCATCTGGTGGGATTCTGAAGGCAGCATAGATGTATCTAGAGCCCAAAATTAAAACCCACTAGCAATGAATCTGAGAAACTTCACTGCAATTGGCCGGTAACTTCATTGGGACTTGCAGCATGGTTGAAATGACATTTGTGAAGGACAATCTGACCCTTGCTGATGTAAATTGCTTGAACAATACAGAGGAGAGTAACAGCCATATGCAAAATAAAACATCTGTTGGGATTCTGTAGAATTCCATGTGGTGACACACAAGTTGAATATTGCTCACATTAGACCATCAAAGTGAACACTTTAGAAGGAGGATCACAATGTGTCTTCACGGATTTGAAGTGGGTCCAGTTTCTCTCAGAAACAGAAACTGGTTGTTCTCTGATGTGATGCGGTGAAAATTATAAAAGAGCTCAATGCAAGGCATATACACTCAACAAAAATATAAACGCAACACCTTTGTTTCTGCTCCGATTTTTCACGAGATGGACTTAAAGATCTAAAATTCATTCCAGATACACCATAATACCATTTCTCTCAAACATTGTTCACAAATCAGTCTAACT
>JAUCMT010000105.1:24040210-24057454 GCA_032357475.1 Enteromius thamalakanensis
AACAACTTCACACAGCCATTGAAGAGGAGTGGACCAACATTCCACAGGCCACAATTGACAATCTGATAAACTCTATGTGAAGAAGATGTGTTGCACTGCATGAGGCAAATGGTGATCACACCAGATACTGACCGTCCCCAGTTTTTTGTGTGCAGTATAAGGTACACCTGTGCACTGATTGTCCAAAAATTGTCCTTACTTAAAGGGTTACTCCACTCCAAAATTAAAATTTTTTCATTGATCACTCACCCCCACGTCTTTCCAAACCCGTAAAAGTGTATTTCATCATTGGAACACAATTTAGGATATTTTAGAAAAACATCAGGAGTCTTTTATCTATCACTATCCCTCCTGACTGGCAAGTAATGAACAATGTCAAGGCCCAGAAAAGTATGAAAGACACAGTCAGAATAGACCATCTGACATGAATTGTTCAATCTCTATTTTGCAAAGTACGCAAAGATAATTAAAATAATGACAATTATTCTACAATACGTTGCAGTTGAATTAGTGATGGCAGATGTCTTTCATACCTTTCTGGACCTTGACAGTGTTCATTACTTGACAGTCAGAAACCTGCTGGTTTTTATCCATAATATTGTAAATTGCGTTCTGAAGACAAACAAAGATTTTACAGGTTTCGGAACAGTGATTAATGACAATATTTTCACTTTGAGGTGGAGTAACCTTTTTATAAAAATACCATGATGAAGTGTTGAGAAATACATGCATTGATTCATAGTATAGTCAGGTACTGTATGTTAAGAGTGAAGTACCAGCATCACATCGTTTTGTACCAACATTGAATATCTTGACATCGAATATATCTTCCAGAATAAGTTTTGGGAGTTAATATTTAGTTTCCTATCCTATTATCCTATATTAACTAAAAATTAACTTCCAAAAATTAGTTGGTCTATTTTAACTTACAGTATATAATGAGTGTTGCTAAAGGACAGAAGAAGACTTATGTATATAAGTAAGACCAGATCTTGTGTCCGGCAGGCGTATTTCTCACATCCTATGGTTGCTGCAGCCGTTATCATCCACTTAGCCGCAGATGGAACCAGTTACATTGACCAAGCCCAGTGTAACATCACAGTCCAGCTGATCGACACTAAAGAGAGCATTCACAGCTTAGGTGAGAGCTGTGATCATTTCTATTTGACTTTGTGATATTAGCAACGGCCTAATGCCTGATTACTGTCATATGTGTCCATGTGTAGGTGACTGGCGTTTGAGCTGCCGCACCAATCCTCTGGTCATCCCAGTGAGTCATGATCTGAGTATGGCTTTCTACCACACCAAAGCCATTCTCCTCATGTTCCGCTCCGATCTCGTGGCCATCTCTGGCGTTGGCTTGCGTTCCTTCCAGTTCTTTGACCCAATCACCATCAGTGGCTGTCAGAGCAATGAAATATACAACCCCATGGGCCAGAGGTGAGCAGTTAGGCCTAGATTTCATGCTCCTCATGAGATGTTGCTTCTGGTTTTCCATGCAGTTAATTTTAGAGTGAAATTAAGAGGTTTGAATGTTAAAGAGGTTTTTTTATGAAGGAACTAATTCTTTTTGACCTTTTGAGTAAAAACAATAATATGATAAAATGTATGATAAAATGTGCAAATGTCAGTTTCTTACCCACTATTTTTGACCTGTTTTCCAGTTAATATAGTCTTAAGCAAAACATATTCACTTGACAGGCTAATCTAAACTAAAATAAAGACCTGTTTTAAGAGACATCTAACAAAATTTTGTGAGGATTATGCTTAATACAATAAGAAAAAAAAAACGGGATAGAAAAATAAATATAATTCAAAGAAAAAACATGTTTTTTATTCTTGTTTTAACTATATTATACCTGACAGCAATTAAAGCATTGTTATTCAGCATACACAAATGGACAGTTTAATTGGTCAGAGAGGCTGAAAAATAGTCCTGAAACATTATAAGTGCATTTAATATATACTGAAAAAAAGGTTTCATATGACTTTTTATATGAATCTGTTTTATATTATTTCCTGATGTTTTAAAGGCCATAACAGCACAGGGCTCTATCCTTTTTAGAATCTCTCTGTACCATATTTACAATACATAAGGAGACTACAAAAAGCACAAAAGTAATAAAAAAGTACAACAAAAAAGGACATATCACTACTGTCATAAATAAAACAATGCACTTTCACAAGCTCTGTGTTTGTGCAGTGAGCTTATTTCTCGTGAACCACAATATAATTGTTTGAACCATTACCAAGAAACAAAATCAACTCAAAACATCTGACTTCAAATCATTTTTAAGTGATTCCAATCTATACATTGTTTTAATTTTAAATAATAGCCATTTCATGACAAACCATAGCGAGCATCCAAGTGCTGTGTTACACAATCATCATGCTTAAAATAATATATAATAATGTCAATTCATGTAAGAATGTGCAATAAACATAATTTGCTTGATTTATAGAATGAGGTCATTTCAAAATAAGGCTGAAAAAGCTGAAAATTATTAGTTTGCCATGAATTGCCCTTTGACTGTAAAATGCTTCCTCAGACAGATTTATTTTAGTAAAATAATGCTCAGCGGCATAAATGCTGAATATTCAGAACGTTTCTCTGGTATGAATAAACAAATGTGATCTAATGCTGCTTGGGGTCAGATCTTATGCAGTGGCGTTTGTCCACTAACACCATATTTCCTGTAACACTGTCTGATACGAAACACCATGTCCCTTATTCCCACTGTTCTTAACAACAGGAGCCATTAGCATGGATTGGTTTTATGTGTCCCTCCCCTTTTCAGTAGCGTATACCACTAAAGCACCACTTTATTGTGTTTAGAGAACTTTGTTTGGCACTGGGGTTTGGCTAACTGGTTATTGGGTGTACCATAAATTAAATTCATTTGCAAAGTAATAAGAGGAATTTAGGCCAAATAGTGGTAACTCAAATGTAATGTTTTGTAATCTTACAGATGCCCCCCATATGCAGATTTGCTAGAAATATACATACATATATACACAACATTTTAGCAATTCCAATTACTGGAGAGATGCTTCTTTTCATGTTCTTATGCTTTAAAAAAATGTGTCTAAAACCTTAAACTGTATTTCTTGATTTCTTACTTACTGAAAGCTCTCCCACACCTCATGTTTGCCCCTCTGACCACCGCCAGATCTGCCAGGATTCTACTTGGTCAGCTAAGAGTTGAAAAATGCCAACTCTGCATTTACAAACTGACTCCAGTAGAGATTTATTTTTCCTCCCCACTGGCTTTTTTTTCTTTTTCTGAGGATAGTGTTAGCTCTCAATTTGTCCTACATTGTTCATCTGGCCACATGAATTAGCCTGTATGTAACAAAGAGCAGTGTAGACATCAGACACCAAAACTCCCCCACAATCCTTCCAATTTCCTAACTTACATTTTTTGTCCTCATTGTGAAAGAAAGATATTTACTTTATTCAAATAAAAAATAAAAAAAACGCACTGAAGTTAAATGTAAGTGCATGGAAGCATCTGAAGGATTCTGGTTAAAATGTGCTAAATATCTTTGGTTTCATGAATAGGTACCAAAACTGTTTTTTATAAAGCTGACCTTACTTCCAGTAAGTAAAAAATAAATGTCCCCTTCAGGGTTTCCAGAGCTCAAGGTTTGCCAATTTACATCTCACTGATTTAAATAGAAGTTTAACCACTGACTCAGTGTCTGTGTTTTATGATAATATTTTATTAATCTGAATTTTCTATTAGAAAAAGAAATAAATAAAATCACGTTCATTTGAAAGGTTTGCTGATTGGCGTGTTAATTACAACAATAAATGCAATATTATCACGTATCACCTTCTCCTTTTCTCTCAATCTTTCTGTTTTCAGTTGTGTTCATTACTCCTGTGAGGCCATTGATTGCCAAGAGCCACTGATCCGGAATGCAGAGGTGCAGTGCAGCGAAGGTGGCTACTTCAACGGAGCACGCTGCACTGTCACGTGCCACAGCGGTTATGTCCTACAGATCCACCGGGACGATGACATCATCAAGAGCCAGGTATGCATCAGTATGGGCAGAGAAAACGAGAATAATAAGAACAACTGTGCCATTCGTATCACAGGTAGCACATTGCAAGGAGGCCTTGCATCAATATTATTGTTATATTATATATATATAACTTAAAGTATTAGTAAATTTTTTTTATATTTTAATTGTATCAAGTTTCCTTTTAGTTGCAGTAAGCATGCTTTGTGCTATTGTTGTAGCTATACTGTATATCTGCAAATTTTAGGCCATTGCAAATACAACTCCTACCACTGTCACTAAGGCAGTGTATGTTCTAAAATCACTAAAACAGCTGGATGTTCTAAAATGCTTAACGTGAAAAATGCATAACATGCCTTAGAGTCATGGTATGGTAAAGGGGTCATATGATCAGTGCATTTATGGAGGGCGGACTCCAAAACCTAGAGAGTTTCCTAAAACCACAGAGACTATAAAGTTGAGCAAATCTACCTGTGCAAGGACAATCTGGCGCTTCTGACTCACAATCATTGAGTGAGTTATGTTTTCTTATTAAAGTAACCTGCTACTTACTATACAAATGTGAGTTTTGAGCAGTGAAGGGGAGTGCTTGTTTCTCTGATCACAAATGCAGACATGGTGTTATGTTTACGATGTGCGATGCGTAAAAAGACAGTGCTAAGTCATGCTAATCAGTAATTATTTTCTAACTGGATGCAACAAATGTCGTGTTTGCAATGTTATAGCGTCGGGATACGGCATCACATTATGGTAAGGGGCATAAAATTAACGTCACATGCTTGTGCTATTCGGCCAGTGAACCTGATAGCTGGCCAATCAGAGCACATCTCAATTTTTTAGGACAATGAGCTTTGTACAAATTGACCCGATTCAGGAGGCAGGGCTTAGAGGAGAAGCAAAAATGCACAGTATGTGGAAATTAATGTTTTTTGCACATTAAATCGTATAAACACAGGCAAGTAGAATATGAATGCGAGACACTAAACAGCATGATAATAATTTTCTTTACAATGTTTTGCATTGTATATACCGAATTTATTACTGTTTTGAGTACAAATAATGGAAATATTTTTAGTGTGTGCTTCATTGACTTCACTGCTGTTGGCTACATGTTGTATTTGCATGAAGTTAAACATGCCCAAACATGCCAAGGCCAATACAGGATAATTTGGTAACACTTTTTCTACACTCTTATTGCAATTGTGTAGAGATTTACATTTTGCAGAAATCTGACATGGTGATTCTGTGTTGACTTCAGCTCTCATTCAAACAGGCTGGCTTGCCACTCCAAACAACTTTCATAGTGGGCACAAGCTTATATTCCTAAGGAGCAAGGAACTTTGTGTTTCTCTTGGTATTTCCCCTTTGGGTTTCATCGGTTGTCATTGCAGTTATGTAACATTGCGATCAAACAGTGCCCAGAGCTATCCAATCACACCCTTGCGTTTGATCTCTTCATTCATCATCTCAACAGCATTTATGACGAGGTCATGCAATAGATATGTCAGAACAGCGTTTTTCTGTGGCATCAGCATGGGAGCAAGGACAATGGTGTCATGTTGCACCTTGTCGAGCTTCATTAGAAAGTGCACTTGCTTCAGTTGTATCACAAGGCTTCCAGGAAATCTGCTTTAGATGGTGCTATCTTCAAAACAATCTGTTCCCTCCACATGTGTGTGTCCTTGTTTGTTTTCATCATGCAAACACTGTTCTCAGATGTTTAATGAATAACCAAAGGGGGAATCCAATCAAAGTGCTGTTCTTCTACTCAATCAGTGTGCGCTTTATTATTATTAATATTGTAGACAATTTGTCTGTTGATTCTGTTATAATAGTGCGCCTATTTAAACACAATGACTGAAAGGTGCGCAAATATAATAGCACAAAAATAAGGATTCAGAGACATATCATCACCCCACGCACATGCAGCTCTTCTGAGTAGGGTGAAAAACACAATAAAATGATATATGCCCATATAAAATAAATAGTCTTAAACGAAATTTGAGCCTCAACATTTTTGTGTTTCAGTTTCAATTTAAATATACTTGTTTTGGCTTTTATATAGTCTTTATAATAAATGCCAGTAATGTTTGTTTTCTTGTATGATTTTTATATATACATTTTTACTATAGTTTTATAGCTGCTTAAGGCTCAATTTTCTTTTTTTTTTTACCGTAAAAAATAGACATCATGCAGCAAAGTTTTTATTTATTTATTTTTTTTTTTTATAGCCCGGAAAAAACAAAACAAAAAAAACTTTATTTAGTGTTTATCATGTAGGCTAGGCATTTTATTGTTTTATTGTTATTGTGTTGTTAGAATTTGAATTTAAAAAAACTTTAATTGAGAGTCATATCTTTAACGCATATTTACACACATTTTTATTCCGATCCATTGGTTATTAGGCTACTTGTTGCAATTTTGAGAGAAAATCTTTTCAATTTTTCAAATTTTTTATTGATTATATGGCATAAAAAGCTTAATGTAACTAATAATTAAAAAGCTGAAACCTATCTGTAACAAATGAGCAAGGGAGGCTGTCGGATCCAATTGCGAAGTGTTTATTGAAACACACAGGAGAAAACGACAGGCTGAGGTCAACAACGGCAAACGGGAATATAGCAGACAAATCCGTAATCAAGAATTCAGAAACAAGCAATGGGTCGGGCGATGAACAAACGGGATCCAGGGGGGAAAGACGAGAATAGTGGTCGAGGAAAACAAGGTCGATAACAGGAAGTTAGGTAAGAATAATAACAACAGGGGAAAACGCTTACAGAGGCAGGACGATGATGAGCGAGGAACAATCGGAAGGAGAATGCAGAGGTAAACGACATGAAATGGGAGGAGAACATATTGGTAACCGGGGGAACACATGAGGTGGGTGGAGACAAGGAGCACATGAGACTGGACATACAAGGAGTGGAAAAACACAACATACAACAGTGAGGCTGGAAGTGCCATACTAAAGTCCAACCGGCACTTCCAGCAGATCATCAGTATGGAAGTGCCATACTAAAGTCCAACCTGCACTTCCAGCAGATCGGCCAACAGGCCGATATTGCGCCCTTGAACACCCTACTGTCCGACTGCGCTGACGGTAATTCCTCCCTGAAATGACGAACCGAGACACGGCCCTAAGAGATGGGTCAGGGAGGAAACGCACCCTTCGTGACCTGACCTGAGTAGCTGGTGCCCTTCGAGACCGAACATGGGGAGACGGTAACTTCCGCGACCAGACATAGTGAGCATGCACCCTTCGTGAGTGGACAAGAGTAGCCTGTTCCCTACGGAACCAAGGTGACGATGGGTGGACCAACCGCAGCCCAGTAGTCAAGGTTTTCGCCCTCACCAACCGACTGCCCTGACGTTGTGCCCTGTACACCAGCACACGACCGAGCCGAAATCCGGAGACCCTCTTGGGTTGTGCAGCCACCAGTGGGGGTTCTGAGGAAATGACGGCCGAAGTCGACTTCCTCAGAGGTTTTGCA
This sequence comes from Enteromius thamalakanensis, assembly GCA_032357475.1. NCBI lineage: Eukaryota > Metazoa > Chordata > Actinopteri > Cypriniformes > Cyprinidae > Enteromius > Enteromius thamalakanensis. The sequence continues at coordinate 24,047,728 of JAUCMT010000105.1, forward strand.
GCCTCTGGCAGACCCTAGGGAAACTCTAGACTGAATATGGGTTCTGAGGGTTCTGGCCATAGGATCTAACTGCCCTCGTAGGGCTTGAACATGGGCAGTGGTTGGTGTGCCGGATCGGCAACCGAGTCGAGCGGGCCTAGCCCGGACCAGACTGGATCACAGACTGCGTCTGGCGGAACCGGCCATGGAGCATCAAGGTCAAAGACTATAGGTACCTCGAGGGACGGAGAAACCCCAACTGACTAAGCTTGACACAGCCCTTTGACTGCGGCCTGGGGATGGGACCCAAGACATACTGACTGACCTTTGTGAGGGCCTTACATTGTTTGTCAGGCTGAGGAACCGGAATCACCTCGACCATGCGCCACTCCACCATGCTGGACGTGGTACCTGACCTGGAGTGAACCTCACCCAACCTCTTGCGCTGGATGAAGTCGTTACCGCTCTCTGAAGAGAACCACAAGTCGAAAGGGGTGGCTGACAGCTCCCCTGGCTGTCATCCTGTCAGTTGTCGTCCTGGCACACTGAGGCAGATGACAGCTTCTCGAGCTGTGCAACCTGGACTGACTGGACTGGGGACGATGCTGGACTGGGTGGCCGGAGCTGTCGTGATGTGTGACAGTCCGCCATACGGTTTCACCTGCCCGGGTGATATCAATCGCGGCCCCTGGCACCGTGATTGATGTTTCAGACCACTTAACAATGAACATCCAACACAGCCGAAACCAATTGTATATATAAATAATTACTATTAATTATTATTAATTGCAACTATTTATCTTAGCTGCCAGTAGTACTGTAGCAGAATTACCATCAACTAATCTGTCCATTCAGCGAACACATAATGTAATTAAGAAGTGATATTTCCTGGCCACAGAAATATGCCTTCTTAAAGTATCACTGTATTAGAGCATGTAGCTAGGGCCAAGATCGTAAAGGGACATTTATTTGCAAGACAGAAACTCATGTCATTCGTGCAAAATGTTAACTGCAAAATGTGTACGCTGTGTGGCTGACCCGTTTTGAGCTCCGTGCAGCCCCTGTCGCTGCCAAAAGGAGTCAAAAACCACACATGTCAGTGCAGTCATGACTGGAGTGGAGAACAACTCCACTGGCGGGGATACTGGAACCCAACTGGGACTCCTTGCCGGGTACCAAGTGACTGTACTCGAAAAAACTCTTCAACGTATTCCTCGATACTAGGCTAAGGTCAACAACGGCAAACGGGAATATAGCAGACAAATCCGTAATTGAGAGTCCAGAAACAAGCAATGGGTCGGGCGATGAACAAACGGGATCCAGGGGGGAAAGACGAGAATCGTGGTCGAGGAAAACAAGGTCGATAACAGGGAGTTAGGTAAGAATAATAACAACAGGGGAAAACACTTACAGAGGCAGGATGAGCCTTACACAATGATGAGCGGGGAACAATGGGAAGAAGGGGGGTATAAATACAGAGGTAATGACATGAAAGGGGAGGAGAACATATTAGTAACCAGGGGAACACATGAGGTGGGTGGAGACAAGGAGCACATGAGACAGGACATACAATGAGTGGAAAAACACAACATACAACTGTGAGGCTGGAAGTGCCGTACAAAAGTCCAACCGGCACTTCCAGCAGATCATCACACTATCTAGTTCATCGCAATCTCACAAAGTTATAATCACATCTCTCTCTGGACTGCGCAGTGAATGTCTTATTTACACGTTATAAAGAAATTTATCGATTTGAGCACTGATTCTAACGTGCATAGATTAAAGGCATAATACAAAATATAGCTCAAAAGTCAACAGATCATGACAGACTATCTGTTTAATATAGAATTTGATAGATTTAAAAAATAATAGCTGCAGGTTGTTTGGTGAATGCCTATTTCTGAGATCAGAAATAAAGTGTGTCACGCTATCAAAATGAAATGCCCCCCATTGAAGATTTTCTGGTGACGGCCCTGCATGGGGTAAAACTCCTTTTTCCTCCTAACTGAAGCCTTTTTTAATCATCACGGCCATTGGTTGCTGCAGTGGTATTTTTTAAACCAGTCGGACACCGTGCAACGCCGACCAATTGCCGCAGATCCTGCTGAAGCTTGCCTGAGGGCCGGAGCCGCTTATAAAAGGGGCAGCTTCAAGCCAGGACTTCAGATTCCTTCTCCTTCAGCGACGTGCATCTTTGCTGTCTGTGACTCAAGCCTTACGCCATTGAAAACGCCACTGCAGCTGGACGATTCCCCTGCCACCATCCGGTGTCTAAAGAGCAATTTCTACTAAGCTTAAGGACGCCCTTGCAGCTGGATAGTTCCCCTGCTGGCATCCAGCAAGAGAGAAAGTCCTATAAAAGCATGTAAGACTAAATTTATTGTTACCCCGCTCCTGTTTCCAGTCTCTCTCGGAGTTCGGGGACTGAAAAAGTAGAGCTATGGGTTCGTCTTTGTTCTGCCAGACTCATCTGAATGGGAGTCGTCACAGACAGCACACGGCCCCTCCCCCCTTCCTCAATCTTCTCAGTCTGCATCAGTGCTGTGACCTGATCATCAGTGTCCCTTTTCTTGAGTGGTTTTCGTTCTTTAGGCCGATTAAAAGGAATGCTGTCTTTCACGTTTTACTGACTCATGCCTCCTCAGCTCCAGCAGCTAATGCGGAGCCGCTAGAAACCACTCTAGGTCGGCTGGAAGCTTCTTCCCCATGCCTGAGACATCCGAATCGCGCCCTTAAAAAACGGCCATTCAGAATGCTCATGTTTAAAGACATTCTCTCGCAGATACAGCTGACAGACTGGATGTTCACTGGACCTGAAAGGTACGTTCTGTCATGTACAATATCCCCTCAAAACAGGCCATTCTTGAGATTCTCCTTCAAAGGGAACAGCATTCTACTGTATTACACGGTCCAGCCCTTTGGTCTCTTCCTGGCCTCACAAGCTTTTACAAAGTGTATGGACTCAGCGCTTTCCCTTCCTAGACAGATGGGAATCCATGTTCTAAATTACCTCAACGACTGGCTCATTCTAGCCAGCTCGCAAGAGGAGGCAGAGAGGCATAGGGCATTCCCCTCTGCATTTAGACCATCTTAAATTCAGGATGAAATTTGCCAAGAGCATGCTGATGCCCAGCCAACAAATACATTCCTGGGCACTGTAATAGACTCAATGCAAATCAGAGCACTGACCTCACAGAGTGCGCCGCGACAATAATGCGTTGAGCCTCCTTCGGGATTACAACACTTTATCCCCTGAAAGTCTTCAGAGTATGATGGGTCTACTGGCCTCAGCCTCATTAGTGTTGCAGCTCGGCCTCTTACAAGACGGGCGCTGCAATACTGGTTGACAGAGGGGGTGCCACCGTGAGCTTGGAGGTGGTGCACGAAGCGCAATAAAAAACCCTCACCATGGCAGATATCTCTGATTCTAGCCTTTCTGCAACACCTGCTGGATAGGGGGCGCACCCCATCCACCCTTAAGGCTTATGTGGCGACCATAGCAGCCCACCATGACCTTATAGCAGGCCAGACTGTGGGCACAGATTTCTGATTATCAGTCTTCTAATAGGAGCTAGACGGCTCAGGCCCTCTTGCCCTTACACCATCCCCATGTGGGACCTGCCCATCGTGCTAAAAGACCTCAGAGGCACACCCTTTAAACTGCAAACTGCTACAGTGAAGCGCTGACGCTGAAAACTATTCAGGCTTAGAACTCGGGACCATTAACCATTTCTGCCCCTTTTAGGGCATTAAGAGCCTAAATTGGGTGGTCAACCTCCTTAGATGGTCTGACCAGTTTTTGTCTGCTTCGACCTCCACTCCAAGGGGCTACTGGTCTTGAAGCTAAGGTTTTCCAATGGGTTGTAGATGCTGTCTCACTGGCTTACTCTTCTTTGGGCCAGGACTGCTTCATAGGAGTAAAAGCTCATTCAACTAAGAACATTGCCTCATTACGTGCCACGACCCTCTCTGCGTAAAGGGTTAAACTGTTCAGCTGCGCGCCCAAACAGCGAGCTCAGGGTCTAGAGCCTTAAAGTGCTTTACCGGCCCGCTGTGTTTGGCTGTGAACACTCAAACCGCGAGCCTTGTATGTGCAATCAACAGTTCACCACCTTTGCCCGTTGCGCGTGCAAGTGGCGAGCTCAGGCAGGAGCCTTTGCTCATGTAACCTTATTGCTGTGTCTGGCCGCACACACGCCCACACAGCTATCTCAGGCTTATATGCCTTTAAGCTCTAGGACTATTTCAATGCATTATTCTCTGTATGCTTATGTGACTGTGCACCCCTGGGCTCACTCTCAAGCTTTATCGTCTCTCACATACATCGCAGCGGGATTGAACTTAGTGTTCTTATCAGACACAGTACAAGTGGAGTGTCGAAAGGGAATGGCAGGAGCTGCGGCCATTGGTTGAAGTAGCACAGCGTCCGTTAAAAAATACCACTGCAGCGACCAATGGCTGTGCAGTTTCACTGTGTGATTAACAAAGGCTTCAGTTCCAATGCAGTACTCGTTCCCGTGTCTCAGGGAACCTGGGTTACGAAAGTAACCTGTACTTTTCTATCACAGAAGAACCACCAGAAATCGATTTGTACAGCCTTGGAACCGGATTACGATTTTTTACAGAGGGAGTTTGTAAGTTAGCATTATCAAATAACATTTTCATTCAGTCTAGCCACTCTAAAAACTCACATTCTTATATTTACACATTCTTAAAGCTGTTTACACTGTGAAATGAATATCACACATCTGCACTTTGTTGTTTCTGATGAAAGAATTAGTCAGAGAGCAGAATAGCGAGCAAAAAAACACTGGAGTTTCAGAGATGAGTCATTTGCATTGCTTCTTGTATTCATTAGCTTAACAGAATCATGTGTAATAATGCACAGCGCTGTAAAAGCGCAACTGTTTCTAGCTCTGCATGTGACACACTAAACAATTGAATCACGTGGGTGTGATTGTATCAAATATATATATGTAAAAAATCCATTAATCTGCTATTTTTTCAAAGTCTGTCGAAAACTGCATTCAAAATCCACTTGGCTTAAAAATCTGAGAGAAGACACTTTTATTTGATTATGTGACTTATTCACATGGAAACACTAATCAATACACACAAAGCCCATAAAATATGGTAAAGAGAAGCTTAACCATACTTGCTTGATGAACAAGAACAAACCTCAAATTCTGATGGGTTTGAAGGGACAATTAATGAAAATTGAAGTCAAAATATGTTTATACATGTTTGGTATAGTGATGCATTTAAACAAAAGCTTTGGTGTATGTATTTCAGTAAGTGTGTTTAATTAGGCAAAGTAGCCCAAATGAGGTGAACCACTCAGCAATAAATGTGTATTAAAGAAGGAAACTCACCATCTAAACAAACAATGTTTTTCTTCATCTGTCTCCAAATGAGCATTTACTGGCAGTAACCCAGGGTCGTAAATGTGTTTGTTACAAGATTGTTTGTATGTTTATTATTGTTTGTGTGTCAGTAACCGTTTAGCTACAAAATGCATGTACAGTATGTTAGGTTGGTGTTAGGTGAGAGTTAGGATTACTAGAATAAGCTGGACTTGCAAAATTTGGAAACCACCAAAATAATGTTTTTTAAGTAGACATTAATGACGGCTAGTTGACATGTAGCTGCAAAGTTAGTAAAATGTCAAATCATAACCCTGGTACAGATGTTTTGAATTTGACTGTATTGGAACAGATTCTGAACACAGAAAATGTCTTGTCTGATTCAAGCTTCCTTACAAAGGGCAGCATATTTTGCAATGTTTATAAAGCTGTTAATTCTGATCATCTTTGTTTTTTTCCATTGGTGAGTTGTGTTCTGCTGCGCTCTGATGCACATGTATACTATAGGTCAGCAGTCACCTGCATATACCCGCATGTTATTCACAAGCCTGTAAATGACCTTGTCTGATGTGATAATTTATTGTAATTCAGCACTCGCTCTTAGTTCAGTCACTTTCGGGAATTCTCTGCAGATATTCTAAACATATTGATTGAGTTTGGCATGTGGAAAGCATATGTTTTTGTACAGAGAAATAAGAAAATGAGTAATGGCTGGGTAAGAAGATATTGTTGTGGTGTATCAAATAATCAAAGAAAAGGTTGAAGTATATGAGCGAGAAAGAATATCTGCCTGAGCTTTATCAATAATCTGTGTATCTATTGTTGTGTTCCTCCTCTACCAACCACATGCTTTAGGCTGAAGTTCTGTTATCTATATATGTTTATACATAAAATGCAGTGCAATCACTTCAAAGACTATTGGAAGTAGTCCAATGATCTTCATAAAATTACATTTTACAGTCTACACATAATCGAACATGTATGTATGTATTTATTTATAGGGTTATCAAGTTGCGACTAATGAAAATTATGGATAGAAGATACATTTTATCAGCTTTTTGTCCCATTTTACTTTAGTCAAAATTTCCTTTCATGGTACTTAATTAATTAATTAATTTATTGCTTGCTTATTTATTGTTAGTATTATTTATGTATTTATTTTCTATTATTTTATTTATTTATTTTATTGCTTATTCGTTTATTAATTTATTTTTGTGTCTGAACCAAACCAGATTAGGTATTTCAAAAACAAATTATGTGAGATGAGGCATGACAACATATTCATGGGTCAAAGATGCTTCATGTGCTGTAACCAGATGTCAGGCCTTTTCGGGGCATTTCTGGAATAACACAGTTTTTGGTCAGGAGAATGTGCCAACAATTTCGCACAGCGGTATCCAAACTACACACATTGTCTTCTTATTATCAAAACACTGTGCATCACATGGCTCTTTAAAGAAAGATTTATATGTTTTGCCTTGTACTCCCTACTCACTAACTCTGCTTTAAATGAGCCAGCGTGCTTTGCTCTCTACATAGATGGCATGTTAACTGAAATTAGTTGTTTTATTTGAAACCACTCATTGCACTACAGTGGGCTCCTTGAGGTGACTCTCAATTGATTGCAGAGTTTGGTATTAAGGCACAGTTCTCATGCTTATTCTCACGATTACTTGATCAGTACAGATTTCACAGTAGACATTTGTTGAAGTTTCATTTAGAGGCTTCACAAATGCGCATATCAAATATTTAATGTAATGGTTTTATAGCATTCAAGCAGCACAGAACTCATTGAAAATCTGATGTCTTTTCTCCGCAGACAGACTCAACCGTGACCATCACCTGTGCTGATAGGAAGTGGAACAAGCAAGTATCTTGTGAGCCAGTTGACTGTGGGCTTCCAGATAAGTACCATGTGCACCCTGCCCAATTTGATTTCCCAGAAGGCACCACCTACGGCAAGAAGAGCACGTTCCAGTGCAAGGAGCCTGCGCAGCTCGTGGGTGAGAAATACTGGAAAACCTCTACCTGAACTTTATTGCAGTAAAGAGAACAATAGTGTTAACTGTTAAACTAGGCATTTTAGTGTCTAGAAAGGTTTTCTTTCTCAATATTCTGAGAATTCAGCATGTAGTATAAAATGCAATGAAAAAAATCGTATTGTAATAATCAAAATAAACATTCTGATTATTATTTAGAAAATTATGCTGCTCAATTTCTAAGTTGCAACATAGCCCTTTAACATGGAATTCAATCACGTGGGGTCACAGTGGTTAGATAAGTGACTCATCCAATCAGAATGTACAGGTGCTATTCATAAAAAAAAAAAAAAAAACTATTTTTTTTATTCTTTACAGAAATGTAAACAACTATTCTCAGTCTAACAGTCTAAAAGAAATTAAATGCATTTTTTTTTTTTACATTTTAACAAAAGCAATGGCATGGCAGTCAGTAAATACTTTCCAATTTTTGAGAAAACATAAAAAATACTTTAATATTGTGAAAACTATTATGAATTAAAATGTTCTATCTGAATATAATGTTATCATTACTTTATCATTACTTTAGTCTTCAGTGTCACATGATCCTTCAGAAATCATTGTAACATGCTGATTTTCTACACAAGAAAAATTTCTGATTTTTTATTAATTCTATCAATGCCTGTACTATCACTTTTGGTGAATTTAATGCATCCTTGTTGAAGAATAGAATTATTTACGTATTTATTTTTAACTACATAAATATCATTCAATCAATCAATGTATTGATCTTCCTGATTCATAATGTGTATTGGTGTATATGTATATTAATGTATATGTGTTTATTTGTTTTGTTTTGTCTGTCGCTTATTTGAAGGCACAAATAACACTCTAACCTGTATGGAGGACGGTCTGTGGTCATTCCCGGAGGCCTTGTGTGAACTCCGCTGTCCCGTGCCTCCTCCTGTGCCCAACGCCATACTTCAGACCAAACGCTGCAATGAAACGGGTCTTAAAGTGGGCACCCTCTGCAAATACAAATGCAAACCGGGATACCATGTGGCCAAGAAGGCGAAGAGGTGCGCAAACATACATATCACACACAAAACACAACGGCAGCCACAGGATGTGGTTAAACATCACTTATGAAAACAGAGTTTATATACAAACACATCTCTACTCTTGCAGACGAGCCTTCAAGCGTCAGTGCACAGAAGACGGGCTTTGGTTAGAGGGCTCTTGTGAGCCGGTCACTTGTCCACCTCCTCCATCCGTCTTCTATGGCATGTACCAGTGCACAGATGGCTTCAAATTTGACAGCACCTGCTGGATCCACTGCAATGGGGCCAACGGCACATTGGGACAACCACCATGCAAACAGGTTAGTTTCAACAGTTCCCCAAAGACGTTCTACTAAGTATTAGCTACTCTGTAGCTACTGTACATCTCAACTATCTCTCGTTAGACTATAAGTAGATGTTATGGTTGCATTGAATTGATCAAAAAGGTACAGTGACAGTAAAGACATTTTTGTAGTATTGCAAAATACGTCTATTACAGTTTTTTTCCCCAACTGCTTAGATACATTTTCAAAACTTTGCCTCTTTTTTTTTCTTTGACATACAAATCAAATACAAAAATTGCAAACAAAAAAAAGTGCAAAAATGCCCCTCATCTCTTGCAAAAAGCTGCATTCACAATATCACAAACACATCTTAAAAGATCTTTTTTGTCTCATTACATAGTGAATTGATAAAAGTGTTATTGTTAATGTTGTTAGCTGTTTTTGTTTTAATAGCTTCTTTACAGCTTATATATATATATATATATATATTTATAGATTCTGCAATAAACATGCACATCTTTATCTGTTGTTTCCACTGGCTGTGAGTTTAGAGTGTTGTAGTGAATGCTGTGGCGTCTCCACAGGGGCTCGGCACCAATGTCATCCGCTGCAGAAAGGATGGGAACTGGACCGGAAGCTTCCGCTTATGCCCTCAGCTAAAGGGTCAATGCTCTCTACCTCAGAACCTGCATCCTAGCATCCGTGTCAGCTGCAAGAAGGGCCACGGCATAGGTGCAAACTTTTCCTGCATGACAGTATATCATGGGAATACATGATTTTTTAAATTAAATTATATTTTAAGATACTTTCAGATAAAGAACAGCTACTTTGAATTGTAAAAATATTTCACAATATTAAACAACATTAGTGTTTTTACTAAAATGTAAATGAAAGTAGTAGCATATTATGAGGCTTATTGGTAATTCTTTATTTTGATGCTCCCTTTTGAACAATCTGTTGACAATAAGTAGCTTTGCACCTAGGCCTACATGTCAACTAACTCTCATTAGAATATTAGTACACTCTCTAATTAATATCTGCTAACTCTTTATTGTGATGGT
>JAUCMT010000105.1:24061322-24077464 GCA_032357475.1 Enteromius thamalakanensis
ACATACTACTCGCCTCGCATGCTGTTTTTCGCCTACTATATAGTAGGGTAGTAGGCGATTTCGGACGCAGCATAGGTAACCAAAACAAATCCATATGAAGCAAGTCCTGAAGAACTATGAGATGTTGCTTTATAATATGAACATTTATTTACAGGTGGTTTTCTAACATTGTAGGTTTGCTGGGTAGCTCACACAGTATGGTGTTGCACTTGAGTGCTGAAGCAGTCTAGCATGGATCACCATGGTTTTGCATTTTATCTGCGAACTTTTTTACGACACTTTTGCATTCTATAACACTAAAGGCTGGTTTAGGATTGAGAAATGAGAGCATGAACCCTTTAGCAATAAAACACAACAAAAACATTCATATTTTAAATGCATGTTTTACTGGAGATCTCTCTTCGAAACTGCTATGAAATATAAAGTAAGGTACATATTAGGGACTTTCACACTGCGTAGTTCTAGGAACTTAGTTATTGGAACTAGCCAGCAGGATAGTTCCTAGAGAAACTGTTTCTTTTTCTGGTTGCATTTGCACCAGCAGCAGGAACTCTGAAATGGTTGACAGCGATGTCTTTTTAATGCGTGGCTTGGCCCATATTGACGGTGAGCTTTTCCTATGAGTCGGCACTGGAGGTCGCCGACAAGGGGTGGGCACTGAAGTCACTGGCTTCGGGAACGGCTCTCCTGGCCATGACATGGGAATGGCAATCTTGCCCGTGATCGTGGAACAGAATCCTCAGAGAAATTGAATGGCTCTCCCAGCTGTGACTTGGGACGGGACTCAGGAATAGCAATCCTGGCTGTGAATGTGAAATGGAATCTGCAGGACACTTGAACTGCTCTCCTGGCTGTAAATCTGGAACAGGCCCTCTTGTTGCATGGGCATCAGACGGAGCTCTTGTCGGCGGGTTAGTGGACAGTGGGCTGGCTCCGGAGGCTTTCCAGACACAGGTAGCCTCCCTCCAACACATGCCTGTGGTGTCTGGGGGATCCATGGGGCGATGATACAAGCTCAGGGCCGGAACAGACGGACAAAGGACCGCATCATCTAATGCGGCGACTCTGGCCAGCCGACAAAATTCCTCCGCATACCCATAGAGAGAGAGGTCCTTCTGGACCAGGGCGCAGAGGTGGGTGGCAAACTCCATCACCTTTTTTGGGAGAACACAGGAGTCACAGAGTGTACGAACCAGAATCTTTTAATTCTCAAACTCAGAACCATAGGATACAATGCAGACTTGAGTATTCATATCTCTTCAATTATATGGATTTGATTTACAATGCCTTTATGACCTTTATGGGTCTTCTAATTCTTTGTTATGCAAACTTTAATGCATGAAACAGAAACACTCAGGTTTAATTAAACATGCTATTGTAAAGATTATGGGTTTAAAAGGACATGAGGGTGAGTCAGTCTTTTCATTTTGCACAAACTATCCCTTTAAGATAAGGGAATTTCAGGATTGATCGAAGATGCTGGAAAGTTGGAAACAAACTCACTGTGCTTGAATTGAACACCACCCCCCATGCCTGTTGTGTTTAGATGGGCATTTGTGTCAAGTCAGGCAGTTTTCGGCAGAGAAATGAACACATTTCTGATTGATTTGTGTAATTGATATGATCTTCCCTGGGTGGTAATTCGAGTCTGGAGACAGAGTGTGAGGGAAAGAGGAGGCCAAATCGATGTGGCTGAAATGTTCCAGGGGGGTTGGCTGAGGTGAGATCAATAACTGTTCTCTCAACACTAGCCACCCTGTGTCAATCGATGCTGTTTGAATTGAACAGCACCTGTTCCCCTCTCCCTGCCACACAAGGGCATGATCCATCCTGTAACTCCAGGACCCAGGGCTGCCCTGATTGACACCAGTCCTAACATTAATAGTCGTGCTGTGTTTGTTGGCCGGTGCAGCGAGAACGTCCTATAAATACACACCAGCCAAGGTGTGGAAGTGGAAAAGCAAGCTGGCGGCTGTACAGCGCTACTGTGAGCTGACTGAAGCTTCAGCGGCAATACAATTCTTCATTTCCCATACTCACTTAATTTTTTTGGTTCTTTGTGTTATATTTCCTGCTGAGTCTGGCCATTCGCTTCGTGAATCAGTTATTGTGATGAATCGGCCCTCAAGAGCGATTTGTTTCAAGTTTCACCACTGACCTACTAAGGAGCTCCTCTTATTTTCTCACTTATTAGCTTACCTGACATCAGCAAAATGACTGCGCACATTGCTGATGCATTAGGCTGCCTTGGCAGACTGTGGCCTTTACGTGATGTCAGCGTCGATTGTTCATGCCGGGTCCGCTGAGGGGAGTACTAATATTAACCTCTAATTAATAAACCAAAACTTTATTAAAAGGCCTGAGAGCTAAATGTGATCTCTGGAGCTATGGGAGAGTGCTTTGGACATCTAATTTGATATTGGCTCATTCAGATGATGATGACATGCTAGTCTGAGGGAAACAAAGCAATCTCAGTTTTATCGGTGTGAGGTCACTCGGGCTAACAGATGTTCGCAAAGACTGCTACATGCAGAATATTACTGTATGTTGGGCTGGTAACCAAAATATTGTTACTTTAGATCCCTGTTAGGATTATACACAAATTTCACCATTATTCAAAACTCAAGCTCAAGTTACCTTGGTGTGACTGTACCTGTCATTAGCATACTGGAGGTTTCCCCACTCAATCCAACAAGACTGGTCAGTCTAAGACAGTACTGTGAACGCTTTTCTTCATATTTTTTAAGCAAAAGTTGTTTACCAAATAAATATTTAACAGAATGAATTGGATCGGTGATTGGATCGGTGGGGTTACAAAAATGTTTTAAAAATGCAAGGGTTTACATAGCTTTATCTTCATATTTGAATTATGTGTTGACTAACATACTAAAGCACATAAAGTTGATCATGTTTGATTAGTATTTAATTATAATTTTAACTGTAGTTTAATTTAAAATAAGTTAAAATAAGACTTGCATAAAAATGCGTAAAATGACAATAAATAGTGTTATGCATGTCAGCACTAACAGTACTCTTACTGTTTTTATATTGAACCAAGCTGTCCGAAATACTTCAGTGTTTTTTTTTTCGTTTTCACTCAATACCATTATTTTTTTCTCTCTTTTTTGCATTGATTTGCTGACTGTCATGAAATGAGAAATACCTTAGTTTGCAGTGGTGTGTACGACATGAGAAGTGGCAGGTGCTTTGTGTGTGTGTGTGTGTGTGTGTGTGTGTATTACTAGGACAGGGAATGTTTAAGGTCAGACAGTCCTTTACTTTCAGCCGGTGTCATGTTAGCCTTATTGGACCCTTGATTTTGTTTTATTTTTTATTTTGTTTTATTTTTTCCCACAAGAGCACGTGGTAATTAACTTATCTGTGTGAACACATCTCTCTCTGTACAACACCTTTAATATCTCTCTTTTACTGTATGATGAACACACTGGAAACAGTGTAACTTATGTGGTCACACAATTATACATGTTTTGAAACTGGTAACATTTCACAAGATCTTGAATTTGGATGAGTTCCTGTTTTTTTTTTTTTTTTTGGCAAGAGCTGAAAGACTCGTGAAGGTAAACATTCCTGTTTTTCTTTTTCTTTTCTTTTTTTTTTTTTTTGCAGTTGGCATGTGGAGAGAACAGAGCCCTTACAGTAACTGAGTGCAATTGTATGACAGTGTTCAGATACAAGTGATAGGGACTTTGCAGGACAGTCTCGCGGCATTTGGTACATATTTTACGAGGTGGCTAATTTGTACACATTTTTACGACCTCACTCATGAAATCATATGATTTTTGCTAATCATATGTTTTTTTTTCAACATGCCAATTCATATGAATTTGTAAGAATAACCTACACCTAACCCCGACCCTAAACCTACCCGTCATGGGGTTTTAGACAAAGCGTACAGAATCGTTAATTAGTGAGGTTGTATGAATTTGTACGATTGCCATATCGTAAGATATTAATACGTACGAATTGGTTGCGAGACTGCGTTGGACTTTGTGATTGCAATGGTGCATCAAAATTTCACGCTCTTCTTTTGTTTCTAAAACCACTTTGTTTTGTTTCACTTTTCAGCACATCGTCTGCACCATGGGCCTAAAGTGGTACCCCCATCCTGAAGTCCTGCACTGCATAAAAGGATGTGAGGTAAGAGATCTGGACACCAGTCCATATCCTCTCAAATGGCTCTCTATCCTGTGTCTTCCCTCCCTCATTGGCAACACTCTTGCCTTGACCTCCATTTGCAGAGGCCCAAGAAGATTTATGAAGATGAAGATGTAGAGGAACTCTACACTAAAGTCAGTACATGTACAAGTGACTGTGATGTTCAGTGCTCCTCCTGTCTTTCTGTTTCCCTCTCTGTGCTTGTTGATACCTGTCACTTGGTGCAATCTGTTTGTACTACAGACTGGCTTATCTACAAAAGTTTAAGAAATTCTCACCTACACAACACATGCTCTTTCTTGTTTGTTAAGAAGGGATCTGCCAATAGAAACCCTAAGTTTGCCAATTTCCGCCACATATAAAATTAAAGAATAATAATGCTTTGTTTAATCATAATTATGAAATAAAAAGTCGAAAGTGTGAGAACGTCAGAATTATGAGTAAGAACTGTGACAGCCAAGGTTTTGTTAAAATTATGACTTTCTGTCATGATTATCTATGTCCTATATATATATATATATATATATACATATACTATATCAGAATGTTGAAATTCAAAATTAAGAGAAACAAAGTCATAATTCGACATGCTAAGTCATTATTAGGTGATAAAAAATGACAAAGCCAAGTCTCATAACTGTGACTTTATCATATATTGACTTAATATCTCAACATTTTAACTCTTTAAATCCCATTATTTTGACTTAGTATCACTGTTTATTGTAATTGACTGTCATGTTTTCTTTCATAATGATTAATTCATAACTTATCATAACATATATTTTTGATCTCAAAATGTTTACTTCATTATAATTATGACTTTATACATAATAATGTATACTTTGTATTGCATAGTTAGATCAAGTCTAATAAATTGTAAATAGTATTCCATCATTTCAACTTTTTATGTCATAATCATGACTTATGTTTAAATTATGATTTACCAAAATATAATTGATTGATTAATATATGAATTCATTAAGTCTTTTGTGGCAGAAATGGGCTATTATACAAGTCTGTGAAGAACTATCCAAGCACAGAATAGCCAAAACTAGGAAATATTTTAATATAAAAACAAATTATCTGATACTAAACTATTAAAGACTGTTAATACACTATAAACTATTTAAATCACAAATTATTTTATTTTTAATTAATACATGACAGTTTATAAAAAAAAAAAAATCTTTTATCTCTAATATTTATTTGACATGAATGGAAATAAGATTGTGTAGAATACCATAGAAGGGCTGTATCCTTAATGATAATGCATTAAAAGAGGAGTTTTTAAAATCACCCAAAAATGATTTAATCAAGTCATACAGAGCACTTTTATGAATGCTATTTTCAATTGTTTGTATTGGCTGAATGATACAGTGCATACGATAATACCACACCGTTGCCATAAGTATTCAAAGATGTACATTCATCTTTAATTATTTTAATAGAACATATTTAAACATATTTAATAAACAAGTATTTTAATAGCACAAAAAACTTTCTACAAAAAACTGACCCATCAGGCCTTGAGTAACTCAAACCCTTGAGTAACTCGAAACAGCCGTGTTCATCACATACAGTAGATTAGTATATCTTCATTTCTCATGTTAGTGGTGCTATGAGTTCCTCTCTTTTTTTTTTTCTTAGCCTTTTATGGGTGACAATTACTGTGACGCCATCAACAACAGAGCCTACTGCAACTACGATGGAGGCGACTGCTGCCATTCCACTGTCAAGACTAAGAAGGTACCGTACACGTCGCAACATTTCTCTTCATTTATAAATTAAATGTGTCCAGTATGGGTGCCTTTCTTCACAACCTCACCAGAATTGACTAAATTTAGAGATCACAAGTCACTGATGAGATGCTAGATGTTAACACTGACCATCTGAATCTTACTGCACACAAGCATGGCAAACACTTTCTGGCAAGCTCTAATCTGATTGGCTACCTTTACGTAATTTCTTGGATTCGGGATACATGTATTTATCAGTATGCCTGTGGAAACAAAGCTGTGTTTACAAAATATCAGGTTGTTACGATGACCGCTTCTAAGAAACTAATCCCTGGATTTGCCCATGTCTGCCTGGTTCGTGGCATGCAGACTTTAAAGGCTTTTCAGTGTTTTGTTTGATAAAACTTTTTCACATTCCAGTTTGAAATACAACAGTCGGAATTAGAAATTAATACCAGGAAATCATGCTAAAACATTTAGAGTAAGTATTTTTTTCACAAAAGTTACAGACTTTCTGACTGCTTAAAGCTGTGTTTTTAACTAACAGGAAGATTTTCTCCTCTTATTATTTTCTTATTATGCTTTTCTTATATGTATGTTTGCCTCTTTCTCAGACTAACAAAAGTCACAGCAGACTGTTAGGATAGGTTTAGGGGTAGTAGAATAAGTTGACATATACTTGCAATGTTTTTTGACAGTCAGTATGTTGTGGCTCCATCAAAATAAAGTGTTAGAATATATTAATGTCGATGCAAGGTTACTTACTGTTAGTAGAGTGTCTAAAGTGGACTATCAAAATTGTGTCACCAACCCATGAAACAGCTCGTGTCCAAAATTTGTCAGTGTCATTTTCAGCATATAGTGATACAGTAAAGTGTGAATATCAGGAATCTACACACTGGAATCCCTGTTTCTAAAAAGAGACAGCACACATTCATTTAATATTAAACATGATGGAGCCAGCCACAACAACTGAAAACGTTTTTTAGCAATTGCCTGGTTTTTGGTTTCACATCCACAAAGCTGTATATTAAATATCAAATATCTTGGAATTGGCTGTGATGCATCATTTTCACTTTCTGTTCTACAGTACATGACTGCAGACTAACATTTAAGTTCTTAAACGGCTAAAATATTTTTATTCTCTCTCTCTCTCTCTCTTCTTTTTTTACATTAATATATGATTAAAATGCATTTAGTACAATATTATTACTTTAAATACAGTAAAGTCATAGTAAACACTGGTTAAAAAAAGAAAAGAAAAGAAAAGAAAAGAAAAACAACTATTAACTTGATTGAATGTTCACTGACACTGAAGTGAATTTTTCAAGCTAACACACTAAACAGTGGCAGCCAGGCCTCCTGAGGAACTACAATTAAGTAACTACTAATGAACAGCGAGGCACCATGTCAGGTCATGGACCTTTCTTCTTCTTTGCTCCTAATGTTATTAGCTAAACGTATTACTCTTAGATCTGCAATGTAAATATTTATTAAATGTAAATAAGTGCTGTAGATACCACATTAATGAACTGTTAAAGTGAGAAGAAAGTTGTGTCTGAAATCTGCTTTATTTATTTATTTATTTTGGATAAACGAAAAGGTAAATACCTCAAGTTTTTCCATATGTGCTTGACCATTTCCAAGAGTGTCGCTCGAGCATCCACTGTCATTAGGTGTTGTCTGCAAGCAGAAGCTCGGGATGGAACCCCATACCAACATAACTCAGGTATGTTTAAGATTTTATATACATTATGTGTGTCTGTTTTTCTTAGGACATTTCACATCACTACTATAAAGTCATGCAAAATAAATGACAATGACTGAGGAGAAATTAGAATACAGGGAACCCATGAATAATTAATTAAGAATTACCACATAATTAGTAAGGAGTTACTTAGAACCTGGGGCTCTTTCTTCGTACTATGCTTAAAACAACCGAGATCAAATGAGACATCCAAGATGATATCATCATGCTAACTATGACCATACTAATCCGGTTTTCTGAATGCACCTGTTGTTAATGACTAGTATAGCTGGATTAAGTTGTCAAGGATTTTTGCGTGTCCGTGCATTGTTTTAAAAGGCAACATGTATCGATTATAGAAAAACTGATCACAACCCCTTTGATTGGTTGACGAAATGGCAAACGAGCAAGCTCAATTTTTTTCTCAAGCAGAGCAAGAGCTTTTATTAGAGGGTTGTAAAGAATTACTACGACGGCATTTAGTTCCACCCAAAAATAAAAAACTGAAACTAGATTTATTTTAGATTAAATTAATTTAGGCATATTTTAATATTGTTGCATCCGAGCTGCTTCATGTTACTGGGATGAGATCTAAGAACTTGTGGAAACCGCTTAATATTAAGAATATGATATATATTAAAAGACTAAACAGGAACTTTTAACATAAACTCACACACTCATTTGGAGGGCGCTAGCTCTCTTATTTAACTCCTTTTTAATACACCAAAGGCATTTATGTGGGATTATTACCATAACAAATGTATCGAGTGTAATATTCGTGGGGTCATATGCTTGGAAATAATGTTTTATGTCTTCCATTTGCTTCGTTATAGTGCGCCACCCAAAAGCAAAAAGGTTGGTCCCTTTAGTACTTTTTAAACAAAGTCTCAGCTTCAGTTTTATATTGTGTCTTATAGTAATGTGTTGTTCAATTATTGATTTTGCATTGCTGCTTAAACTAAAGCCATTCCAGCTATTAACCGTCTGTTGTTAAAGTAATGTACGTTGCATGTTTGAAGTCCTAGCTCTGCATACAACCAATCATAACCCATCAGGACCGGAGACTAAATCCTGTTTACATTCAAGCTCACGGACCTGTTGCTCTGACAGAAAGTCCATGATGAGGCTTGAAGAACCCAATGATCCAAGATCAGGACAAATCCTCAACAATCAAATCCAGCTAACTTGGTTAATGAGTTACGAAGAACGAGCCCCTGGAACAGTATTCTAAAGTGAAAACACTGGGAACCCATGAGTAATTAATAAAGAATTACCACATCATAAGGAATGATTTAGAAGTACTGTAAAATATGATATTTACAATATAACTGTGACATAGACTCAGAGTCGTGCGGACCCATTTGCATGGCTTTATTCACGGTTATCAGCAGACAAAGATAATCACCAGCAAACAGGAACAACTTAGATAATCCAAAAGACAGTGCAGGCAGTGGTCACAAAGGCAGGCAGCAAGTATCAGAATCAAGATAAACAGTCCTGGATCATAAACAGAAAAACAAACACGAGAAAGAACGCTCAGAAATATCTTCATTGGATGATAAGACTTTGCAGTGCGTTTGTATAAAGGCGAGATAACCAGACACACCTGGCGCGAATCAGCCGA
This sequence comes from Enteromius thamalakanensis, assembly GCA_032357475.1. Lineage (NCBI taxonomy): Eukaryota > Metazoa > Chordata > Actinopteri > Cypriniformes > Cyprinidae > Enteromius > Enteromius thamalakanensis. The sequence continues at coordinate 24,070,606 of JAUCMT010000105.1, forward strand.
GGTGCGTGGGGCGGAAGAGTCTGGGTATGAACTAATACTCGGTTAAAGGTTCCCGCTGCTGGCGGTCGGACAATAACAATGGTGACAATAACAAATGCATATTTTTTTCTTTTTTACATTATAAACTTAAACAGCTGTTTGAGAAGAGAAGAATACTGATGAGAATGACATTTTACATGTAGTTTTTTTATTAGTTTAATTATTAGTTTAATTTATTTATTCAATAAATAAATTATTATTATTTTTTAATTAATAAATTAAAAATGCTGGCACTGACTGGCAATTGTTTTTTTTTTGTTTAAATATTAGCAGGGAAAGGGTTCCCTGTATTCTTCTCAGTCATTGTCATTCATTTTTACTTTATAGTAGTGATGTGAAATGTCCTAAGGAAAACAGACACACATAATGTATATAAAATCATGCAGACAACACCTAATGACAGTGGATGCTCGTGTGATGCCATCAGAAATGGTCAAAAATAAAAAAAGAAATAAAGCAGATTTCAGACACACCATTCTTCTCACTTTAACAGTTTATTGGTATCTACAGCACTTATTTACATTTAATAAATATTTACATTGCAGATCTAACAGTAATACGTTTAGCTAATAACATTAGTCGCAAAGAAGAAAGGGCCACAACCTGACATGATGCCTCGCTGTTCATTATTATGTACTGGTTATCTGTTCTTTGATGCCAATCAAACCAAACCTGATGCATTTGGAACATCATGATGGTGAATAAAAATAACAGAACTTTAATTTCTCACTGAACTTTTCTTTAGGCAGACACACGCAAGTGTCTCATTTGTAGCAGGACTGCTAACAACTGCTATTACAGGGATCTTTTACGATGACCCCAATCAAACAAAATCAACCTCTCCACCTCTAAATTCCTCCTTACTCTCAACTGGAACCTTCATTTAGGCTCTTTCTCTGCCTTTTACACACTGAAAGACAAAGGCCGTAATGTAAGTTTTCCCTCCAATTACACCTCAAATTGAACCCCAGGGCCCCCGCTGTCTTGTTTGCTCTGGGTCTGGATATGAAGTCTGCTATTTTCTTTCCACAGATGTGCACATCGCGCCTCTCTCCTCGGTACAGAGTCGCTCCTATTATCCCAGCTGTTGTGTTATGGGTAGCCTTGGACTACCCGTCTCCAGGGCCCTGTTTTTTCAGCTGCCTTCGTCCCCAACCCCCCTCTTGGCCCTTTTTCAGTCTACCCTGAGCAGATGATGACCAACAGGCTGTCTAGCTCTTTACCTCTGGGGATGTATGATGCACAACCCATATTAAACATGATAAAGATGTATGACGAAGGACAATTAGTTTTCTTGATGTTGTTTTCATTTCTCACTACGTTGTTTTGATGTCTATCGTTTGTCTTGTAAATTTAATGGTATACAATCTTCAGTTGGCTGTTTTTGACTCTCCACGGCTCGGGGCTTTGAATATTCTCAGGTTGTTTTCATCAGGTTGAGTAGCAATCACTCTGAGAGAACTGAATTAATAATAATGAATAAAGCGAGTGGCTCGCAGCAGGTGATCAGCACAGATACTCTAATAGAGACACTCTTGCAAGACCTGCCATTTTTTTTTTTAATGGTTCATGATGGTAACAGGGGTGAAAATTCACACAATTTTATGAAAACAATTGACACTCTATTTCTATATACGTAATGTTTTTATTAGCAATGCTTTGAAAAACAGTTGCAGGGAACAAATGAATGTTATTTACAAGCTGCAGCAAGTAAAACTCAACGTTGGGATTTTAAAGATATGTTCACTCAGCACAAGTGTTATTTATTTTAATGTATGTGGCATTATAATTTAAATATTTGAACTAGCTCTTATTATTTTTATTATTACTGTTTAGGTTTCATTAATTTGTATTTTTAATCAGCATTTTTATTATGATGTTAAAGGGTTAGTTCACCCCAAAATGAAAAGGTTGTCATTAATTACTCACCACCATGTCGTTCCAAACCCATAAGACAAATTATTTCTGATGAAATCAGAGAGTCATCTAACCCTCTGTAGAATGCAATATAACTGAAATGATCCCAGCTCTGTGACCATGGACTGTTTTACCAATGTTTTTACTGTGTTTCTGGATCTGGCATAATAAGTGGCTCAATTTTAGTTTCGCAACACTAGGATATATATATTATTATTATTTTTTATTTATTTATTTCTTTTTTCAAGTCAACAAAAATAACAATTCCTAAATAAATTATAAAAAAACAATGGGAATATTCCTATTATGTTTCCTATTATCTTGTTCTAGAGAAAGTCCGATTTCTTATAGTTGCTTGAATATAAAAGAATAATAATGAATAGATAAATAAATAAATAACTGCTACGGTCAATATTATTAGCCCCCTTTGGAAATTATTAGATTGATTAGCTCTAGGTCAAACCACTGTTGTCCAATGACATGCCAGTTTAACCTAATTTGCCTGATTAACCTAAGTAAGCTAGTTAAGCATTTTAATTGCACTTTAAGCTGAGGATTAGTATCTTGCAAAATAACTAATAAAAAATATCCACTGTCTTCATGGCGAAGACAAAAGAAATCATTTTGGACTTTTGGAAAAAGAATTGTTAATGCTCATAAAGATGGAGAAGGATAAACATGTTTATCAAAGCGTTTTCAAGTGTCAAGAACTGTAGTGAGGAGTATAAAGACACCAACAAAGTGGAGAACAAGATGGGCAAAGTCAGGAAGCAAAAGATTTCAAAAACTTTGGAAAGAAAACTAGCAAGAGAGGTTTCTAAAGACCCAAGAACAACTGCCAAGACACTATTGAATGACTTAGCAAGTCTGGAATTAATGTCTCAATGAACAGTCACCAGAGCCCTCCAAAGGAATAAACAGCGAGGTTGCCGACCAAGAAAGACTTCACTTCTGAAGAAGAGACACCTCCAAGCTAAGGATAGTTTGCTAAGGACAACCTGGGGAAAAGTGATGCATACAGGAAACATGTCTGTTGGTCAAATGAGACAAAACTAGAGCTTTTTGGCCATAGAGATGTTGCCTATGTTTGGAGAAAGAAGGCATTCAACCCCAAGAACACTGATCCCACAGTGAAACATGGTGGTGGGAGTATAATGCTGTGGGGATGTTCAATCTCATCAGGGTTGAAGGAAACATGAAAAAGGAAGACTATAAGAAGATTTTGAAAGACAACCTCAGAGAGTCTACAAGAAAACTTGGTTTGGGTCGACATTTTATCTTCCAGCATAATAACAACCCAAAGGATACCTCAATTCTGGTAAAGAAATACCTCCATATGAGCAAAGTGAGTGTACTTGACTGGCCAGCACAAAGCCCTGACTTGATTCCAATAGAAAATCTATAGGGCACACTAAAGTCCAGAGTTTGTGCCAGAAGATCAACAAATCTGGAGGAGCTTGAGAGATTTGCTGAGGAAGAATGGGCTGTCATTCTTTAGCAGACATGCTTAAAATTTGAGAACTACAACAAACAACTAAAGGCTGTTAATAAACAAAAGGGATACACTATTGACTATTAACATCAGAGGGCTAATAATTTTGACCAGCAGACCTTTTTTTTTATTCTTGGTTAAACATTCATTTCTATTTGTATTACAAACACTACAATCTTCCTGAATAAACTATTATGTTTCTAAATGCTGTGTTTATAAAATCATCTTTCTGTTAAATGTCACTTGGGAAAAATTTCACAGGGGGGCTAATAAATTTGTCTTCAACTGTAAATAAGCAAATTATTGATTTAATAACACTTGCAGCATAGAGCACTTCTGTGAAACACATGCCTCAATTAAAGTGCTCAAAGTTTTCTTTCAACGCGAGCTAAAACATCACACATGGTTGCTTCAGAAAAGGCATTTTTATCTAATCTATTAGTGGTTAATTTATTGTAAGTGGTGCATTCAGAGCATTAACTTTTTAGCAACACTTACCATGTATTTCAACTGTGATAGATCAATTAACACTGAATGAGCTTTTAATGCCAATCTTTGGAGATTATTCCTTTGAAAGTGCCAAAAATATTCAAAAAAAGCAGCATAAAGTAATTATGCCGAAATGTCACAACTGGCATATTTTCCAAAGAGCCTAGGTTTAAAACGATGCAGCCTTATAAAAAAGCAATGAAATCGCAAGAAATTCTCCCCAACTCATCCATATTTTTCAGATGTTTTTGTCATTTTGTGCAAATCATTGTGAAAGCAACCGCAAGTCCTTCATCTCTATTGTTTGTTGGCATGTTAGCATGAATAAACTCTCAACTGCAGATCTTCAGAGTGCTCTGTCCACCGCCAGTATCGCCAGTACCATGTGCACATGAGCATTAGAACTGAAGCAATGGCAGAAGAAGATAATGGACTGAATTATGTTTTCTTAAGATTAATGGCAAAAAAGTCCACTAAAAAATGGTAGTGCAATCTTTCGGGAGTCGTTAAGCAAATAAGGTGCAATAAATAATAATAATAATAATAATAATAATAAATGCATGTTATAAGACAATAAAAGTGTTTTTTGTTTTTTTTTACCTTGCATGCATGTCAACTTGTTGTTGGGGATTCCAAACCAAAATATGAACACTCCCATAATAAGGGCACTTTTAGGACCAGATGTCAATATTACCTAGCATGCATATTACTAGCATATTTGCTGTTTATTGGTATTTATAAAGCACATATTAATGCCTATTAATCTATTAATAAGCAGCAAAGTAAGATTTTACTGAGGAAAAAGATGTAGTTAATTAGTTGATAGTAAGAAATTAACCTTATAATATACTGTAGTTCAAACAATTATTTTGAAAAATATTTTAGAAACATTCAATATTGTCACAATCAGCTGGAAGTGCCAGCCCAGATCTGGGGATGGCACTTCAGTGCCCAGCAAACTCTCTGTGTTTTATGTCTGCTTTTACTCTTGGACTCTTTCCATGAACTCATGTCTCCGCCCTCTCGTCTGTTGTCAAGGTGTTTGATTGTTTGCTCCACCCCTGTGACCTACTTTCACCTGTATAAATACCCCCTGTGTCTGTTCATTGTCATGGTCCATTAGCACAGTCAACCCTTGTCTTTTGCCACTCCGTGTTCCTGTGTTTCTTTGTCTACATGGATTGTATTTACTGTGTATCGACCCACGCCTGGACTATTCTTGTGCTTTGCCTCCAACACTCCTGTCTGCCGGAAACAACCTAAGCCTGTCTGTTTTACTCTGTGTTCATCAAAACACTACACTGCAGACGCACACATGTTGGTTTAACCTAAACCTACCCCTTACAGGAAACTACAGGCACTTTTAGATTTTCAAAAAAAACACCATTTAGTATGTTTTTATGCCTTTTGAATTACGGGGACACTGAAAATGTCCTCATAAAACACCTACATATTGTAATACCTATGTCATACTCATGTCATTATACACATAAACCCGCACACACACTCACAAACTCTCACACTGACACAGACTCTGTCTCTCTCACACTGAGGCACACACACACACACACTCACAAACTCTCACACTGACACACACTCTGTCTCTCTCACATTGACACACACACCCACTTACAAACTCTTACACTGACACACACTCTGTCTCTCTCAAATTGACACACACACACACACACTCACAAACTCTCACTCTGACACACACTCTGTCTTTCTCACAGTGACACACACACACTCACAAACTCTCACACTGACACACACTCTGTCTCTCTCACACTGAGGCACACACACACACACTTTTTGTTTTTTGTGATTTATGAGGGCCTCTTCATAGGCGAGACTCACAGTATGTTATGTCCATGTACTGAACTGTAATTATTCAACCATGCCAAGGTAAATTCAGTTTTCCATTCTATGGCACCTTTAAAAAGGTTTATAAAGTAAATATGTTTTTTGTCATTTTTGCTCCGCCTTGTCTATGAGGCGCTGAACTCTGCTAGCATCAGTGCACAAGAGAGACTGAGTGTTCACTTCGCACCACACTCAACTTAAGTAATAAAGCAATATCTACACATCGCGCGACTCAACCAATCGATTATGAAATTCATTGCCAACTCTTTTAGTAATCGATTTTCATCTATGTAATCAAGTTGATAGTGGACTTCTGGAGAAACCCCCTGCTCACCCTCCACTCACCATCATTGGATTATATCTCACCTGGGGTCAGAGGTCACTGGATCATCACTGAATTTAAGAGGAGGATCCATGGAACAATCACTCTTCTGAGACAAACAGCTGTGATCAGGAGATGAAGATCTCTCTCTGTTCTCCATAATGACCAACTGTCTTCAGTCCTGCAGATGGACACATACAGTAAGAGAAGAAGTGACACATTATTCCTCCAGTAATAACAGAGAAAACTAATGTTAATGCTACACACGCAACGAGACACAGCTGACACACAATCAACTACCTGATAATGACACCTGGTGAGGATTATTCTCAGAGCGGATGTTTTAATGTGTTCACCAAACAATCAAGATCATTAAAACATTATTATTGATTTATATATCATGATCATCACAGTATAACTCGAGAGAGCCAAAGACAAACTGAACCAGAGCTGCTTCAAATATATGCAGAATATTTACTTATGCACACATATTACTCTTAGTGTTTGTTTTGTGTTCCTTAGCATCAACAAAAAAAAAAGTCAACTACATGAACTCTATGTGTTTTGTGAAAGAAATGGCACATTTATCAGCTCCGTCAGATTGCGTTTCAGTGATTGAACAAAATATGCTTATGGTTGAGAAAAGAACATTCAATGCATGAGCAACAGATCTGGTTGACATTCCTGCTGTCAGCATGCCAATTGCACGCTCCCTCAATGCTTGTGGCATCTGTGGC
>JAUCMT010000105.1:24084463-24094589 GCA_032357475.1 Enteromius thamalakanensis
AGAAATGGGGTAAATTTAAACCTAATTTTAAAGAAAACTAAAGTGTTTTTTGAACTTGCACACATATAAACCTGTTTAAAGAGACTTGTTAAGCAATATTAGCAACCCTTAAAATGGCATAATAGGGGCACTTTAATAAACCATTCAAATCATTAAAATGAGCCTTTAATTGCCTTTAGACTTATAAGCAGTCAAGTGCACACACAAAGCTTGCCACACAGAAATAATGATTATGACTGTGTCAGGGAAAAACAATAAGGAGACTGCATTAACTTTTTAATATTTTGTTGGTGACACTGACTCGTCATCTCTTCAGTAGTGATGCGCAATTGATGAGTGATGATAAGTCATTTTTGAGGTGAATGAATGATAGTCAAGGGTTGGATGCACCTGATGTATACTGTATGTATAGCCGTTAACAATCTCTAACAATCTGCATGACTTCGCCTTTTCTTTGCCTGCGACCAGTGTTTGGAGTAACGTATCAGTAACACAATAGCAATGATTAGTCGACTATTAAGGGGGAAGCCCTAAAAATTTCAGTCACAGAAAAAAACTTGATTGGGCTAGTTTTAGATTAATTTGATAAACATTTAGGCTGGTTTTGTTTTGCTGACCTGGCAACCAGAGTAGGGCATGCAAGGAGGATATCTGGGAAATTATAATGCAGTATTGTTTACATTAAAGCAGGTTTAAAAACCTGTGAGTCTAAAGCATTTAGGGATTTGTAAATTGTTGTAATTTAAAAAATTAGAAGTGATTTTAGCTGTATATAGGGCCAATCAAACCCCTCTTTTCCCATAAAAAAAGTATGTTTAGGAATTAATAAAGACACACAGTGAAATATTAGTGAAATAAAGTCATGGACACAGTTATTTTTGTGCCTGACCTTATTGCATAGTCAAGTCTAGTCAAGTAACTATTATTTATATAGTGCTTTTTACAATGCAAATAGTTTCAAAGCAGCTTTAAAGTATGAAACAGGAAAAATAGTGTGTCAAAATGTGTCTTCCTGTGGCCAGACGGAAACAGCTATTTAATTCTAAGCTGCAGCAGTCAGATTGTGCAGAGGACTTGTTCTAGTGACCATATAGGAGACGTGGTCTTCAGAGAGAATCAGTCTCTGGGGCACATCTAGATGTCCTGGTCTCTGCTGACATACAGTATGCATTTGTAGGATTGTCCTTTTCAAGTGCAAAGTATTTAAGTGAAATGCAATGTAAGCTCATAAGGTTTGCCATAGTCGATGTACCGATAAACCGACATTTTACCACCCAAAAAAGAACATCTTGAACTTCACATTAATTTGTGCTGCTCTTTGACGTGACATATGCATCTGAAACTCAGACCAGCATTGTTGAATTTTGAAGCACTACGTCTGTACCCCGATCCCCAGCCCCCTGATGCTATTTCCCTTCAACTGCAATCTGACACATGCATGCATTCTGCAGAAGTGGGGGGTCGTGCGCTGTGACGTACATGGTCTGTCAGTGAACGTGTGTGTGTGTGTGTGTTCTGGACTGGCCTCTGCCCCATGCTGACATTCCCAGCCACCATCGATGAGCCCCAGATGTGGCAGCTGGTTCAGCCACCCTAAGGGTCAAGGGCAGAGGAAACCATGTCAAATTTGCCACCCACATCTTAGTCCGATGGTGAGATAAAGAGAGAGTGCTAAACAATATCTGTGAAAGTTTGCATCAAAATAAAGGGTTAGAATATATTAAGCAGATAGTCTACTAATACTCTAATGACTGCTAGTCGACATGTAGGCATTCTACTGACAGTTACTTACTGTTAGTAGAATGCCTAAAGTGGACTATCAAAATAAAATGGAAGTTTGCACCTTCATGGGGTGGTCGATAACAATTGCCAGCTGAAAAAACATACAGACAAAAACAGACTAGTAGCCATTTCAATCTTAAAGTGCTGGTTAGGTTGATCTGTTTGATGGTTTTAGTGGGGTTTGAGTTTGGGTTGCTGGTCAGAAGAAGGTTAGCAAAAGCCAGAAAAATGAATGTGTTCAGACATGAGGGAAGGCATACGGTTGGACAGGAAATGCCATGCAGGGAAATGACGGCTGGTTTTGATATATGTCCGGTTCATGCTTGTAAAAGCTTCACAGGTACATGGCTCTGGAAAGACTAAGTGTTGCTCACACAAACATGTTTTGTTTTAATTACTTCACAATACATGTCATTTCCGTCTGGAGAACCACACTCTGAGACTACAAAAAGCTTTTTCTTTTTGTTCTCATTAGCCTTTGTAAATATCTAAACATCCTTGGATTTGTTTAAAAGGTGATACCAGGAGAATTATTACCATTATTAATTAAATAAAAGTTAATAATATATAAATTAGATTAAATACCTATACTTAAAAGCTGAAATTAAGTTTAGCTATGAATAAATGAAAAAAAAAAAAAGTTATATAGGAATATAAAAATAATAAATCAAAATTACATAACAAAAAAACAAAATTACAGAAAGTTAAAGTAAACTAATTATTTAAAACTGAAAATTACCAAAAATATGAATTTATATTGTGAGAGTATATAAATGCTACTAAAATAACACTGAATATGAATACTCAATATACTGAATATTTTGTTAGACATATGCTTAAAGTTCATAGATAAAGTGCATCTATATTGCTTTGGAGATTATTATCATTATTGTTAAGTGATGTTTGGTTAAAAAAGGGAAAATTATTGATTTTAAATAAACACATAAATACACTCTTCTAAATTTAATTAACTAAATTAAAGGAATAAACCACCATGAGATGTGTTTGTTTGCTCATTTATTTAGTTATTTTAATTAGGTAACAGCCTAACATGATATTGCAGTTGTTTCTGATGTAGAATAGTTTAATACTATTACTATTACTACTATTTAATAGTTTAATAGTAGAAATTTGTGATTTAGCTCTCTGGAATACTTTATTCTGATTCTAATAATCTAATATTCACTGTTGTCCATGTAAAAACTCAAGTAACTGAAACCTGCGATAGATAGTCTTATTTCGCAAAAATGCTAATGGCACCATCTTCCAGTCATCTAATGTAGTAAAGATGACCACAGTGTAATTAAATATTATTGCAATATTAGCTTCATCTTCTAGCCAGGGCAACTGATGGCTAGAAAAATCATTTTTTTTGTTTTTTAGTGTGTTTGTTTTTTATTGAAGAAGCGTTAAGATAAAATTGTGTAATAGCAGTACTCCACATACCTTACTGCAGTTATCGTTACTCTAAGAGCATAATCACATTAACCTAATTGCAATATTCTGTTGGAGTTTAATTGCCTACTCGCACTATGAACATAAAAAATGTCTGCGGTGTTTAAGAGAATCAACCTGCTAATGTCTCCACAGCCAGATTTCATGCTGAAGTGCCTCTACTTTGGCCTTGACTCAAACCCTCATCTGTTTTTAGGTACAAAAAGGCAGGATATTATTCCATAATCAATGCTATGAATTAGAAAGTCCACTTTGTTGTGCACCAAGATAAATTCACATATGAATTCACGTCATGAACAAATCAGTCTGTTCAGCCGCTGAGGCTAAGACAAATGGTTCCTTGAATGCGCAAATGTGAACTGCACATATGGTCCTAGTTTTGAGCGACTGGAGATGCATTTTATCCAGAAAAGCAGCTGAGGCCTGTCCCGAGGGAGGCCGCAATGCAGCAGCTGGTGTCAGTGACGCACTGACAACAGTCAATTGTGACGTCAAATGCCAAACAACATTCAAATTCTATTTTCAATCCCTCCAAGGGGCTTATCAATTTTTCAAGTCCAGACGTCTTGACCAATGATGCAAGCTGTCATTACACTCTTAAAAATAAAGCATATACATTGGCATCAATAGTTCCAGAGTCTTTAACATCCTTAAACCTTTCCATCCCACAAATAGTGGAAAAAAGTTCTTCAGGTTAATAAAATGTTCTTCACGTGAAGAAAAAATAACATCATTCTATTAAGTGTTCATTGGACGGTAACTGAAAATGGTAGTTTTATGAAACTGGTTTCTGGAGAGCTACAGTAATATCCTGCAGAGTTTAGCTTCAACCAGTTCTTGCATGGAAGATTTTAGTAAGTCTGAAGTCCTTAATTAGCTGATTCATGTGTTTTTACTCAGGGTTGAACTGAAACTGAAACTGGACACACTGTGTTTCAATGGTATCACTGTAAAAACCTCTTCTGGGATCTTGATTTTAAGAGTCTACTCTGAACCTTTTGGTTTGCATGTTTTAATGTGTTTCTTTTCTCCTTCAAGGTGATTCCGTTCCCAACGTCTTGTGATATCCGAAAAGAGTGCTCTTGCCGGGACCCCAACGCCTTGGAGAACCGAAAGGGAGAGCACTTGCAATCACTTGGTTAACACGCTCCTCCAAGCTGGTGTGCAGACTGGGACAGGATCAGATCTTCTTCCCAGAAATGCTGCTGCTTCACAGTTGTACTTCTCTTATAGCTGTTCATCATTTCCAAGTCCGAGTCTACCTGCTATCTTTTACACTATATTTGGAAAAGGATCCCAATGTCAAGACCCCATAAAGGACCAAAGCTGGTTTGTGTATGCAACCCGTAGATCACTCACAACCCCTCCAAAAAATGAAAGCAAGGCATCTCAAGGGAACCATACTAATTTGACCAAAGCCACTCTCAAAGCCAAACGCACTCTCGAATTCATAAGGGGACTTGATTTGTTTTAGTTCGTCTTGGATGTGACCTCAGTCATCCCAGGAAGGTGGTGTGTGGCATTTCTGCTTTCGCCCCACGGATGCAGACTGGGTCCCAAAACAGGGACTGTACAGTTAACTGGACAGTTATTTAATGTCTCTGAAACTACAAATCTATCAAATATTAATGCGCCATGGGGAAGAGCTGCAGGTCTCGTCGCACACTATTTATGTTCTGTTATGAAATAATGGCGTATTGAGGTTTCTTTAAAATGCACGCCGATAGATCTGTGCATAAATACGGTGAGAATGAATTGGTTTCTTTAGCATGGCTGCTGTTGTTGCTGCTACGATTGCTGCTAATTAGTCAAACAACAGACAACAGGAATATGCAGGCCATGATCTAGTGTGTCATCAGTCTGCCTGAATATTTACCTCTGATCAATATAACCATCCATGACCGAAAACCTCCCATTACAACTCTGGGCCAGTGCTGAATTTTAACTCGTCTGGTTCAATTGCAAAATAGACACAAATTCCTGAATGTAGAGGCCATTGTCATAAACCCCTTTTTTTAACGGAAATGCTTAGTTCATCCAAAATCAAAAGATTCTAACATTTACAGTACACACTATTTTTTATTTTTTATTTATTTTGTGTTCTATTAAATAAGACTTCGTTTAAAAAAAGTATTCCATACAAGTCTTCGGAAGTCATACAAGTCTTGTGTGACGAACAGGTTGAAATTACAGTGAAAATCTTTCCGTCTGCTGCAGATCTCGCTAGTCATTCTCCACTCTCTGGTTTCAACAAACAAAAACCAGTGACATCAAAGTGTGGTGTGACATCCAAAGGTGCCATATTTCAGTTTGACCGCAAACATGGAAGGTATTTGTGAGCTCTAATGGAGGGGAAAATTTTCAGGAACTAAAAACAGATTAACCTTTGGTCTGTTCCTCACACAAACCCATCAGCTTCAGAAGACTGCATGGTACTTCTGCTGTGTTTTGCTTTACTAAATTGACCGTGATTATGTAATATGAATGACAATTGGAGACTCTTATACATTCAGTGAATATGCTGCCAGTCAAAAAGGTAACTTGCTGCACATGTGCCAACTTTTTAACCACTTGTATGTGTTTTTGCCAAAACAAAAGCAACTAATTTAGCTTCATGGTAATCGGAATTACTTTATAAATGCAAAATCAGATTTCAAAATCAGAATGAAGAAGAGAGAAAGGGAAAATCACTTTAATCATTATTATTTTCAAGGGATAGGTTCCATAAAAGGAAAATATGCTGAACATATACTCAGGCCATCCAAAATGTAGATGAGTTTGCTTCTACATCAGATTTAAAGAAATATAACATTTCATTACTTGGTCACCAATGGATCCACTGCAGTGAATGGGTGCCATCAGAATGAGAGTCCAAACAGCTGAAAACGACATCACAATAATCCACAAGTTATTTTATAACTCTCCAGTCCATCAATTACTGTAACATTTGTGTGATGAATAACAGCTCATTATTAATATGCTTTTGACCTTTAACCATTGCTTTTATCTAAAACACACGCACACAAAAGTCATCTGATCTTAATTAGGTGAAAGATGTGCACAGACAAATCTGTATGGATTCTGATGGCACCCATTTACTGCAGACCCTTACAAACCCATCTGCATGGCCTGAGGGGGGGGGGAGTAAAATATCAGCATTTTTTTTTTTTTTTTGGGAGCTATTGGGAACTATTCTTTTAATGCATTCAAAAATGAACTTAAGCAGCCTCTATATACAGTATATTTAATTTATTTGTTCTTTTATGTAATATTTGGCTTCCAACTGTGAACTACTTCTTCAGACAACCCTCTTCCCAATATGACCTTACAATGTTTTACCTAGTTTCTCACTAATGTCAAAACCTCCAGGTTTGACTCTCTGTATCAGGTGTGTCAGATCTGCTTCTGGAGTGCCATCATCCTGAAGACTAGCTGCAGCCCTACTCCTAAACACCTGCCTAAATACCTTGACTAGCTGGTTCAGTTGTTTAATTAGGATTGTAGCTAAACAATTGTCTACATTGATATCCTTATATCAGCTGTTTGTTCAAAATGCCACAAGCCATAATACTTAAGCACATGGTAAAGAAATAATTATAATGTTACTGTGGTAAAAGAGTTTGCCAGGTGCGAAAATGAAACATTTCTGATAAAGTTTATCACCTTCTCCTTGAAGTTATTAATTTAGTGCGATCGGGCCTATAGACTAAGGAAATGGCGTCTTGAAAGTTGGCTGTTTTTTGGGCATGGAAAACATGCTAAATACTGAAAGATTATTTGCATGATGTTTCAATAATTGGCATCACTTTGTGCAATTGTAGATATATGGTAATTTAAGTATAGTAACTCAGACATTTATGATTCAGGAAAAAAAGAAACATTATCTGGAAGAAAGTCACACAACCATATTAATTTTTTATTTTTTTTTACTGCTACATTTCTTTTTTTTCATGATCAGATGCCGAAGTCAATATTTTCTTTTATTGTGCTTGTAATGTCACAGGTACATTGATTTATATTTCTAAAGAAAAGGTAAAATTAAAAAAAGAAAAAAAAAAAAAAGTAATAAATAATAATCTTATGTACCAGTAGTCAGTATTTGTATTAATGACCTCAGTTGCTGCACTTTTTTCAGTAGCCCGTTGAACGAAAGTTAAAACGTCTAAAATCGCTGCTATTGTTAGGCAGGACAATTTGGGAGGGGATATGTGTTTGTGGTGAAATAGTGATGTTTGATTTTCCTTTTACTGTATGATATTATCATATGCCTCTGTGATTACTGATGATTATTGTGGTTCCACTTGCGTCACGTCTGGTTTTGTCACAAACAGCAGAGCAATGTGGCATGTGGGAACATGTTATTGGATTGATCTGCCTGAACAAAACTTTGGGATCATGGAAAACTGGCTTTTAATATTTATGTTTCAGAAAGTGAAAATTAAGACTTTAAATTGGTCATTGTATGTATGTATGTTTGGATGTTGTTGGTGTTTTATGTTTGTTTCTGTCTTTTTCTGTATTGTTTAATTAGCCATCTTGTGAGTTAGATCGAAGGATGTATTATTATTAATTTTATTATTGTTATGAAGGAACTACAACAGAAAGAAAAAAAAAATATACAAAGCACGAGAGTAAAAAAAAATCCAATAATAAGTGTATAAAGATTTTGTTTGCAATATATTCTTGGGAGTGTATTAAAATACTATTACCGGAAATTATGTAACTGTACTCAAGATAACATTAGTCAGCATTTATTGCCAAGATGGACAGCAAAACTGATCAGCAACCATATCGCCAAGTTAGCATTAACAGGTTTTGTGATTGGCAGGCCTGTCAGCCAATGCTTTTTTATTTTGTTTTTATATTTTTTTTCCAACTCTGCAGAAACGTACCGACTAACCGCCTGACGTTTCCTTTTTGAATCACTCTTCTCAGTCTTATTATGTTTCTCCATCACTATGTGCAAATCAGCCGAGTGCAATTACGCCAAATATCCCTTTTTGCTTTATTTTAGACATCTGCAATCCCTCAAAGCATACAGGTCTGACAGTGTTTGTTGGCTTGTTAAATGAAGTTGCCATTGGGCTGTTTGACACACACTACTGTAAGCACCATAGGATTTCTTGCTGTACCTCATGCCTGTAATGTTTGCTGCTTCCATATTTTCGTATGTTAGTGGTTTGCGTATATTAGCAACATTATAATAGTGTACATAGTAGAACTATTTATTGAGAGTGTTATACTTTTGTAAGTTATATTTTTTATTGTTTATGTAAGTTATTTGTACAATGGTCTTATAAGTGTAGAATTTGATTATTGGGGCTCTTATATTATTTCTATTTTCTGTTTATTCTTTTATCCATTGCTCCAGTTGAAGAACAAATACCTACCATTCAATGACAGAATGTCTAAGTCACACCTCACAGTTTTCCATGCTATGGAAATACTGCCATTAATGCAGTTGGGACATGATTGTAACTAAATGTTATAATAATGTAATATATGTATGTAATTGTTCGTTAATACAGTTCATTTATTCTATGGCAGTCCCCACCAGAGGAGAATGTGATGATAATATATCTTGCAATAGGAAAAAAAAAAAAAAAATCATAAACTTCTTCCCAGTTTGTATCAAACATTTTCGAATGTGTCTTAAAAACCATCAAATTCAGAGCTCACATACATCAGCACTGGACAGGTGAAGAAAACACATTGCTGTTTTTGGCCTGCCGATATGTTTGTCCAGGTGTCAAAATATGGACGGGCACAGCAAAACATCAGTGTTCGATGAGTCAGAGTTTCTTCCCTGACTAGTTCTCACTATTGGGAGTCCTCAAAGTCGAATTATATTTATTTGAAATGTTGGTCAGATGGTGGAAAAACTGTATGAAAACAAACTAATGGAATTGTATCAAGAGCTTTATTACAGGTTAATATGAATGTCTTGACCCATTGTAAATAGTGATGTGAAAACGTGTACCAGTAAAATGCCTTGTATATTTAAAGAATTTCATTAAACACAATGATGCGTTTATGAAAGTTATTTAAATTTGAGAAATGGACCATGGTCATCAGCATTACGGTTACATCAGCATCAAAAGTTGGATTTCAAGTGTCCTTTAATTTGAGTCAGTGTTCTAAATTCTCTTGAAACAGAAGTCTTTGTGCCTGTTAAAACCCATTTGTGTTTGGTGATGCTGGCCATGTCTGCTCTTCACATTGCTAATAAATTCTAAGCAAAATTCTGACCTCTGCCTGATTCATGCGTGTAATGTAATATATATATATATATATATATATAACTGTTTCCAGTTTAGGGGATTCCTCAAGTGTGGATATAGTTGATGTCTTCTTTCCAGCTAAAATGGAGTTTTGAAAAAGTTTTAAAAATTTTTTCAATGTTTCAGCAGAGATGCATTTCTTGGCACATGCCAAGGTTCCTTACATATACTCTGTCCAATACTTACTAACACTTTGAGGTTCTATTAATTTAACATTAGTTTAAGGTGCAATAGCTAATAACAATAGGGCTTTTCACACTGTGCTTAATCCCGGATTATCGGCGTTCTAAACACCGCTTTTAACCCCGGGTAAAGACGCGTTTCACACCTGAAATTTGAAAGCAGTGTTGGCACCGCATTTTTCCCGGGGTTATGAAACCCTGCTCCGGAACAGGGTTAGCACTGTTAAGTTTGTTCAGTGTGAAAGCCAATCAGAAATCAGTGAGCATTACGCCTAGAACTGGGGCCTCATTTATAAAACTTTCTTACGCACTGATTTGATCTTAGAGTGTTCGTACGATCAAATCCACTTCAAAGTACAGATTTATAAAAACCGTCTTTGACGTGAAAAAGTACTTATCTCCACGTCAGATTCCAGCTTGGCGTAC
>JAUCMT010000105.1:24104895-24138177 GCA_032357475.1 Enteromius thamalakanensis
CCCTAAACCTACCCTTACAGTAATGAACATACATTAAATATTGTTTTACAGGGTGAGAAAAAAGAATGCAATATTGATGTGTGCATGCGCATTAAGCCCGGGTAGGAAAATCTGTTGGGTAGGACAAAATGTTAGAACACCAGCTAATCAAAGATGCACATGAATATATTGTGCAGTATATTGCCCAGCCCTAGTTACAAAGTTACCCTTTCAGTCGAATCACTTCGACGTTACATATAGGAACTCGCCAGAGAGACCAAGTGCCTTTGAGCTTTAAAGGCCAAAGAACATTGGAGTGCACTTGATTGTGCTCATGTGCACCTCATCACTGCATGAGTATAAGAGGGTACAGGTGGAGTGCACATGCAGATTTTTGCTTCAGAGCATTCGCCGTTCTGAGCTTCTACAGGAGACCCCCTCTGCGAGTTTCGGAGAATGATCGAGGAAGAGTCCTGATTTCAAGAGTTCCTGCTATCCTGCTCTCTCGTCTGACTGCGTTTAATCTGTGCGGTTGTCAGCGGATCCTGCGGACTGGTGGCCTTTATAAAGGCCGGCTGTACCAGTCATCTTGCAACATCCAGCAAGCAAAGACCTCTGAGTGCACGGACGTGCATCTGCCCCGCCTGTGGCGGATGCCGAAATGTCGGCTATGCTCCTTCGCGCCACGGCAGGAATTGGTTTGGATGTGCCCCGTGCACCTGCAGCCAACCCTTCACGGCTGGATGATTGGTTCCTGAGAGCCAGAGATGCAGCCCCACCCATCGTGGCGAGATACTTACTCGTCATGCCTGCGCCCAAGCTCTTTGCCCCTTGCCACTCTCGATGGCGATGCAGCCCGGGGATATGAGGCGATCCCTCAGGTTGAGTGTGCCATTGCGGTGCATCTGTGTCCGCGCAGTACCGCTCCCTGGCGGGTAGCCCCGGGCGTCCGTCCAGAGCATGTAAGCTGTCGTCTGCTCTGGCAGGCAAGGTCAGGGTTTTACAGGCCTTCTTCGTGCTAGAAAGAGCGGTGGGTTGAGACCATCCTGGACCTACGAGCTTTGAACCGGCCCCGATTCTGCCTCAACACAGACACCTTCCTATGTTTGTGTTTGAGGGTCTAGCATATTAGTACATTACCCTTTGCCTGTCCCTCTCAGAGGGCGCCCTCTCCCTGCTGAGGCGGCAGAGGAGCATCTGCACCCTTAACTATTTTGACGGCTGATAATAGCTCACTCGCGGGATCTGTTGTGCATGCACAGGGACAAAGTGCTTCAGTACCTTAGCCATCTAGGTATTCAGGTCAACTGTGAAAGACCAAACTCTCCACGGGGCAGAGGATCTATTTTCAAGGTATGGAGCTGGACTCGGTCAGAATCACTGCCCGCCTCACCAACAAGCGCGCAGGCCACGCTGAACTAGATACGTTCAGGCACAAAATAACGGTCCCTATTAAAACTTTTTAGTGGCTCCAGGGGCATATGGCAGCTGCATCCGTGGTCACGCCGCTGGGCTTGCTTCATATGAGACCGCTTCAGTGCTGGTTACACGATCGGGTCCCGAGATGGGCACAGCACTCTGGCACACTCCGGATTGGCGTTTCCCTGCAGAGTACCCCTGGGACAGGTGTCCAACATGGATGCCTCCTCCACGGGCCGGGGTGCTGTATGCAAAGGGCAAGTAGCCAAGCGTCCAGCTGCTTTGACAAATAACATTGCCTCGAGTTTTTAGCCATACTTCTCCAACAAGCACGGCTGGTCCACACGGACAATACAGCGGTCATTGCATACATCAATAAACCCACTACACTCCCGCTGCATGGCACAACTCGCCCGCCATCTGCTCTTGTGAAGTCAAGTGGCTGAAATTGCTGCGTGTTGTTCAGATTCCATTGATACTCAACCGTGAGCCGATCATGGCAGTCGATCCACCTGGAGAATGGCGACTCCACTCCCCAGGTTGTCTTACTTCGAGTTTGCCCTTTGCCTGTTGTTTAATTCCCTCCACGAGTCCAAAAAATTACTCGACAGGGATGTTGTTCCTCCTAAAGAGGACTATCAAAATAAAGTGTAACCTTTTTTTTTTATGTTTGGCTTGAAAAGTATGCATATTTAATTGTGTATTAACAAATACTGTATGTAATTTGTCTTTGAACTCTTTCCCCATCATTGAAAGAATTTTCCAGGTACTGTATCTGTTTTTTAACTGTTATACACCCTATTATCATCATTCCGAATCATAATTTTCTTTCGCTTTTTCTTGCTTTTTTAATAAAACTTAAACAAGTGTTGGTTAAACAAGAATGCATGAAGCAAGTATATTTCTGTATGATTGTTTTTGGTTAAAAGCAGAGGCTTTTAAATGGAGAATTATTGAGGCAATTTACTTTTTTTGAAAATTATCAACAAAGCTGGCAGTGGCTGTAATTAATAATAATAATGAATATTGAGAAAAAAGATCAAAATGCTTATTAGATAGTTTCGTATTATAGAAAAAGGTTGACAAAGCACTGCAGCGTTTTCATCATGAGCACTGCTTTGTTTGGACATTGCGTTCCTCACCTTGGGCCAAGCTCGTCCTCGCTCCTCCACACAAAGTCTCCAAACTTCTCGTAGTGGGAATTGTAGTGATGCTGTACACGATACAATAGTGGGGGCGAAATCTCCATCAGGGTGTTGTAGGCCGTCTGTTGCTCCTTTCCACTGGTGTAGCCATTATAAAGGTTGTACACTTTGTCTGCGATCTCTGTTTGAAAAACAATCAGATCTGAAACCTGAACTGTCTGTTCAAAGAAAAAGCTTTCTAAGAAAATCTGGTTTTTTTTTTTCAGATGTTTTCTCTCTTTTTAATGGCTGACAAATTAAAGCCCTTCTTTTTGCTTTGTGGGGCTTTCTGAAAAAGTAGTACACTATAGAACATTTTTAAAAAGAGTAGTTATTAGGGAAATAATATCCTTAAGCATGAATTAAAAGTAATATTTTAATAATATTTTTAATTTATTTAATGTAATTAAGCACACCAAAGATCAGATTTCCCAACTTGTTTTAATGGTTTCTTATCACACCACATTATGACTTGCATGGATAAGTTTTCCTTGCCTTTGAGTGAACTTTCTGCAATCTTACTTTTACTTTGACATGGATTTTGAGTGCTGCACTTCCCTTATGATTCATACTGCTGCCAGACCTGTGAATTCTGTTTGAGTAAAATGGTCTAGCTGCTATGGATGACGTAATCGTAAACGGGCAGGACATGAAGAGCTGCCACCTCAGATGGGTGTGAAGATGACATTTCACTGGCACGCTGCTCTCTCTGTTCCTTCACATGTGTGAATGGAGTGAAGGAGAATAGCAATGTACCTTCTGCTTTGCTGTCATCCACCATTGGACATGACGTGCGGACAGTCACAAAGCTCACATCTGACCGACTACCACGGCTGTCCACGGCATACAGAGTGAACCTAGAACAGAAGGAAGCGTGGATGTGAAAAAAAAATCAGTTTCAATGTGAGTCTTACTCTCTGTTTTGAAGTTCCTTTGTAACTGAGAAACAAAATAACTTTGGGTTTAGTCAACATAAACATGACATCATGTGACAAAATCATTAAAACCGAAAGGTGTCCCTGACAGAGTGTTTCTGGAGTTCTTGTTTATGAGCCTCAGACCACTAAAAACATGCAGACAGGAGTGCAGGGATTCCAGTGGATTCTGTTAAGTTAGGAAAATTGCGTGCATGTCAAGAAAAAGAAAAAAAGAAAGAAAAAAAAAACAGCCATTACAGCTAATAGCAGCTTAAATGGGACTCCCACTTCCTCTAATGACGGAGTTCCGTTTGGCAGATACAAAACACACTAAAGCTGCTGCTCAGCATTTTCTCAGACCACCCAGCACAACGTGCGCTAAACAGCCCTGGCTCCGATGCTAATCACAGGGAGAAATGGCCCACCATCAGCTGGCATGAACACTCGGGTCATTGAGGAGACCGATCCTGACTAGTTTACTATGTTTGATTGTCTATGTGTACTATAACAGGCTCTGTCTAGTTACAATTATTATTAAGCAGAGGCTACATGTACAAAGCCTAGAAAAACAAATGCACTAAGTGTAAACTGGCAAATCTGATTTATTTATATAACGCTTGTATCAAAGCAGCTTTATGAAGTCATACTATTATGTCTTTAATGATTTAATTTACATAGCTGTCTCATGTCTCAGGTTAAAATTCTGATGCTCGAGCACATGCGTAAAAGCGTTTCTCTAGTATTTACAGATTTACTTAACAGGGTAAATTAGCATTAGAGTGCAATTCCATAAAAGCGGCAATAGGAAGCTAAAATTCTGAAGGTGATTTACTAACAAGGTAAACATGCAAGAATCGGATATTATCCATAAAGAACCGTCGGAATCTACCAGCAGCGATGTAAATTACTGCCTACTTAAGGCTTTTTTGGCCTTAAAGATTGTTTATGCTGGCGGAAGCTGTTAGAAAATCTGGCCCTTAAGTGTAAATAGATTTGCAATATACGATAACAATTACAACATATGATTTTAATTAATATTCACAGGATAAGTAAATGCTATCTTGAATTTGCTTGTTTCTATCTCTAAAGTACACTCCTATCAAAACCATATCAAAACTGTCAGCCCATCCCAACAACAACACCACATTCTATTACCATTTAGGCCAATTGCCTTATTTCCACTTACAGAAATTTTCTGAATGTTTTAGTTAGAAGTACAATGAATGTCTTTCTAAGCTGAGGGAGAAGGAAAAGAATGGAATTTGGAAAAAAGACGGAATTAAACTTTGTTTGGCTTAGCCATGGTTATAAAATTAAGAATAATATTAACCCTCCTGTCACAGGAAGGAGGCGAGAAGACATGCAACAAGAAATCCAGATAGCAAGACAGGTAAATACAGGTAATGGAACACAAGGACCGGGTTGATAATGTAATGAACCGTGAAGACACACAAACAAATCCAGGGATTTATACACAACAAACTAGGTCAATGGGTGGATCCAACAATGAAACACCAAGACAACTGACGAAATGGGCGGAGACATGAATCAAACACCAAGGCAACAAGGTGGAGGCAACAAGGTAGGCGGAGACATGAGATTCCATGAATGAAAACAGATTTAAACACACACACAGTTCGCTGGGCACTCGAGTGCCATCCAGTGTCCTGAGCTGGCCCATTCAGCTGATCATGACACCTCCGATCCATTAATTATCATGTCATTAAGATATATATTACACGTCAATGGTCATGCTAAGAATGTAGATACCAAATATGCCATAGACCTCTCTGCCATTTTGATTATTTTAAAACCCACTTTTGATAACTCCTACTAGGCCTAGTAGACTAGGTGCAATTTTTACCAATTCAAAGATCATCTTCAGTGCATAGTGGCAACATGTTAATAATTTCACAACGAAAGACAAAAGAGTTTTATCTTGCTGCAACAATGAATTTGATAGCGTGTTGCCAAGCTGCATTTGAGGCTATATCTCTGCAAAGCTTTGGCATATCAGCACCAAACACTGTTTGTGTCCTTTTTTACCCAACACTAATCACACCAAACAAGTTTGGTGTCAGTGCCACCTTTTGTTTAAAAGTAATAAGCATTTACGTGATTGTATTTAAATGTTAAATGCCTTCATGCCAGTTCCTGATCCTTGCTGCCATGTTTGCATTTTGCCTCTGTAGTGCTTTGGCCCCTTAATTGCTGCTTAATTATTATTGTCGACCTTCCCAAGCTAAAAGCACACAATTTTGTAAAATGACATTGCATATCATTAAAGGAAATTACTAGATTACCCAAACCTATTAATTAGAAAGGCTAGTTTTTTGTTATATAACAATGGGTACATAAGACCATGGTGTTTTGTCAATATAATCCCAGATAAACGTGCAACAAAAATTATAACCATTTATAAAGACTATATTCACAGTGACCTCTCATACTTTATGGCTTAAATTATTAAGACAGTTAATTCACACTCGTAACTTCAATACAGTAAAGCTCTAAATATTGGTACAGTTATGGTAGGTCAGGTTTACTATAACCATGAATTAAGTAGAATAGTTCCAGGTTTATATCCAATGTGCCAGTATGAGATTAAATCGAAAAGCACATTTTGAATATCTATTTAAATCCATTCATTACGAGAAATGCTGTTGTGCAGTCATACCGTAAACCAATATTGCATGCATCCAACCCCAAATTGCCAGTCAGAGAAGAAATTTCTTCATTCCAGCTTTGTTTTAAAACAAGCAGCACTCTGCCATCAGATGAATTTGATGAAATGGATATGCTCTCTGACTACCCATAAGACAACGGAAGGATGCCAGAAATGTCTTTTCCTCACTTTCAAGGGGACGTTTCTTTACACGGCACGGTTTCGACACTTTGACTGTTTCTTTGGAAATCCATATTTCAACAACCACCAGCTGATTGTTTTGTTTGTAATACGGTCTGTTTATACATGGCTTGCATAGTTTGCCTGATCTTGTTATTCATTGAACGAGTGTGGCATTCCTTTGCTAAACCTCACCAAAAGACATCACCCCAAATGCAGGCTATCCACCATCCCCTGCCAATCTCATCGGAACAACACTGGCTCGAACAATCACATTGTTTGAATTATGTGGTTGCGCGGTCGCCCAGTAGAGTGCTTTTTTTTACTTTTTTTATAATCAGACAATTTGTAGTTTGGTTAAAGGACTTCAGATGGGGAACTCGGGAATAGTTGCTGTTTTGGGTTGTTTTAAGGTGTTGCAAAGAATCCTTTTTGTGTTTACATGCTCTCCCACTCTTAGGGGCCATTCACACAGAACGCATTTTGTTTAATTCCAGTGCGCTACTTTTCCATTGTTTTTATATATATAAATGCATTCATGACTTTTACTCTCATGTATCACGTCTTTTGTAGTGCTATGTTTTTTAGACGCAGTGTCTAGTTAAACGGATTTCAAGTTTTACATTCAGCATTGCTCATCAATGTCAGTTCCAAAGCTGTGGACAATCAGAAGAACTTGGAGGCAGAGCAAGCACTGTGAGCTTCTTTCTACAGCAGCAAGTTGGCATGACAACTGTTTTATTTGACAACAACATGGCAGAGGAGGGGTTTTACGCAGCGCTTTTTAAGGCAAGGTAAGTTAAGGTAAACTTTATTGTTCCACGTGTGGGAATTTTGAAAAAAAAAAGCTCTGCATCTTGCATTTTTAGATTCAGATCCTTCTGTGTGAATGGTTCTTTAAAGGTTACAAAAGGAGGCTTTCACCGTGTTGTCACAGAAGGAGCATTTTTGATTCCCCCAAAAACTTTCAGTAACCAGATCATACAAGAAAACTAAGATCACAAGATTTAAAGAGAAAATGAGACTTTGACTAGTGTGGATGAAGCTTGTTATTGCTGTACAATGTTCTAAATGAGTTTCTAACATATCTTAAAACTATTTAGCAATAGTGATTTTTAAATTCATAAACAGAAAGCAAAGCAGCAGTGTCATTATACATTGTACTGAATAAGCACTTACGTCATTTCGCTAATGAAAATAAAGGTTCCAAAAAAAGGTTTTCATAACAATGTCATAAAAGAACCATTTTTTTGGAATCTTTTAATTAGTTATTTTTCTGTTTTTTTCTTATTTTCTTATTTTACATGGCATTTCTGTTGTTTTCCGTGCAATACTTTGTTTATTATCTTTGCTTCTCTCTCTGGATGTCAAATGCCATTGAAATCCAACTCCAAGTTTGAGGAACTCTGCAAACAACTGGCAGTGATAAAGATCACCCAGGAGAACAAAGGCTAAGTGGTCTGGCTCATTGCTGGGAATGTCAAAACACGAGGGCAAAACACACATTCCCCTTCGCCCCCCAGGAACAATCCCTCTCTCTATTTCTTTCTTTTCCCTTGCCTGGCTGACAAGTTGTGCATCTCTCATTTTTTCTCACGTCAGCTTCACCATTCTCTGGTTACTCCTGTATGTTTGGCTTTTCACAGCTCATGGCTGTTTTGATTCCTGGCACCTATCGTTCAGCCATTAAATGAGTTATTTTTGGCAAATCTCAGCACTGATTGAGATACTGTTGAGATCTTCAACAGACAGATAGACGTATAGCTTTTTTCCACTGACTTCAGCAAATATCGCCATGTGCACATAATGTATTCTCATTTTTTTTTTTCTAGGACAACTGAGATGTAAAGTGAGAAGAGCAAGGTTTTCTGATGAAAATGTGAGTGGTACTTGTGGTTGTTATACAGTGACTATGTTGTTAGTGGTGGTCAAGGCATTGTTGTACAATGTTTTGAGTACCGTTGCAGCTCAAACTTTTAGCTCTAACTTTCAGCTCTGCTACCATTCTGGATTGCAGAGGAATAAGAGACGGGTAAAGAAAGTTCAACACTTTTACTTTATAACACAAATGTGATGTTTAACCAGTGGTGGCCAGTAACAAAGTAGTTGTAATTTGTTACCGTACTTACAGTAAGTAAATTTTTCAAGTATCTGTACTTTACTCAAGTAGTTTTATTTTTAGCAACTTTTACTTTTACTTCACTACATTCCTAAGCAAAGGATCATACTTTTTACTTCACTACATTTCATAATATCAATCAACATTTCAATATATTGTTACTTATATATCACATGCTCTGAGCGAGACGCCCGATTCAATAACAAACTGATTCTTTTTAATGAACCTGTTTAATCAAATCGCAAATCGCACTAAACGATTCGATTGCAGCTGTTCTCGATTCGACAGCTCACTGATTCAAACGATCCGCTCAGAGCAAGTCTCCAGTGAACCAAACAACTGACGTATGCGACTGATGATGCGTGAAGTAACATTAACTGAAAATCATATTTACAGTAGGTAAAAATTGTTTGTTACACAGCAGTAAAGGGTGATATATTCAAGTCCCCTGAAATTAATGCAGACACATCAACACAAGTGTACTCCCTGCTGCTGTAATGTTAGCAGTTTTATTAAAATGCTACGCATTTAGCCCTACATCTGTGTTTATATTGTTTATCAACGGTATACATTTTTTTATATTGTTTGGGTCAACTATCCGAGTAGACAGAATGCTTATTCATAACCTTATACTGAAGATAAGTAGGTCTAAATATTGTTATCTAACGTTAATGCTGCTTGTTTAGCTAACAAGCTTGCTAGTGCTAATTTATAGTCATTTTTAGATAATGTCCAAATATTTTTTGATATATAACATCAAAAGAAAGGATTTGATATTCAGTTAACTACAGTAATTAACAGTTGTGTACAAATGCCCTCTGTGAGTGTTTGAGAAAAAAAAAATATATATAATATTTTCCTTAAAATGTTTATCCTAACTTATCTAAATTCTCATTTCATATATAACGTTCTGCAAAACAATAGCCTACGCTTCAAAACACTTTTTTTCTTACAGTTGAAGATCAGACACTCAAAACTGTTTTCTCTCAGGTACATTGCAGTGTAAGCTTCACATTAAACATTACTGCATCATCCTTGTCAAAAATCTCAGGTATTTTGAGCAGAAAGATTATGAAAAATTAAGAAGACTGTAAAAAATGGCTAAATAAATCTATCGGTACTTTTTTACTTTTTACTTAAGTACATAAAAAAGCATGTACTTTTGTACTTTTACTCAAGTACAATTGAAAAAGGAGTACTTTTACTTTTACTTTTAGTAATGTTGGATCTGTACTTTTACTCAAGTACTTGATTTGTGTACTTCGACCACCTCTGTGTTTAACTTAAGTCATTTTTGCTTATTCATATGGTTGAATTGGATCATCGAAGATCAACAGGAAAGTCACTGGTTAATAAAATGGGATGAAATACATTAAATCTAAATACAAGAATATCAGTGTTATTTAACATTTATTTACTGGAGGCTTGCATCATATTTTAAGTTTGCATTTTAGTTTTGACGTGAGAAAAAAGTGCTTATTAAGATTTAAATATAGATATTTATCTTACAAAAATGGGTATGAGGAATGTATTCACCCCCAGAGCCATGTAAGGGAGATTTTCTTAGGAATACAGGATGTGGACATTATTTCACGTCTTCCGAAAGTGTAATGGTTATCACTCATTTAAAAGCTTGGAGGGGTTTTGAAAATTTTTTATTGTAACTCCGATTGAATTTGTCTAAAAGAAGAAAGTCACATACAGCGAGGATGTTTCAAAGGTAAATAAAAGATAGGATAATTGTCATTTTAATACAGTTAAGTTAGTATGAGACACGACAGTCATACACAAAATGACGCAAAGTGAAAATAACATGGTGATTTTTAGTTATGGAAAGAACAGTTACCATGGTGAATATAATACTAACATGAATTTTAATAACACCTAGAAACACCTTCGGAATAAATTGAATATCATTCCTTCATGCAAATCATTCCCAGCTAACACACAGTACCACTTATGTGATTTATCTGTATTTGTTCACACATTGCATGCTTGTAGTGTCTGTGCATGAAATGAATGATGATACAGCACGGCGCAGCGTTTGCACATGCTGTAGAAGAGTGTGGGGCATTACTGTATATCTAGCAGGACAGAATAGTTCGCTTTTCTGAGGTGAGAGACTTTTCATTACATAACCAGTTACGAACCACCACTTCCCCCAAGGACGATGGTGGAGCCGAAGGGAAGGGCGAGCCTGACAGAGCTGGCAGGACGAGGCCGGAACAGTGGAGTCCAGGGGCGCCGGATGGTCAACTCCTGACCAAGGCAGAGCCGGAGAAACGAGGGAGCCCGGTGGAGCTGGTGGGACGACGGGCCACGGTGGAGATGAGGGAGCTATAAGGAAAGGCAGAGCTGATGGGTCGGAGGAACGAGGTGGAGTCCAGGCTTCGGCGGAACAGGGGATCTTTGCCCCAGAGTAGAGCTGGAGACTGGCTGTCCTGAGGCGAAGCAACACGCCCCCATGGCACTGTTTGAGGGTGAGTCAAGGGATTGACCAGAACCAGTGGAGCTGAAATGAGAACACTGACTGGCGTGAGAGGAGGTGGGAGAGAACACAGGAATACAAGAGCTGTACGGAAACAGCGGAGAGCTGTTCTTGGAGCTGGGTATATAAGCTCTCCACACCGGTCTATCAGATCTTCCTCGGATATATTAGTAACTTCCTTATAATATTGTCCATGACTCAAATCAAGCTCACCCTCAGCGGTGGAAATGTGACTGGGGCTCTCCTCAAAGCCCTCAATGATCACTAAAATCCCCTCAGTGACAGACGCTGTTGCCGGCTCACACACCTGGTCAGATGTCACACTCTACTCTGGCTCGTGTGTTGCCCTCTACCGACTTACTCCATCTACAGTGGTACTACTGCTGTAGATGCTGGTGAGCTGGTCTTTAAACGCTCTTGCGGTGCATTTCTCTGTGGTGCACCGCATTGGATGGGCTGGCATTCTGGCGAGCCACGTATTTGCTGTGTAGGCTTCGGAAAGGTTTGGTGAGGTGTAAGTCGAGGAGGCAGCCCCTGGCTGAGACGGTGGAGAATGATCTCAGCCTAGTACATCCTCTTCTTTCGGTATTGGTCCGTTATTCTGTCACACTCGTGTAGAGTCCACAAATGCAGAGACGTTGGAGCACTTTAACAGGATTTAATGTACAAATAGAACAAGGAAGAGCAGTTTAACATGCAGTAGAAATAAACGATAACAGACAAACACTGGGACACAGAGATCAACTGAAGTAGGGAAGACAATCAACGGAAATGAACTAGACACACTAATTAACAAAACTAGGTCACATAACAAAACACAGAGCACATGGCAAAACACAACATGACAACTGCACATGTGACATGACAGAAGATGATAATGGATCTGGAGACAGAGGGTGTTTGCAAGTGTATCTGGATGGATGCATCTGTTTAGTAATGAGAAAGGAACAGATGCTGACATGTCAAGTCAAGTGATGCTGATTTTTACAATACTTTTTTTGTAAAAGCTTTGTTTCAAAGCAGCTTCAAATGAATAAATGGAAAAATCTTATCTTAACTTAAGCCTTATCACTGCTAGAAGGCATATGGCGGTTATGAGTTTACTTGGTGCTTGAAAATATGCATCTGGGATGTTTGATGCTCTAGATCTTGTTGGATTTTTCCAGAGACCAAACATTTGGCTTTTCTGAAGCACAAGAACATTTAAAAAAATACTTTTGCAAGTAAAATGTTTACAGTGTTCCTCATCGGTATGCTAATCTCAATATCAGCCATTTAGGAAAAAGAAATCAGGAAGCATTTATAGATCTTCTCATAGTCTCACAATGGGTTGCCTTCCAGTGCATTATTAGCTAAAATAACACATATTTCCCGGTTTGAAGGGTTTGTTTTTAACTGTTCACTTAAACTGTAAAATATATCAGAACATATACAATATCAGAATATATATATTTTTTCTTTTTAAGGAGACAAGGGTAGAAGATTAATGTACCAATAGATATAGTTTATGAATTGTTTTGTCCTTACAATGAGTAAGTCTACAGCTAAACAGAGATTTGGACCATGAACCTCAGTGAGCATATGCATAATTCAGGCATCTCATAATTCATGTCACAGTATGGGTCATACCAGGTTTATCATGTTTCATTGTGTCAGTGATAATGATTTATTCTGCCCTCAAAGGATCGTTCTTTTTAGGGTTTGTTCTCAAAGTTTCACCACTAGCTTTCTCCAGTTATTCAACAATGCTACACTGTGATTTGTTAATTGTTACAACATAGCCTGTTTTGAAAACACATTCAGTTTGTTAGGCTGATTTGGTGATGACTAAATACCCAAATTGCATTCACTTCAAATTGCACAAAATTAGCGATTGTGCAAAAGCTCAATAAACAATGCAAAAATTACTCTTGTAAAAAGTGTTGAGTTATGACTCTGCATTCTACAAATACTGCCTGGAAAGCCAGAGAAAAACAGCAAAAATCACTGTTATCATACTCTGATGAAATGAACTACAGATGACCCATTTTGGCATCAGTTAGACAAAATACTTTGCGAAAACTGAGGTCTTGCTGAAGAACAGAGATGTGTGGTGGAGTTAAGTCATCAAAACCAAAATGAGAGAATCTTTCCAGAAACAAAGATAGCTATAACAAAAGTAGCTTGTTCGTAGTATATATGAGGGACAAAGCTGGCAATAATATGGAAAATCACACAACATTTAGGAACTAAGTAAAATGTACACAATGTTCTTTTACCCCTCACCTCTAACAGAAACTCTGGAAGAAGGTGGTACAATTAAATTTGACACTGATGAGGTTCACCCTGTTCATACGAAAACCATGTTCTGACATGTCTTGTCACTAAAGGCCTAAAGTCCCAGCAAAGAAAAATGCAGTTTTATTACTTGTCAAAAAAAGTTAAATAAACATCTTAGAGAAATAACAATGGGCTATACCACACTTAGCAAACTTTAACCACATCATCCAAACCACATCAATTTACTTTCCGGAGGTCTTAGGACCATTAGATCGGTGTTGGAAGGATTTGTCCTTCCAAAGCATCCAGACTGAATGTATCACATTTGTGCTTATTCCTCACTTGCAGGTCAGAGACTACAGCTGCAGTCCACATCATGTGCGTCTCAAAATTGTTAAAAAAAAACTAAATATATAGTGGCATACACAAAGTTTATGTACATTTTTAGGGTAACTAATACTGTACTTTTAGAGTATGTTTAAAAAAGGGTACTTTTAATTTTTTTTGTGAAAAAACGGTACATAAAATGATTCGTTCTATTGGGTTAATTCTGTTCAAATGCTAGATCAAACCAGTTGGTTCACTGGTATGACATTACCAGTTTGCTGCGCATAAACCTTATACATTAAATACAGTGTTTAATTTATACATTAAATAAGCTGTTATAAAGTATGAAATGAGAACCCATCAAACCCGCGTTATCTCTGCGCAGCGGCTCGAATGTGCTTTCATTTAGTTATGTTCAGATGTTAAGTAGTGTTTCCTTCTCTGTGAGAGAGGTTAATTAATATACTTTAAAATATAATTTAACTCAGTGATGCAAATCAGAATTTTCATCAGCTGTTACTTCTGTTTTCAAATGCATAACATCCTTGAGAATTCATTCTAATATAATGATTTATTGCAGTGTTTGTGGCTAATATTTTTGGTACTTGTGACATTTTGTTCTGGATACTTTTATAAATAAAAGGCTAAAAAGAACAGCACTGATAGTAAATCAACATATTGGAAGGATATCTGAAGGATTATGTGACACTGAAGGCTGAGGTAAAGGCTAAAGAAAATTTCTGTTTTGCATCCCTAAAATAATTACATATAAAAAATAAACATTGAAATCTGTGTGTGTGTGTGTGCGTTAGGGCTGCACACTTAATACATGTTCAACTTATGTTATCCTGCAAGCTTCAGATATGCAAAGATTTGGAAAATGATAAAATACTACTAATAATAATCACATTAGGGCATTTTTCAAAAGCATTGTTAGCTAAATAAGTTCCGTAGTTAAAAATATGCAATGAGGCTGTAACTACATCTCTTGACCTCTGCTTTGAAGATTCTTGTTCTCTATCGAAAGCTACTCGTGATGCTGCATTTCAATTAAATAACCTCAGTAGGTGACATCATTTGATTATAAACTGACACACCTTATGTGGCCAGGGGGAGGGACCTCAGTAGTCTCTCCTCTTTTTTGGCGGTCAGTTAACTTGTTTACAGAGTAATTAAGCTGAACATATCCCTCATCTTTGGGCCATCAACGGAGAGACCCCTGTGGCTGAACGAGAGTGTGGCGAGTTTTGTGCCTCTTCACAAAGACCGGGGAACGGCTCGCTGAACTCCAAAGAAGCCAGAAATCACTGACGAGCTGTGCAATTTCGCGTTCAAAATTGGAAATGAATCGCTTCCGATTCTGAAGATGATGTTGCATAGCTCGTAAGTGATCTGCGGCTCTGTGTATCAACAGCAGCATGTTTTAGAAACAGGTAATTGTGATTTACCACTAATGAAAGAACAGGCTTTACTGACGAAATGCGCACTCAATGATTAAATCGCCCAGCCCTAATAAATATAAAGCATAGGGTCACTCACATTAGTTAAATTTGCATCGGCTGACTCTCAACTGATCCACATCTACCTATAGGGATGCGACACCATCAAAACACTCTTATATGTGACCCTGGACCACGAAACCAGTCTTAAGTCGCTGGGGTTTATTTGTAGCAATATCCAAAAATACACTGCATGGGTCAAAATTATTGATTTTTTTTATGCCAAAATTCATTATAAAATAAAGTAAAGATCATGTTCCATGAAGATTTTTTGTAAAATTCCTACTGTAAACGTATCAAAATGTCATTTTTGATTAGTAAAATGCACTGATAAGATATTCGTTTGGACAACTTTAAAGGTGATTTGCTCAGTATTTTGATTTTTTTGCACGCTCCGATTGCAGATAATCAAATAGATGTATCTCTGCCAAATATTGTCCTATCCTACCATGTATCAATAAAAAGCTTATTTATTGAGCTTTCATATGATGCATACATCTCATTTTTGTAAAATTTACCTTATGACTGGTTTTGTAGTCCAGGGTCAAATATAAGATCCTTCAGTATTATCACCAGCTTTCACCTTAGACTTAGTAGACAATCCAAACTACTAACTGTCATACATATTCACATTATTGTGCTGTGTGTGCTCAAATTACATCTTGGTTTTCATCTGACTGAAATCAGTCTTGTGAATAAGGATGGCCCTCAAATCAGACTGATTCAGCATGATCTTGTTATTCTTAACTTGGTGCTGTTGAGTCCACAATACACAGATGCTAATAAGACTATAAAAAGCTAATAAGCCGCAGTCCCCATGAAAAGAGAGACAAGAGAAAGCCATATTCCAAACAAACTAAATATTTGCCTTGAATGAGCACCAAAAACAGGATGTGGCATAGCAATGCCATTCCACCAACACAGTTTTTTTTGTCGAGTCACACTTGCTCATGATGAAAGTGGGAAACCATTAACACAGCAATGCTTGTTCTTGTCCTCATGTCTTCATTGCTGAATGGTGAATAACCTCAAAAGCAATTTGTGACCAATTAAATGGTTTTTGATGTCAACGACAACATTAAAATTATTATACATGCACTAAACTAGCAATTTAGCTTTTTTATTGAATTAGAACAGACAGAGTCCATGTAGTCAAGCTCAATTTCAGTGAACTTCACAAAGGATAGACTGAGGCTGAGGTCAAGCCATCAAGAGCACATAGATGTTTTAAGGAATTTGGCTACAGTTGTCATACTCCTCTTGTTAAGCCACTCCTGAACCACAGACAACATCAGAGGCATCTTACCTGGGTATGGAGAACTGGACTGTTGCCCAGTTGTCTCTCTTTTCAGATGAGAGCAAGTTTTGTATTTCTTTTGGAAAGCAAGGTCCTAAAGTCTGGAGGTAGGGTGGAAAAGCTCATAGCCTGAGTTACATGAAGTCCAGTGTTAAGTTTCTACAGTCTGTAATGATTTGGGGTGCAACGTCATCTGCTGGTGTTTGTGTTTTTTGAAAACCAACATCACTGCACCTATTTACCAACCTCCATGCCATGTAAAATTGACGCAGTAATTAAAGCAAAAGGAGCCTGCTACCAAGTATTGAGTAAGTAAGTTCTTTCCAGAATGCCAACAATTCACTAAAATTAACTTCATTTATTGGTCTTAAGAGGTATTCTAATTTGTTGAGATTGTAGAATTGGTGAGTTTTTGTTAAATGCAAACCTAAATTACAACAATTAAAAGAACCAAAGACTTAAACTACTTCAGTCTGCTAATTAAATGTAGACAATCACAGTATTGCAAGGCTTTAGAAGATCCCACTGAAATGAAGAGCTGATGATAAACTCTTTATTTTAATACTTGTCTTAAAAAAAAACATCCATGTTTGCTGTGGCTCTTACTTATAAAGGCTGTCGGGCTCCAGGCACTTGAAAATGAGAGAGTAGATCATACTGTGAGGATGTTCTCCACTTCTGCGTCCTGCTATTACACACGAGGAACCCAGACCCGAGAAAAGATCATCCATGAGGCTTAGAACCTCTCCTGACAAACACAGAAATGAACAGAAGTTAGTTAGCAGCCAAATAAATACACATAGATTTCAGTTTAGTCATTTTAGTTCAAGTACTACAACTTAAATAAAAGTTTTTTTTTTTACTTTTAGTTTTAGATTTAGTTTTAGTTATTGATAATAAACCTGCAGTTGACTCCTTAAATTTAAAATAATAAAAATGTGCGCACTTTCAAGGCAAGTTTCTGTATGGTACATATAGTCTATAATTTCAGTCCATACATCATTAAAAAACAGTTAAAATATTTTCATAGACAATACACAACCCTATAACAAAAACATAAGAAAAATTTGTCCTGAAGACACATTCAGGGATTTTCATTTGAAAGCTACTTTCCCCATTTATTTTAATTCTATAAAATGATAACTTTTGCTTATGTGTTCTCAGCACGACCTAAGAGGCAAAGCAGTCAAGAAAAAGCAAGCAGCAAAAAACATTTGACACCTCCAATTTTAGCAACTCTGGAGCTAGACGAACATGCGTTGTAGACTCACATCAGTTTTTAACACGTTCCAAAATACATATCAAAATGGCAGAATGTGTCTGGCTTGTGCATCCCATGGGAACAGTAAAAAATGGGCAACAGAGGGGAGGTCTTGAAAGGGGGAATTGAACGAACGAATGATTTAGCCACTTTCCCAGAAAGCACATTGTATATAAGGGAAGCTTCCCGCTCACATTCCAACACCTCGAGAGTGCCGAAGCCAAGACATCTTTTTATAAGGTCTAAAAACCCTTTGCTTTTACTTTGTGGCCCCCCACATCTCAAGAAGTTCTGTATATTTTGAAACTTGACATTAATGAAATGGAAAACAATGGTATGGTAACCCCACCTATGACCGCAAAAGGTCCATGTTGAATAATCCCAGTGATGGAATGCCCTTAAATGCATGCATATTTTCCTTTAATTTAAGAGGCCCACACTGCTTATGATACAGTGTTTCTCCTATGCCTCCCTTGAAGTTGACCGTCAAACAGAGCATAGCAAATGTTCCACTGTGCCATATTCTAAAAGGTTGAGTAAGGCCCTGATGACAGAAAACATAGACTGCTGCAACTAAAAGTTATATGGATAATCAACAAATTAGTACACTGAAAAAAACTATTTTGAGGTATAGTAAAATATACTAGATTTATTATCATACATTTTAGATTGTAATATTACAATTAATTGAGAACTAGAATTTCTAAGTTATGTGTGACCCTGGATTCCAAAACCAGTCTTAAGTCACTGAGGTATATGTGTAGCAATAGCTAAAAATACACTGTATGGGTCAAAATTATTGATTTTTCATTTTTGCCAAAAATACTTAGTATAGTAAGCATAGGATAGTTCATGTTCCATTCATGTTCATAGTCAAATTCTTATGGAAAATATGTTCCAATGTAATTTTTTTTTATTAGTTATATGCATTGATAAGATCTTCTTTTGGGGAACTTTAAAGGTGATTACCAGCATTTAGATTTTTCAGATTCCAGATTTTCATATAGTTGTATCTTTGTCAAATATTGCCATATCTTTCCAAATCAGACATCAATTGGAAGCTTATTTATTCAGCTTAATCTTAATTTACACTTTTAAATTAACACTTACTGGTTTTGTTGTCCAGGATCACATATTGTAAATATATACACAATTAATTCATGTACAAAATTAACTGTGTGGGAATTGTAAGATTTATTATATATTTTCTCATATTATTCAGCTGTTTTAAAGTCATTGCACATGAACCTCAAAATGCACATGAACATTCAAATCGGTGCATGCTCCTACTCCACTGGACAGAGTCACATGCCCGCGCTTTGGATCCGAGAGACAGATGTTGCGATTGTCACACGTGGAAGTATGGTAAGTTATTTCTTTTTTTATAGGAATTTGTGACAAGGTATAGGTTCATTAGAATTGTACAAGTTTGATTGACTTTGATTGACATTAACCTATAGGCCTGCATTCCCCAGTGCCATCCAGGAAGCACCAGTCTTACACAGAAGTCAGTCAACTTGTGTTGGTCAGTGAAGTTTACACTAATCTGGCGATTTCATGGATATTTTTGAAAATGATAGCACTGCTCAAATTCTCTCTGCTTGTCCTTGACGACCGTGTAAACAACATCATACGCATTGTATAGATATGCGTTGGTAGAGTCCTCGTTCGATCTCACCAAGCATGCAAAAGCCTCTGTGATTTAAATAACAAGGAATCCGTACATCTATACTTGCATGCATGGCTGTGTAGTGTAAACAGTGATCATTTCTACACCACAGTAGAAATGCCAGTGTAAACGAGGATTGTATTCAGTCTGAAACCCCGTTTTAAAGTGAAAACGCACTAGTGTAAATTTGCCACCCTTCTCATTCAAGTGAGATCAGGTTACATTTACCACAACTTGTTAAATAATGAACTTATTTCATTGTTATCTAGACATTATGATTGTTAACAAGCATTACACCAGAATACAATTCCTGCTTCTGTTTATAAATTAGTCCTCATGTAATTTTCTACCTTTAATATAATGTATTTTTTATTTATTCTGTTGTTTTAATATAACTTATTGTGTTTGCTCATTTACAGGCTGACTGCACTGAGGAAATCTCCCAGACACTGGTCATCAAAGATAAACAGTGCTCAGGTATGTAAATGTATTCCCTTTATTAAGCCTTCTGGTTTGACAAAATTTGACAAAACCTTCTGGTTAAACAATAATTTAAAAGTATCATTTAAATATTGGTCTCTTGCCATTTCAGATAAAATAGGAATTTAGGCATCTAACTTCGATTTCCTTAGAACAGAGCTTCAAGAACAGGCTCCTTAACACACTAGAAAAGTAACCACCAGACAGATTCCATCTTTCCAGACGTTTCTCTTGCAGTCTTCACTCAAATCATTGCTCCTTGCATGTGTATGCCATTGTATTATCACTTGGCAGTTTTATCCTATGGATATTGGTTAAATATTGACAATGATAATCTATTCACAGAACCAAAACATTGAGAGGAGAGGTGAAGCTGTTATCCAGAGCCTCATACTGTTCCTTGGCCAGTAAGAAGAACTGTTTGGAAGGTAAAGCATATTTTGTTCAATGACATTGACATTCAAAGACAAAAAAAAACAGACTTTATCTAAATGCTTAGAATAAATGCAATTCCTAAATTAAATAGAATTAAGTAATATTTACTCAATAATTTAATAACTGTTAAGTCATTTAATACATGATTCTGGTAAGTGAGTTTTGCTTAAAATTATAGCAGTAAATTTTACTTTAAAAAAGTAAGTGCAGATTGTTTCGAGGATTTTATTAAGTACATTTTCCAAGTTATTTTCAGTGCAGTTTTTTTTTTTTTTTGTATTATCATTTGATGAAACATTAAAAGTCACATTTCTCTATATTTATTAAAATAATTACTTAATACATCAGATCAAACTGAAATGTCCAGTAGGCTATACGAATAAGAAAATAACTTGTTGCATATGCTAAACCTAACCAACAGTGATAATGAAAACAAACATGAGATAAAAACACATCTGTTTAAAAAAAATTAAAAATAAAAAAGCATTCCATTTATCATGTTTTACAAATCTTTTAGCTCACTAGGGATCACTTGTCTCACTGGAGTGCTTCACATGACAAGTGCAATGCTGTACCAGGTGTGTTACAGAGCAAGTCTACTTCATCAAAAAGACAAACACAACAGAGCTGGTTATGACATGGCAAAAGTTGCATTTAATTAATGGAATAGGTAATGAATGAATAAAGCAAAAAAATAAATAAATAATACAATTAAACATTTACATAAAAAAAAAAAATAAAAAAAACATATTTGAGTTAAATTGCTAAAATACCTAAAACATAATACTAAAGCCACATTGACTTGTAGAAGAAAAACAGTTATATTAAAACATTTTACAAATCTATAAATCTAGCAGAACCAAACTGGACAAATATATTTGGTTAGGAAAAAGCAAAAACAACAACAAAAAACATGAAATGCATGGCCTTTATCTTTAAAAAAAAACAACAAAACAAAAAAAGCAGTCAGCTCTGTCTACAGGCTCTTGAATTATGTAAATACAAGCTGTTATGATTTTACCGTATGTGTGGCCCTGGCCTGAATTATATGTGAAGAATTTATGGAACATATCTGCAGTTGTTCAGTTTGCTTGAACCCGTGCACCCAGAAGAAGCCACCTGTTTTGCGTTACACTTTAATTGTACCAAAAGTATTGTATAGCCATATACAGCATGGGTCTCGATTAGCTAAGTGACACTTTTAAAGCAGTCTTGATCTAAAATAATACAACTGTCAGAGAACAAGGTTTTTTTGCATCGTTCGGGAACTGTGTGAAACCTGTTCAATTTGTTTCCTCACACTATTAGCAGTCAAAAGAGGTCAAGAAGTGCTTAAGATTGACTATCAATATTACGCCGGCTGGCTCTCGGTACATTTCCCTCACATTGACACAAAAATGCATGGAATGCATGAGCGGAGCCAGATTTCGCAGGCCCCCTGACAGCTTTAAGCCAAGAGAATTTGCAAAAGTATAGGGAAATAAGAGGCTTTGATAGGTACGGCAGAAGGCAAGGGGAAGAAAACTCTGTTTGATGTTTCTGCATGAAGTTTGGCTCAAAATACTATCTTTGTATGTTTTGATAATCAGAATAAATCAATAGTCCAGTCCGTGACTGGGAAGGAGGAAAGTGGCCACCCGTGGGGCTGTTTCGGGGGTTTGCTAGTAATTATCACATACTCCAACGATCCTAAAGGGGAAAACGGTAAAAAGAAGTCAACAAGCCCCAGAAAGGAAATCTATGTGCACATCCAGAATGATCTCCCACATCTGCTTTGGTGCTTAGGACCTATACAAATTAAGGCTGAGACGTGCGTGCTATATCTGACACGACTTATATTTACACAGTGGAACGATTACCGTCCAGATTGAGAATATGCAGTCTGGGCTTGGAGATCTGACATCGGGTTTGACAGTGGCGGAATCTCAATGTAAAGCTCAGGTCTATGGTGCACGTGTTCAGCATATAAACCTCTTTGCCGTCGCTCTTCCGTTCACTGCACACAGTGCAACAGATCTCTTGGGCTTGTGTGTGTGGATATCAAAGTTGCATGAGTTGCATGTTTCTGAATGTTTGTATGTCCATACGGAGCAGTGTGGGTACTTTAAGGTAGGATGGTATCAAGGGGGGTTACACAAACCTTCCAAGTACGCTTAAAAAAAAAAAAAAAAAAAAAGTGTGGAGTGTACCTTTTGGAGGACGACAAAAGGTATTGTTACTCTGAAAATGTAATCAAATACTAATACTAATACCAAATTACTGATTACTCCTTTTAAAAGTAATCATGCTACTTTTCTGATTGCTTTATTTCAACAATAATTAGTAATTAGTTACTGTCCCAACGAGACGAGGAGACTTGTGGGTTCAGGTGCAAACTGTATTTATTAAAACTCATAGTCAGGACAAACGGGGTCAGTGTAGGCAAAGACAGAAGAGTAAACGATTAGGCAAAGCATGGGTCAACATAACGTGAATCAGAGTCCATAGTGTGAGACAAAATCGATGGTCCAAGGGAAAGCAGAGGTCGGCAACGATAAATCCAAAACAAACAACAAGGACTCAGAACACAAATGAATGAACTTGAAGTTGATGACAACACACTGAAACAATGATCCGTAGATGAACTCTCACAGCCAGGGCTTTTATGCAAAGGGAAATCAGGGGAACAAACAAGGTGGGTGGAGACAACAGTTTTAAAGTAAAAGTCCAGGAACAGCAAACAGACCAAGTCCTAGAACTGGAGTGCCATCTAGTGTCCCTTACTGGTCTCCAGATGCTCCGGAGGTGGGAGCAGACAGGAACGACCACCAGAGTGGAGCCGACGGCGATGACCTCCACCAGGGCAGAGCGGGCGGAAGAGACCTTCTGGGCTGAACCGACAATGATAGCGCCCTCCGAGACCAAACAGACTGAGACAGCAACCTCCTGGGCTGACCAGACTGTGATAACGCCCTCCAAGACTGTACAGACAGTGAAATCACCCTCTTGTACCCTCCAGACCGTGACCCAGAGGTCTCCATGGGTTGAGCAGCCACAAATGAAGCCTCTGGAAGTTCTACGGCCAAAACCGACATCTCCAGGGGTTGTGCAGCCATAAGTGGACCCGATGGATTCTCTGAGTTGCACACAGATTCCGGCGGTTCAGGCCATGGAACACTCACAGTCCTCGTGGGGTTCGAGTGAGACGTATTCCTCGGCAGGATCTGGTGCATCAGATGATTGTGAACCCGGATCACCAACCAGCTGTAGCGGAATACGGCCACAAAGGTTCTGGATCACTGACTGGCTCTGGTGGATCCGGCCATCCTGTATCTGGATCACAGATCGGCTCTGGCGAATCTGGCCATAATGGACCCAAATCGCAGTCCAATGTTTCAGAATTCGGCTCCTCAGACCGCTGTATGCGGCTGGGACCCGTTAACTGCGGTGTTGGTACCGACTGGACATGACACAGCCCCTTATACTGTGCTACAAGGCTAAACCCCCATGAGGCGGGGGTTGGGCCCTGTTACTTGTGGGTTGGCAACCTTGAGGACCTATAGTAGTGCTACTAACTGTATTACCGGTACCGACTGAGAGATATACGACAGCTCATTGACAGAAATTGTATGTAGTCCATTGTATTCTTGGATATGTTTTTAAGAGTGTTTGCAATGAGCCAGGGTTGAAAACGGTTTATTAGCAAGAACTGCAATTATTAACAAGGTGTTAGCCATAATTTGTCTAATTTGTCGCTATAATATTACACATGTATTATTATGTAGAACATATAGGCAGTCTTTTCATCAGTGCATCTTTGCTTATTAGAAATGGTTTAGATTATAAGGATTTATTTATTTATTCAAATATATTTATTTATGCATTTCTGTGCTAATCAACACAATGCCAATTTTCAAGTCGGTTTGTTTAATGTATGAGTTTGCCCTGAAATATGAAGCTAAATAATAAAGATAGAAAAAAGTTCATTGTCCCATATTTTGCCGCACTGAAATTGGCAATAGCCGTACCAATACC
Organism: Enteromius thamalakanensis; assembly: GCA_032357475.1. NCBI lineage: Eukaryota > Metazoa > Chordata > Actinopteri > Cypriniformes > Cyprinidae > Enteromius > Enteromius thamalakanensis. The sequence goes on from JAUCMT010000105.1 coordinate 24,129,088, forward strand.
CCAGCTGTGATAATGAATAGCCTGGCAGGACAGACATTACCTCAACTAACCCCTATTGGTTAACACTCTCTCCTTGCCGGGGCTCTGCAGGCAGGAACACCATGTCCATGCTAGATGTCTGCTTTCATTCATTAAGAGCAGAGGAGGCACAGCTTTATCGTGGGGTTGTGAGAACTGCCAGTACAGTACACATTACTACACATGCACTATCTAAAGTGTCTGCGTATTTCAGTTGTATGTTCAAAGTAAATCAGTGATGTGTCAGCCACAGCTGGTTGGAATGTGTCAACACTGAAAATCTCAAGGAATAGGTTTTATTTCAGAGATAAGGTAGTGAAGCAATCGTAGCTGTCAAGCAAGTCTGGGTTTGCAATCAAACAAACTCTTTGTCAATTCCAAATCAAGATGGTAAAATAGATTAATAAAACGTAAGTAGCAAACACAACCATTACATCATTGAGATCAGACAAGGTGAAAAGTCTATGAAAATCAATTTCATTCAAACACATGCCTAATAATTTGTTACAATATGGACTAATTATTGAAAATATGGTGTTTCTTGCCATTCTGATCTCAATGGCTGTTCATAGTCTATTACTATAGTTTTCTTGCACACTGGTCTTGACAAAAACTGTAAATGCTTTGGTTGTTTTGCATTCACTAGACATTTGGGTTCAACCACAGTGGGATCCACCCAACTGAGACACTCATAACTGCAATCACAAGCAATTGTTAACACATGATCTTAGGTTTAAACCCTTTTTTAGAGCATTTGTATTTTTAGTATTAAGTAAAATAGATACTGTTATTTTTACTCTTTAGGTTGAACTGTGTCAAAAAAAGCAAGACTGTAGTAGATTTCAGGCATTGCAAGTAAAAATGTAATTCAAGCAAAACAGTTGACTTAAGATTTGTGTTGAGGAATTACAGTTTAACAGTTTTTCTGGGAGTTTCCTAACAAAACCCATGCAAACATGTAGACTCAATGATTGCAACAGTGATTATGCATGCTTTGTGTGCCTCACAATATAAAATGTACAGTGGCAGTGGTTCCGATCCAAAAAAAGATTGAGGTTGGAAGCAATTAAAAGAAAGGCGGGAACTGCCCCGTTATAGCATGTGAGGTCTCTCCACAGCATCAGGGAGTACCTGCGATCTTCCCAGGATTCTGTTAAGTGCCTGGTACCTATCAGACAGCTTTGTCGATACAAACAGGAACTGTGAACAGCCGGTTGAGATTAGCGGAGACATTCTATTACTGGAGAAACATATTGCGTGATGTTGAGTTAACACAGCGATTAAAACCTTGTCGCAGATGTTAGGTGACCTCTTGCTCGAGATGGCAGGGAGGAAGCAAATTATGCTGAACTAAAAAGGAGAGGCTTGGACAAGTATTCTTCCCTCATGTTTCCCTCAGAGTGGCCAAAACATTAGTTGGGACTGCAAAGCACAGGTTGTTTGTTCTCATCGTAGTCTCTACAGAGTCCAGGCCTTTCTTTCATCTCCTGAAGCAATGCTCTCTGTCTCATTAATGTCCACTGACATGTGCTGGTTTTTACCCTCACTCAAGATCAGTGCAAGTTCAGAAAACTGCATTCAGTACAGCAGACAAGAATAATAGAAGCACAACAGCACATTTCAGATGAGCGCTACTCCTTCACTTTTCTCTCTGGATAGATAAATTATGTGCAATGGAAAGGATACACAGTTATTTTAACCAGTAGGATCCTCTGACCACATGTCCATTTGCATAAGTTTGCATAGACACTAAAATGTACAATACTGATCTACTGAGAGCATTTAAAACGTAAATGAGTTACGGATTAACAATTTTATGAATGTACCAATATTTACAAATCTTTGATGGAATAAAACAGTTGATTCTATTGTACTCATTCCATTATATTTTCAATAGCATTTACTAATTGGCTCATTTATTTAATTAGAATTTTTTATATTTCATTCTGTTTCCTCTGGTTTCAACTTTGTTTCTAAGGATTGTATAACAAAGGCAATAAATGGATTAAAAGTCATATTAAAGACTATTAAAGAGCAAAATAACATATACAGTATTTGATGCAATGAAGCCACTCCCCTGTATCTCTTGCTCCAAACTTTCCAAAGAACTTTATGGAAATATCTTTGGATCGTTGCTCAAAAAAAGTTAGGTCCCACTTTATATTAAGAGTCCCTTATACCTGTGTACTTACACTGTGCTTACATGGTAGATACACATCTAGTTACTATTGTTACATAGCATCTACAGCTGTAATATTTCTGTAACTACACACATGTAACAATCCTCAGAATGGTGAGTGTGTAAGTAAAAATGTGTAACAGAACACTTAACACTTTTTTTACTTCACTAAGTAGTCCTGAGTAACTCCTCAGGAACTTCCCGTTTAATATAAGGTGTAACATTCTGGACACCAAGGGTTGTTATATGTGTGTAGTTACAGTAATACTACAACATATACTATGTACTGTATCGGTGTGTACTTACACTGTGGTTACATACTACATACACATCTTGTTACTATGGAAGTACACAGTTACTAGGGACACTTAATATAAAGTGGGAGCAAAAGTTAATGCTGGAATCATGTTAGAAATATGTCCTACCCCAAATCCAATTCTTAACTTACCTGATAAAAGAAAAATAAACTATATATAAACTAATATAAAAACACATATTGGATGCCACTGTGCCATTTCAACTTTTGCACAGATTTGAACTGTTTTGTTGAAGAATTTCACAGGATTCAAACTGGTGTCCCTCACCTCTCAAAAGGTAATACAGAATTTGAGCCCATTAGTCTACCTGCTAATTAGAGATGAGTCTGACAAAGTCAGAAAGTGTGGGAGGCCTCTTTTATGTCCAAGAGAATGTTATATATAAAGCAAGTGTGTGAGAGAGAGAGAGAGAGAGAGAGAGAGAGAGATCACTGCTCTGCATTTTAAAGGGCCATTTGCTAATCTGACATCACTATGTCTATTCAATTTATTAGTAGAGACACAGTCTGTATAATGGCCCTAACCACGAGATTTGAGCCAGTGCGTTTGAAACAGAAGCATTGATTAAACCCTCCCTGGAGAGGATTGAGAGGGAACCTTGAAAATTAATGTGATGGCCTGCTTTATCCTTAAGAATAAATGAGAGAATAACCCTGCAATGGAAAAAGGCAATACAAAAAAAATAAATAATAAAAATAAAAAACAACAACACAAATCTAGACAAGTCAAGACTAAACAAAACAAGACTTTTTCCAGCTTTCATTAATGTAGGGACTTGCTAGAGCCAGCTTGTAAGCTCTAGTGTAAACGCTCTACCTTCAGAGGCATAACAAAAAGTCAGCTAAAGCTTCCTTCTGTCTATGATTGGCCCCTTAAGGATTTGATGTCTGACTGTACTGTGTATATGTCAATTTAAGACAGAGATTAGATTCAATACTCAATAATTTTCCTGTATTTTGGCTTCAAGGCCACAAGCACTGAAACATGTAGACACACTGTTTTAAATGGCATCTGTAACATTACTGTAGAAAGTTCAGAATATTTGAATGATAGATAGATAGATGGCATCAGAAATGTGATTTTTGGTGTAGTTGATGTTGGGAGCATTTCTACAGCTATTTTATCAGGACTGAGGTACAGAAGCACAACGAAAAAGCCAATATTAGTTTAGTATATGATTTAATTTTCATTTATTTTCGTTTCATTTTGATAAATAGATAAAATAAACATCTTCTGCAGCACAAAGTCATTGTTAAGCAATACAGAGTTGCTTCATCTTTGAGAAATGATAGAAGACTTCTGCAAGATTTGTTTCTTACAATGGATTTTAGATAAATATCTATGCAATCCATTGTAAGAAATAAGTTTTTTTTGTCCTGTCACTAATTCAATGTCACATTTCAGTGCATGAGCTTTAATGAATCAAACTGAATCACGAACAGCTCTTTTGACTTTTTAGATAAAAAAAGTAAAAGTTATTTGTTCTGACTCTAAAAGGTCTACACCATGACTTCTATACCATGACTTGATCAGCCTTTTTTTTAAAACCCACATTTGGAAACTTTGAGTTAGTCAAAGAATAAATTGTGAAATGTTGGTGCTAATAGTAGGCTATTGTGTGTAGCATGCCGACGTACAGTACATTGCCGCTGTGATACGGGACCTTTCCCAATTCAAGGACCTTTCAAAATCCTAGACATACACCTTATATCAGACACTTAACCAAAAACCCATAAAAAAAAACAACAACAGTCAAACCAGACATCAGCAGTTAATTGGCTTTAATTGATCTGATTGCATTTGCCCTTTAAAAACCTTGCACTATTAGACCTAAATGCCAGATGAGCTAATTGGCCACTACATGATCAGTCATCATATCATTGGGGCACCAGCTCTCCTGAATTCAAGTACCAAGTACTTCATTTGACAACCAACTGCATAAGACCAGAGATGACCTCAGTCGTTTTTTGGCCTAACAGCTGACATGACAATAAGATTTTTTTTTAAGGTCTGACGTGTGTGACATTTTAATTATCTGTGCCTTGTGAAAGCGCATTAAAATGCATTCCGTCTCACCTTTGCATTACCACGAGTGTTTTGCGAGTATGTGTGAGCGAACGTGTGTGATGAATAAAAAAAGCCAGACTTGGCTTGCTGCCTGTACTCCAATCTGCTGATGGCTCGGCTTGTGACGCCAGGGGAAGCGGGAGCCATTTTTAGCGATGAGGTCATCCTTAATTAAGCAAACAAAGCAAGTCAGCTGAGGCTCTCCAATTCGTTATCTCCACTCATCCTGAAGGACACCCTTTTATCTCCTTTTAATTGAATCTCGCTTCAGACGAGCTGGCTTATCGACTAGCATCGGCATTCTAGGATGGCACTCGGCTCAAAGGCGACGTCGGAATTGTTATGTAAACAAAAGGATAGCCCTCCGCGGAGCGAAGGCTCAGCCCTCGGTGAGGGAGACAGGGAGCAGGAGGTGTCGGACAGTGACGGATTCCCGATAAGAAACCTGCTGTGACGGGAGGCTAAAATGGAGATGAGAATCAAAGATCGAATGTCCTACAGTGCGCCGTCTGACAGCGGAGCTGTGAGATGACATCATTGGCATGTGGCGGCTGGTTCCCTCCGCATTTCCCCCCACCCATCCTGCAGACTCCCATTATGTGTCCACGGTGAGGAACAGTGAGAGATACTCACACTCTGACACCCTTCTCGGCGTTAATTAGCGGATTTGGAAGAAGCGTGCTTCTTCCAGGCTGCCGGATGAACAGGAACGCCAGCTCACCCAAATTAAGAAACTCAGACCAACATGTGTGGTCTTGCGACTGCGAAATCCCGCTGCAGCACAAAATGCCTTCGCCAGTCTATATGAGACATGCGAGTAACGTCATTTTGTATGAAACTTCGGAATCACAGCTGTTGTAAAGCATTGGAGTTGGCAGCAAAAAAGCTGCCATTAATGAAGTGAGACATTTTGGTATCCTGCCTTAAAATGTGGGCTTCATTTGACAACATACGAAAGTCTAAATGTTGATTGTTGAGGAATGAGATCTCTCTGATATCCGACAGCAATACGATTAAGTAGAGAGCAAATGGAGGATAACAATTGTCTAATCAATCAATACCATAAGAAATTAGATATCATTGATATCTCAGCTAAGAGAATTAAACAGAGAGCAAATACATGCAATCTCATGATTTATAGTTTCATAAAAGATCTCAACATTGCCTCACATTCTGTTCAAAATGTTTGCACCTACAAATCCAAGAATCTCGCTATGAACTCTGATATTTCTCCTATAATCCAAGCAATGCTATGCAGACATCAGTTTATATCTCTATACTATGAAAGAGCAATTATTGAACAGTGAACTTTTCAAAAAGAAATGCAAAAAAAAAAATGTATTTCCTGTGTCAATATTATCATGATATCTCATATGCTCAATTCTTTGTAAATTAATATTTATTTTTAGCTGTTGCAAATAGTTTAAGAAACAATTCTCACTATTAGCTATTTGCTTTTTAGCGTTCAAATTAATATATTGCCTGTTTATTAGGACTCGTAAGGCACATATTAACGTCTTAGGTCCCACTTTATATTAAGTGTCCCTAATACCTGTGTACTTCCATAGTATGTGTTTGTAGTATGTAACTACAGTGTAAGTACTGTGTAACTTCACACATGTAACAACCCTCAGAATGGTGTGTGTAAGTACAAATGTGTAACAGGACATTGGTAACAACACTTTTTGATAATGAAAGTACAAATGTGTAACTGGACTAACTATTAAGTAGACAACTGCTATGGATTTATCATGTAATTACTCTGATGTTACACAGCAGCGGGCAGTAAATTAGGCTTTACATAGAAATTGTGGTTGGTGTCTAGAATGTTACACTTTATATTAAGTGGACAGTTCCTGAGGAGTTACCATGTAGATACACTGTATTACAGAGGTGCACCAACTCCACCCACTTTACATATCCCTACACAACTACACCCTCTGATCACCCCCTGTACCAGTTACTCTTATACATACTGCTGTTACTAACTGTAGCTATGTAATTCCTGTTACATGGTATACTTAGTGAAGTGAAAAAAGTGTTGTTACCAATGTCCTGTTACACTTTTGTACTAACACACACCATTGTGAAGGTTGTTACATGTGTGAAGTTACAGAAATATTACAGCTGTAGATAATATGTAGCAATGTGTATTTACACTGTGGTTGCATACTAGTTACACATCTAGTTACTATTTAAGCACACATGTATTAGGGGCACTTAATATAAAGTGGGACCCCAAAAAGTATCAACAGCACATTATGCCATCAAGTCAGCATCCAATCAAGCTAACTGGACAATAGCTGTGGTTTAGTAAGGTTGGCTTACAGGGTGCTGCAACAATAACGTATTATGGTAGGCCAACCCTGAAGCTAGCCTCACCTTAGTTCCCTCCACAAAAACCCAACAGGATTTTTCCAATGGTTTACTGCAGAAAATAAGCTTTGTAACCAACAAAAGTCATTTTTACACACTATTCATCGTGATAATCTTTACAAATCAACACAGCTTTTATGAATTGTGAAACCCAAATACAATCGCGAAAACTAAAAAGTTAAACAAACACCATCACAACAACATCGCAACCAAGCTTCAGACAACTCCTACAGTCTTTTCAGTCCAGAATACTTTGCAAGAGCGATGACAGCAGGCTAGAGTAAATGTCTTTACCCGGTTATTGTCCCGGACCACCTATTTAGCCACTTGCTAGCAACTACTGTTTTCAAGCTAATTACATTTACTGATGCATTTTATTTTGTCGATTAAAACATGAAAATATCTTGAGCTTTTGTAAACATCAGACCTTGTCAAATGTCATTCAAAAATTTGGCTTAAGGACAATAAAATGCTAAAATGCTAACTCGTTTCTGTGTTTTTTCCTACAAAAATGACACTCTACGGTAACTCATTAGGATCTAATGTAAACTTTTCTGCTGCAGTTAGAGGAATTCAAGAGAAGAACATGATCTAAACATGATTATCATCAGGTAGGGTTACGCTTGAATGGGTCAAACCAGCAAAACTAGAAGAGGTTGGAAGCGCCAGTGTTGAGGAATGCTAAATTCATATTAAAGGGCTTTAACGTCCCAAAAGCACCCCCAAAGTTAATTTACAATGAAAGAGCTATTCCCTCTGCGAGAGGCAGTTAGAGCAGACACACAGTTGGCTTTCGCTTGGTGTCAGTCATCTGTAAAGGCCCATGTGTTGATATCATTTAGCCAGCATGACTGTGGGCTGTACGATCTACCACCCACCCAGACCACGATGAGCGCTAAACAATGAAGTCATCGAGGAAAAAAACCTTTGCCTGAAGATGTGTTCATGAATCTACTTTGCATTATACGAAAGTAAGTGCTTTAAAAACCCAACATGTGAAGTAATTTCACACGTGCCTGTCCGTTTATCTGTGTGCTTTCAATTACAGCGATGTCTTTTGTAAGTCATCACGTTTCTGAGGAGAAAAACAGAATGATAGTTTATGGAAAACTTGAGCACCACTAGCACGCAGCTATCAGATTCATTCATCTGTTATTGAGTAAGACTAGGCCTAGAGGTATATCATTTGAATGACAGCCAGTCATGCAAACAAACAAGCCCTTTAAAGGAGCTATTGCCGCAATGTTTTCTGATGCCCTTGGAATAGAAGTACTTGAAAAAGTTTCAGTTTGTTGTGTGCATAAAGCAACGAAATAAATAGGCTTTTGTAAAACTGACGTCTTAACATTTGCCATTTCTTTAGTTGTTGCCGTCCAATGTGAATGTCTCACCATTAACTTTGTTATTTATTACTAAAATGTATTAAAAATTTACAAAAAAAGTGGAAGCCACACGTACACAAAAATGATCGATTCTGGGTGGACATGTAATAATGTTAAGAGCTTTTATACATAGATATGTCAAATTCTTATATATTTTCAGTCACACACAGCGAAAGAGTAACCTTGAGCTGCAAGGTTTCTGTGTATGCAACACAACACAGGTATGTATGTAGATGTTCAGCTGAAAGGTGCTTACCGTGTATAACAGTGACTCCTGGAATTGCTCGAGGATCTTGCCACACATCTTTAGCGTCATATGTTTACTGAGAACGACGAAAGGTTGTAATGAAAAAAACATATATAAGATGATTTGGGCGTGTTTTATGCAATTTTTTTGTCCATACAAAAATTAAATAAAACATGCAATTATTTGCCCACTGTGTTTTGCTGCACATTAATCTTTCGCTTTAAGCAGACAAATTAGGCAGATGCCAATATAGACATGCCTCCATCTGCAAAAAAACTATTAACCATAACCATTATAGTAAAAAACTGACTATTTAAGATACATATATATTATAACTAAATGAAATACTTGCACTAAACTATAAAACGATTGCATTGCACATTGTGTTCTACTGCAAAGGCGCTGCAGTTGTTAGAAGACATTAGGGCCAGTGGTGGAGGAAGTACATAAGTTTAGTACTTAAGTAAAAGTACAACTACCCTGCAAAATATATACTTAAGTAAA
>JAUCMT010000105.1:24151433-24162630 GCA_032357475.1 Enteromius thamalakanensis
TTATTAGGCTGTATTGGAAATATGAATGTTTTTTTTATTTTATTTTATTATTAACCGACAAGATTATGCTAAATTACAAATAAGTTCAATTTGAACTGATCTGTGGCTGTGACCCATTAAAAAAAAAAGTGATCCTGCCAGCGCGACGCACATTAAACTATTAACTCTACATACTACTATAGTAACTCTACTATATCCCGAACACAATTAAGACTAATAATTTTTTTAATTTCAAAGTATTAAAAAGAAACATCAAATTAAGATATTCATGTTTGAAAGGTAACTCATCTTTTTACCATGTATAAAGTTTAAGATGCAATGATATGAACATGATTTGCAAACCAACAAGCCGCTGCTTCATCAGGCCCCCGAGTTACTGCTACAACCAGCCAGCAGGTAGCCGCTACGATCGGCCACCGAACTTCTGCCCAACTCAGCCATCAAGCCGCAGCACTGGCTAGCCAGCAGAAAGCCACTACGATCGGCCAACGAACTTCTGCCCAACCCAGCCATCAGGTCACAGCTCCAGCTAGCCAGCAGGCAGCAGCTACGATCGGCCAACAAACCACCACTCATATTATCCAGCAAGCCGCAGCTTCATCCAGCTAGCAGACAGCCGATACGATCGACCTCCGAGCTATCGCTCATTCTAACCAACAAGTCGCCGCTCCAGCTACCCAGCAGGCAGCCGCCCCGCCTTAAGCTACCAAAGAGGCCGCTGCACCTAGACAAGGCCGAAGGCCGACTAGGACCCACCACTCACCAGCTACGAAAGCCCGCTCCTGCTCTCCACCACCCGAAAGACCTGCTCCACCTTTACCAGCCTCCTCTTACACTTCAGCCCATTCCACCACAAGCAGATGGACAATCATATCACTATGCCAAACTCTCTCAGCAGCAAAAATCCATTTCTCTCGCACCAAACCAGAGCTAATGAACATTCTCAACCTGCACCTTCCCGACGCCACTCCTCCAGCAACACCGCAACCAAGAAAAAGAACCCAAAAGACAGCTCACCTTACCTCGCCTTCTCCGCCATCAGCCCCGCGCCGCTCCAGCCACCACCATTCTTCCTCCATCCAAGACCTAGACACCGCTTCTCCTCTTCCTGATGACCATCGCTCTCCAGCTAGAGTCTCCATGACTCCAAGCAGAAGTCAACTTCACAGCCAGCCAGAACACTCAAGCGCCATTACACCAGCCCAACTCCATCAAGCCCTGTCTGATTTCTTCGCTAACTGGCCCGCAGCTCCGCTCCTCCCCACCAACAACTCTAACCCTGTTCTCTCTTCCCACAGACTCCTCTTCTTGCTCTCTCTCTTGCTGAACGCTTACATTTCCAGAATTCACCACCGCATTCACCCGCTACACAGACATCATTTGCTCCGTGTACCCCCATAGGAGATGCAAGCTTAATGACTATCTCGCAATTATTGTAGAGATATTGTATTATAGTTCACATCCTCCTATGGAGGTACACATTTCTACATCTACCATAAAATGTTCTCCGCTAAATCTGCTGCTAGGGTGTTCCAGTGGAACCAGCGAGTCTACTGGGGCACCCTAGATTTAGACTTACATGTGTGCCCTAACTTCCCACCCCTCCTCTTCTTCCTCCAGACCCAAATCCTCCAGCTACGTCCCCAAAATGCCCTCTCTTTTCCAACAATCTTTCCCTATCCCTTCTAACCAAACTATATGTCAAAACTTTAATAACCACAAGTGCCTCAGAAAATCATGCCGCTACCTCCATATCTGTTCCTTCTGCGAGGGGGGGCCCACTCCAAACTGACCTGTTCTTCCCTAAATAAAAGCTCAAAAAAGTATCTCTCCTCTCCCGTCAACTTCTCTCATTTGTCTGCTGAATTATTTGCTCACCCCGGTCCTAACTTCTCTCTCTATTTATTATCAGGTTTATCGCATGGATTCCACCCCGGAGTTATCCGCATCCCAACCCAGTCCCACATCTCCAATCTGCCACGACCAAACCAGAAACAGTGGACGCTCTAATCAAAAAAAAATTATACTCCACTTTAATGATCGGCCCTTTTTCCTCCCCACCTTTCAGCATTTTTCGAGTCAATCCAATCGGCGTTGCAACTCGAAATTATTCAGGAAAAAAGAGGCTCATCATCGACCTCTCCTCCCCTCATAACTCCCCTATACCTAGCATTAACAGCCTAATTCCCCTCTAAGAATTTTCACTGCTATATCACAATGTCGACCAAGCCATCGAAATTATTAAAAAAGTTGGCAAAGGCGCTTGGCAAGCAAAAGTCGACATAAATTCTGCTTTCAAAATCAAGCCCTTTCCCCCAGAATTCTGGCACCTTTTTGGCATTCAATGGCGAAACCAATTTTATTTTGCTGTCCGGCTCATCTTCAGATGCAAAAGCTGTCCAAAAATCTAGCCTCCTCAGTCCCTTCCCTCGAAGACCCCATAACACTGTCAGCCCCTTGCCAGAAACCAAGAAACCAAGAAATCCAGCTCTGGATTTCTTTTCTATCGCAATGGGACAGCCATTCATTCTTTTACAAAGACTGGCTGGCCAACCCCGTTGATATCCAACTCTTCACTGACGCCGCCCCCTCCAAAGGCTTTGGAGGCTTTTACCAAAACCGCTGGTTCGCTGCCCCATGATGCCGTCCAAAATGGCGTTATGATGATGTTATGGTGCTGAATCATACAGTACAATTAAGCTGATATTTTTGTTTTCTTGCTGAAAAGTACTCTTGTAGCTTCATAACGGTTGAATCACTGATGGCAGATGGAGCATTCAGACAGACGACATTGTTCATAATTTTCTGCACATTTACAGTGGTAATTGTTTGGCAGTCAATGGGACAGTAACAAACCTCCTATTTTTCATCAAAAATATCTTAAATAGTGATTTAAAGGTGAATAAAGCTTTTACGAGTTTGGAGCGACATGGTTAATGACAAAATTTTCATTTTGTAACTAAGATAATTTACTAGAATAGTTGCAAACGCTTTTGTCTGATGCCACTATAATAAATATTGCCTCCTACAAAATTCAAAACCAAGCTTTCTGAAGTGGGTTGTGTGCTTTAAACGTAAACAGTAAACAAAACACTTTTAAAGAAACTGCTTACGATAGCTGTTTGCTTTTTATTTTGAAACCGTTGATGACCCCTGAGTTCCACAAAACCTTTTAACTCTCTAGACCTCAGAGAAACCCATTCCCAATGACAAGACGTGGAGCAATCATTACGTCTAAATGCTATTATCTGTTGTAACTCATCTGAGCTCACCCTATTACTGTCCCCAATCAGCATCTGATATGTGCAAACATTAGCCAGCTGGCCCGAGGAATTGATTCATGCGATGACCCAAAACCTCAGCAAACAGGTCATTCCGATCATTCAGCCTAATGTAGTGAAGGAAATGTCCCTGTTTCTAGGAACACCTATAACCATCTTCCAGGAAGAGAGCTATGGCTTCGATTGAATCCAGGGTTCATAAGGGGACACGAAGAATGCAAATAAAAGTGCACATCGTTGAAAAGCAGCAAACTGGCTAAAGGGTGTCTATAAGCTGATTCGATTTGCTTTCTCTATCCACTTAAATGGCTAGCAAAATCCATGGCTATAGCATTCCCTGGAAAATTGATTTCTGTCAGCATCTTTTCTTGGGTTAAATACAAACTGTAAATGCAGTATCTGTCATTTTCTTCTTTGGAAAGCTAAGATTGTAACATGATCGGATTGGTGGCACACCACTGGCAGTTCCTTAGCTGAGCAGTTTTATTTCAATAATAAGCTATACACTCAATTACAGGGAAGGCTATCTTCAACAGACATAAAATATAACACTTCACCTGTTGAACTGATTTTCGGGAAATTGCTTTTAGTTTGTTTTGCAGTGCGACTCACAAAAGTCAGAACTTTAAGCAAAACTGTCAGCAAAAGTTTGGAGGGCAAATAAAAGGTGACTGGCAGTGCAAGTTAGTATGATGCCAGACAGAAAAAAAAACAAAAAAAAACCCTTTTGCTGCTTTGCTGTAGTGACTGAATACTTTGCTTTACAAGTCTTCATTGATTCAGATTGATGGTTAATAATGACCTCATTTATATCTATAAGTGCTATTATACTGTAAGATCTCATTACTTTAGCCAGAGTAAAATTTAATAATAAAAATGTATCATCTAAAAAGTCTCCATCTACGTTTTTAAACAGTAAAGAATGAAGCTATTTTTTACCACACAATAAAAACTGATTTTTAAAAAAAATTGACATCTTTCTTGCAGTTGTCAAATTTACCCAAAATGCAATCTATAAAATGTTATAAAATTGCAATATAAAAATGTTGACTTTTTTCCTTAAAAAACGACCACCAACCAACCACATGGAAACGTATTTTATCTATTTTTTGTGCAATTCTATAAACTCTAAATAAACTCAGAAACTCTGAAAATCACAATTATTTTTATTCATTCATTCATCCTGTGGAAGAAATGGGCTTCCGTAATGAAGGCTCAAGGTTGCTATTTTGTGCAAATCTTTTTTTTTCTGCATTGCAACGTACATCCGAGGGATGCTGACTATTTATAAATGAATTGCTCAAAATAAGATCTTCAAAATATAGAATTCTGATTTCGTGCCAACTTTAGCGTATTCATCAACAAATGCTGACCTTAAAAACTTAGTATTGCAATCGTAAACATGTATTTTAAACATGCCCTAATTAAAAAAAAAAGGATGCACATTGCAACAGTACACAGAGGTGAATGTCTTAGCTTTCACCTTTTAGTGCCCCTTGTGGCAATGTTGAGAATGCAACATATGCTTGTGTTAGAAATTAAGGATGCAGTGCATTCTAAACTGAAAAAAAAAAAAAAAATATATATATATATGTCTGCATATGTTTATTGTATGGTCCAGAATGAAATTAACCTTTTATCGGTTGTAGCGAAGTGAGCATTGAACTAGCACTTGCAGTCTATTGTGGGCCGATGGGTTTAAGCATGTTCAATTATTGGAGAAGCCTGGTATATACTGTATGTCACCAAAGGGAAGCTCAAAATTTAACGGAAAACCCCGCTATGACATTCCGATTAAAAATGAAATGAATTTCCATTTCATGTCAACTTTAAAGCTATGTTTGACTGCAGATTAGAGATGCATTAGAAACGTATTGCCAGATGTATGAGAAAACAACTGGAACGAAATTTTTTCTCTTCTCTTCTCTGCCCAACGAGTTCCTCCTTAATCTTAAAATGACTGATGAGTTTCCTACTTCCTACAAATATATTAAGAACAGTGCATGAGTGTGTACGTGAAAGTGTGTGTAGCTGGATTGCGAAGGGGGAACCATGATGAAAACAGGATCAAAACTGTCACATGAGAAGCTCTGTGAATTTTTATCCTTTGCGGATTTGTTTTCCGGTACAGGGTTTTTAAGGAAATGGACAGATAATTTCATATCATAACCATATGTCTATTAGAAAGAGACTAACAAAGAAGCTCAATCAGGCCAGAAGAACAAAAACATACATTGATCTTTTTGGTGTTAAAACATGTTTTAAAAAACTTGTCAGACTTGTAAAAAAAGAGAGGTTAGACAGGAATGTCTGTGTTCGGTTCTCAGTGGACCAAAGCTAGTCCTGTTCATCAACTTCTTCTTCAGCGTTTTCATCTCTGTCGAAAGAGGCATCGTTTTGGGTTCAGGTGAAGATGACAGCATTGTCTCTATAGGTCTTTGTGTCTGTTACACTAATTGAGAGGAGGCCATGACTGCAAGGAGTCTTGGCTCATCCCCAGAGTCAATGACATCAATATCATACTCATAATCTCACAGTATCTTCTGAGTGTGCTATGCACTCTAGTCTGAGCCCTACCCAGTCGACTCGGCTGTGTTTTTCTCTCCTGTTTGTTTACCAATCGACAGATCCCCGCTAGGGACCGTCTGCTATCGATTGAGAGCCTTTCGTCATTGTTGATGCTCCTGTTACTAGCAAGATCTACACACACACACACACACACACACAGGTACTGAGTTCAATGTGACAAGCAATTAGCTGAGGGAATTGGTGTTATGGAGCGGGTTCGATCCCCAGAGCGCTCGTCCGTCAGGTACGCACCGGGCCAAAGCAGGCCATTTGGTAAGTGAGTCACTCTCAAGTCTCTTGACGCTGCTGAACAACAGACACTGGTTAATGGCATCTTGCCTTTCAAGACGTCAACAGTACGAGGGATGATGCAGAAAAGAAAGCTCTTGCAAATCTGCTCCAAAACTAAATTGAATATCCTCATTACGGCGGTGACTCAGAAAGTGCAGCGGCTACTAATGCAATCTCCTCATTTAAAGACATAGGAGATTTTAAGATCACGCAGTTCTGCAAAGAAACTGAAAGATTGTTAAAATTGTTACTACTGTTCTCTTACTATATAATTGTCCATGTTGCATTTTCTCTAAGTTCAGTAATGTCAGTTCGTAACATCCTTTCAGAAAGACAAAACCTGCTTCATTATAATGAAAATCACTCCTGCCATCTACTGGCGCATCTGGAGCAACAGAATACGTCACTTATTAACCCGACTGAATCCGCTGCCAACATCCAACTAGAAACAGTATCTTGATATCCATGTTTATACCTTCCACATGAGCTGAACAAACCTTTTTATGCCTAATTCAGCTTTGATTTAAATGAATTTAAGGATCACATGTCATGTTGATTCAAGAAAATATGAATTCATTAAACATACATTCTTCAGGTCAGTGCATTGGTTTTTGAGTTTATGGTGCATACACTAGGACTCAGCTAGGACTTAATAAACTGATCAATCGTGATAGCTAAATACATTTATATGGTTACAAAAGAGTAGTTGTTTTTATAGCAGTAAATAAGCATATTACAATTATTTCTGAAGGACCATGTGACATTAAAGTAATGATGCTCAAAATTTAGGTTTGATCACAGCAATATCTTGCATTTTACCATACAATAATATATACCACTGTCCTTTGAAATTGCAAAAAATATTTTCAAAAATATTACTGTTTTTACTATATAAAATTTTCCTAAGATTTCTTAATTCAAAAATAAAGTTCAAAACTAACAGACTGGAAAACACTTTTCGATTCTTGTGAGAAACTTGCTTTTAAAGAGTTCTCCTCTTTTACCTCTTTAGTAACGTTATCCTGCATTAGGCTGTAGAGGGGCACAATGCGGCTCACTTCCAAGAGGACTGGCGTCGGACTGGGCGTCTCACGGACTGCTTGTCTGCACAGGTGACAGGCGGCTGGGCAGCTGCCCTTCTCCTGGCACCGGATCTCCACACCGGCCACCAGGTCATCAGACAGCAGCTGCGTCTTCAGCAGGCCCGACAGGTAGCTGATGAACGGCACCGCTTTCAAGTCCCGCCGGCCACCCTGGTCAGTGACTTCTGTGAAGGTGAGAGACAGAATGACATCACTGGAACACCATGTCTTATAACAGAGGTCTGTGACTCACATCATGCCCTTGAATGGATGTGAAGTATACTTTAGCAAACAAATACATTTTATGCAGAATAAATGCACCTTTATATAATTTCATGAATACCTCTGTATGTTATACAAAAAAAACTTACCAAATTAGATCAAATTAATACCTGCATGTCATTTGTGACACATGCAACTTTAAGTTATTTTTAACTTTTTAACTGATTTGAAAATGTTTAATTTTAAAAACATATTTTTGTGTAAACAAATTGAGCTATACACAATAAAATAAACATTGTGTCATTGACCCTTATTTTCTTATTTAATTTAATTTTAATTATTTTATTGGTATTAATTTTAATAACTGTCTAAAAGCGATTTCACAAATGCGCAAATGTACAGTAAATAGTACAAAGACTCATGGTATACGTGGATAATAACAAATGTTTTATGCTTTTTTATGCTATGTGAAAGTGTCACGCTCAGTGTGACGATGTGACAGAAAGGGAGGATTAAGTTATATATATATTTGATCACTCTGTGATTTTGCAAGTTCTCTTACTTAGAAATCATGGAAGGGGCTACAATTTTCAGCATAGGTGCATTTCCACTGTGAGAGACAGAATCTAAAAAGAAAAATCCGGAAATCACATTGTATGTATTTTTTAAACAATTTATTTGGGAATTACTGTCAAATAAGTATAATATATATATATATATATATATATAATATAATAAATATTAGTTAGAAAATAAAAACAAATAAAATTTATGTGAGCAACGAACACAGCAGGACAGGATAGTTCGCTTTTCTGAGGTGAAAGACTTTTTATTTCATAACCAGTTACGAAAATAATAATAGAATAATTTCACTGACAATAAACCTACCAACATCTCATCTGACTGCAGACACTGAATCGGGACAGCTCGTTTTTACTTATTAAACTGCATCTGACAGAAGAACGACTTTCATGCACGTCCTTTTAAAATAAAAAAAGCTTGCATAAGAGAACATTTAGAATTAATTATGCTTGCAGTCTTCCAAAATAACGACATAAACATCACATAAGCTCTCTCGAAATTAGTATGTTATAATAATGTTAATTATTTAATAAACATATTTTTGTTACATTAAAAATATTCGTATAAATATTTATAAGTATTTTTTTCTGCATCAGCCTAAATACATTTTAAACACTAAAAATGCATTTACAGTGCTGCACTTACAAATAGATGGATAATAATAAACTATGCTTAAGAAATAAAGCAGAGATTATAGAATATGGGGGAAATTAAGATATAAAGCATAGATTACCTAAAAATTTAAAATAAAATAAAAAAATTCTGAATGTGTTCTAATAAAACAAACATTAGCTAAAGCTGATTGTTTAGCTGCATTTTGCATTTCATTTTTGGTTAAAGCTGCAGTTAACAACTGTTAGTCCTCTTGCAGCCTACCTGCAAAAGGTACTGATAAGAGTAGCGTTAAAGTACCAGATCGATAAGTGGTATCAATAAAAGTAGTAATACCATTACCCATCCCTAAAAATAACATAATTTGAAAAAACAATAAAAAAACAATATTTTTCATTTTTGGGTGAGCTAACACTTTAACACCTTAATTGACAATTCCATTTGAAAGTATTATAATTTAAATCAATTAAATGATTTTTAGGGGAAAACAAAGGTGCAGGGGGATGATAAAACAGTTGCAGCCTAACCTGGTTCCTATAATATTTCTTTTGTATTGTCTCTCAGCCAATATTTCGTGTCATGGGATTCTCTGTGATGGGCAGAGTTTTGAATAGCCCAAATGGAGAAGGTGTTGCAGATGCAGTAGTAACACTTAACAACCAAATTACAGGTAACTGTGATAATACATTTAAAATTAACATCATTAGGCATAACATGGTGTATCCAAATTACCCCACAATTCATGCTTAATTAATAAATTTATGCTAAATGAACACATTACATTCGCATTTTGCCTTCTCCTTGATCTCTTTCACAGTGGAAACTAAAGAAGATGGTTCATTCCGATTGGAGAATATGACCACAGGCACTTATACCATCAACACTCACAAAGAGCTGATGTTCTTTGAGCCGGTCACTGTGAAGATTGCTCCCAGCACCCCTCAGCTGCCAGACATCATCACTGCAGGGTGAATATGCAGCCAAGAATTGTCCTCAGAAAGCTGTTTAGAAGATAAACAAAGGCTTATAAAAAAGGTGTCTGTCGTCTTGCTTTAGGGGTTTGATTTTAAATCTACGCTCCACTGTCATTTACAGGTTTAGCGCGTGTGGTCACATCTCAGTCACTCATCTTCCTGAAACTGTTAAACAGCTTGGGCACTACAGAGTTAGTCTCTCGAGGCAGGATCAGGGCGTTTTCCGCACTGTTGAAAGTGACAGCCATGGAGCGTTTTGCTTTCAAGTTAAACCAGGAGATTACAGCATACAGGTAATGAGAATTAATGTTGTGACGTGATTTGAAAGTTAGACTGAATTGCACATTAATTTAGATATGCTGTGTGCTGTACAGGTGACACTCCCAGAAAGTGATGTGAAGGCTGGACTTGCTCTTCAGCCATACTCTCTCGATATCTCACTTGTGGATCGTCCTATCACTGACCTACTCTTCACTCAGTTCATAGCATCTGTTTCTGGCTCTGTGTCCTGTCTTGGTAAGCTGTATTTTCATGTCCGCTGTCAAATTCAATTAGATAAATGTGCTTTCTGTCTTTGCCTCAATGATTGAATTGTACCATCAGTGGCATGTGGAGATCTGACAGTCACCCTTCAGCCTGTGAGCAGACAAGGAGAGAGGCAGAACCTCCAGTTGGCTGGCAGCAGTGAAACTCTTAGCTTCACTTTCAATAATGTGTTACCCGGAAAGTACAAAGGTATGCATTATTTATGTTTATTATGTTTTGATTTTAATGAGAAATAGACATGTTTATCATTATGTTGTTAATTAGATATACTGTCATTCAAATGTTTTTGGTCAGTAAGATTTTTTTCAGCATTGTATATTTTTATTCAACAAAAAATATATATATATATTTTGTTCAATAATTATTTAACAAAATTATATTTAACAAAAACATTTATTTTAAATAATCATGTTAATTTTTACTTTCTATTCTTTAAAGTATCCTGCAAAAAATATCAGGCTTAGCAGCACAACCGTTTTTAACTTCGATAATAATCAGAGATGTTCCTTGAGCAAATTATTAGAATTCAGCAAATTAATATAATTTCTGAAGGATTATGTTACACTGAAAATTGAAAAGCACAAAAAAAATAAATAAATAAAAATGTATAAATTACAAACCTTTGAACAGTAGTAAAAAAATAGTAAGCAATTGGTTTTATTTATTTATTTATTTATTTTATAACCCACATATATATCCAAATCTATTATAAATGATGGCCTTTAGGTACTAAACTAGACATTATAAAATTAATTAAAATAGAAAAAGAAAAAATAATATATATTTTATCTTATTTAATCATATTTGTTTGTTATAATTTTGAAAGTTTATAGAATTGCTATATATGATGAACTAAGGGATGTTTTAACTTGCACAGCCGGCACCCATCGACGCTCATTAGTATCATTGCCCACCAGCCTATTATTCCTTAACTCATTGTCCACCACAGCATAACTACCATTGTCTCACTCTTCTCTGTATCTAGTTATGCATGATCCCGCCTTCCTCCCCTTCTCCGCCTTTTCTTCGTACCTTCAAG
>JAUCMT010000105.1:24162730-24176875 GCA_032357475.1 Enteromius thamalakanensis
AGCGGGCATTCTATACATTGCCTAGGCATTCTATAGAATGCCAGCATTTCACACATTGCCGGTAACATATATATATAATATAATATATTATTGTTACTGCTATTTAAAAGTAATTCCTTACTTTACAATATTACTGATTCAAAATTGTAATGCGTTACATGACTTCTGTATTACTTTTAAGTTAACTACAGAGAGCGCAATGTCAGCGCAGCTGCATTCAAATAGACTGAAGCTTGTCACAGCATCAGCAAAAGTAGACTAATTAACATCAATATGTCCGAAGAAAATAGTAGGAATATATTTAAGTTATTTAGTGTTTTCTGAGTCCGTGTCAGAAAGATACATTTCCTGACTCGCCATCTCCCCTTCAGTCATCTTTATGGAGAATTTTTGTTTTCGATTTTTTTTTTGTTAAGTGGTCATTTAAAGCTTTTTGTATTCATATCTTTTTATTTTTGTGAAGTGCTCCTGTTCTAGATATTGTCAGTGCACCTAAATAAATGTAGACGGATGAAGGATGTTATACTCTCTCACCACTGGAGGTGCTTTAACGTTTAAACATTGTTATATGCTTGAAATGTTTTTATTGCCTTATAGGCAAGTTGTGATTATTTGAAAAGGTTAAATTTATCAAACATAGTTTATGATCAGCACTGTCTTTTCACTGTTGGGCCAGTAGCCACGTGACACTCCTGTAAAACCTGCCCTACTGTAAATACGCCTTCACTTGACCACGTCACACATACAAGGTTACCCCAGTAAGAGCGAGATGAATTAAATAAATCGCTCTGCACATACTGTATATATTAGAAGCTGTCTATTAGTATTCATGAACAAACCTGTACACCACACATTGATAATAACTGACCACAAACAGAAAATAGAGCTGACTTGCTGAATTTTAAACGTTAATATCTTGTGTCTTGCGGCTAAAAGTGTGTTGTAACGCAAGCATTACTGAATATGTACCGAGTAAAATATTACTGAAACCTGATTAGTGATGCTTTACACTACTGCGTTACAGCAAAAAGTACTATTACTGTAATATATTACTTTTGTAACGTGTTACTCCGAACACTGTAGGTATGGTATTATTGGGATGATCAATCTTCTTCCTCCAAACACGGTGAATGGAGTTAAGATCAAAAAGATCTACTTTGGTCTCATCTGACCACAGGACTTTCTCCCATAACTCCTCTGGATCATCCAGATGGTCCCTGGCAGACCATCTGGATGATCATGTCCAGGCCCGGACATGGGCTGACTTAAGCAGGGGAACCTTCCTTGTGATGCAAGATTTTAAACCTTGACGTCTCAGTGTATTACTGATAATAAAAAACGATGGTGTCAGCTCTCTTTACGGCATTGGTGAACAGGTTTTTGAGGGTCAGAAATCTGGCTGATAAGCAAGTGATCTTATTTGAAAGTAATTCCCAAATAAATTGCTGAAAAATCATACAAGATGATTTCCAGATTTTTTAGGTTCTGTCTCTGAGTGTGGAAATGCACCTACTGTATGCTGCTAATTGTATTCTCCTCCATGATTTATAAGATAACTTGCAAAATCACAGGTTGATTTTTATTTATTTATTTATTTTTTGCGCATACTATTTATGTGTATTTTCATGAGACTAGGTTGTCTATACCCATAAGAAGAGCATCTGTAATGTGGGCCTGCTTCAAATGTAAAAATATATTTACAAAACAAAATTAAAAAAGGCTACATATTTACGCTTAAGGACAAAAAAAACCTTTCATGGCTGTTTCATAACACTGAAGTACACTTTTATAAAATTCTCTTTGCAATAGCCTAATGTCAAATTAAAAGTTTTACAATAAATCATGTTAATAGTGAATTTGATATTAAGTTTAATTCCCCCTCCCCTTGGGAAAGCCTAGCCTGATAGATTAACGCAGTTGTAACAGCTTGCAGTTTTAGATAGATTGCATATATATTGGATTACAGAATATTGTTGAACATAAACTTATCACATATATATATATATTTTATTTAATTGCAATTAACATGCAATTGTGTGTCTGAAAATTTTTTCTTCAGTAAGTATCTACACTTTTTTTTGTACAGGGATTCGTGTGATGCGTATGTCAGACTTTTATAATGAAGGAAATGGTTTGAGAAAGAACTGTGTCTGGTACACAAGAGTTGGTTTCCATGTCGGTTTGCAGTGTTCGTGCACAGAACCCTTGGCAGACACAAAACAATGCGATTACGTGAGGAAGGATATTAATTGAGTGCTGAGACGTCCGTGTGATGGCTAAACAGATGTGCGACTCTGAACAATAACGGCTGTTTCTCTGCGCTCCACAGCCGATTTCCGTGAACATTCCCGTCCACTGTGTCTGGCGATCACATGAGTCATTATGCTGGATTTTAGCATGACAGGCAAACACTTTGAGGAGGAAGAGAAGGCGAGCAAACAGTCCGAGGCCGTTATGTCTGCAACAACACGGGGAGCTGCCAACCAGAGCCCGACGGTGTTGCGCTGTTTTCACCGCACAGAGGACACGGCGAAACTGAGAAAATGACACGGCTAGAGTAATTGATACCAGCCTACAGTATGCTTTTTAAATGATTCATTTCCTGCAGCGCGCTTAATCATTTTGAGATGAAGCAGCGCCTTTCGAAATGTTTCTCCTGCAGGCAAAGGGGAAACATCTGGCTGTTCAAATTATCGTCATGTGTTCACCCCTTAAATACTAGTGTGAGTTTTAACCATTGTTGTCTTTTATC
Source organism: Enteromius thamalakanensis (assembly GCA_032357475.1). NCBI lineage: Eukaryota > Metazoa > Chordata > Actinopteri > Cypriniformes > Cyprinidae > Enteromius > Enteromius thamalakanensis. Next base: position 24,165,483 of record JAUCMT010000105.1, read on the forward strand.
CTATGCGATCTGCCTTTTCTTCTCGAAAAACACTCGAAAAGACTAGACTGGATACCTAATTAACTGACAGAATGAACTACATATCCCATGATGCACATGGAGCAATAAATGAACAGTGGCGTCAAAAATTGACATTGGCCCATAATAACACTTTTTAGGTTTATTGCAAAATATTAAAGTTATGATTTTAAAATATTTATCAAATGATGTTGCCTATTAATTTACCTTTTCACGTAGCCTACATTTGTATTTTTTTTTTTATAGCTAGGCTACACTAATTAAATATTTTTAAATAGTGAAATCCCATTTATTTCTTAATATCACGTCAAACGATTTTGGTCATTTTAACTTCAAAAAAAAAAAAAAAAAAAGTAAGTTACATTTATTTACACAATGATGTTTATTAAAACAACTAACACGTTTTGAGAGGGAATACATAAAAAAAGTACTGTTTCCGTATACGCCATCTGGTGGATGAATAGGTTTGACCGCTACAAAGTTCATGATAGACTCTTATTAGGGTCTAATATCAGAGCTCATGCAAACCCCTATTGAGAAAGTTTTTTGTTAAGAATAATTAGGATAATATTGAAATGTATTAATGTTTGTTTTTGTTGTATTAAATGATCTGATAATCGGTGTGTACTTATATAAAATATGGATAAATGCTAAAGAAAATTGGTTATTTAGGTTCAATGGGCTAATTAAAAGATGTAGATTGAGACTGCAAATGAAAAGTATGTTTACTGTTTAATTTATTAATTGTTTATTTTATATTAGTATTTGATAAAATGCACAATTCACTACTTCTACAAACACATTGTTTAATTACTTGAATTTTTCCTATTCTGTTTTATTATTATTATTATTATTATTATTTCAAATGAAAGGCCTATATTTGCTAAACTTTATAGATAAGCTGCATATCATCTGTTACCGTTCAAAATATCATTAACTTGGTGTAAATGTTATAGTCATCACTCGTCAGTGCTGCAGTACTGCAATTTCAATTTACAGACGTTTAATAGAGGGACTTTAAGACACAGATCTGCAGCCATCTAGCGGTAAATTATAGTACTGCTGTTATATTTTACACTGAAATGTTGAAGTTTACAGGATTATGCATTAATTTCCCTACTTTCATATACTATTGTAATGAAACATAGTTTAAACATTTTAGGACACATCTAAACATATATATTTTATTTATTTTCTTATCTGACTACTTCTAGCTTTAATATGATATAATATAATATATGTTTTACTATCAGTAACTATCAGCTCCAGTTTATTTTTATCAACAATTAATATTTGCAAACATTTTTCTTCCAATGTTTCAATTTGTAACATTTCGGTCTTTATATTCTTATAATAGAATATTTGCGAGGGTTCTCGTGTGTTTCAGCAGCAGCAGTCTGAGTTGTCTAAACACGTGCTACTGAAATATCTTTTCGCATCACGCATGTCAAACTGGCCGCTATTCTAATTTGTTCCAGCGCACATCAGTGAACAGACAGGGAACGCAGCCGCTTCAGCCGCAGCCAACGATGTCTCATCGGGGGCGGGATTCACACAAAGAATCACCCGCCGTTATGACGTCATCTCCGCAGTGTCGCGCGCACCCGCTGACATGAGAGACGCGCACCTCGTCACATCAAGAAAGAGCTACTGTTGAACTGAAGGTAGGAAATCATGTAACAACCAATATAAGGAAATCATGCATGGATGTCTTTTAGCGTACACGTATGACCGAGCGGTCGTTTTTGATGCCGTGCATGCATTAAATAAGAATGACGTGGCTCAGATCGCAGTGTTTTGAAGCTCCGGGCCTATAAATCAGCTGATTAGATATATAAAATTATATAATCAGACTGTTTATGATGTGCTGCATTAGTGGGGCCTCTAAATAACACGTGCATTGAACTGATACAAGAAATGACAATGCGTGATCTAAAAACATGATGGTGAGTTTGTAGTTAGCCATCTGGCTACCAAAACAAATATACAATACAGACTATTGGCATACCTAACCCCCCCTTTTCTAAGTGAAATTGCTAAATTAAAAGTGAAATAGTTCATAAATGCCATAGCTTGTTTTTTTCTTTTTTCACTTTGGTCTGTGTGTGATCATGAGGTAAAGTGCATCAGTAGGTGTGGTACTGTAGGACATTCACTAAATATCAGCATTAATACATGCCATCGGACAGCTTTTATATGACGTTTTATTTCCCCATGGTTTCCATGGCACTTGTATAAAATAAGCTTTATTTTGTAATTTTGCTTAAATATAAGAGGAAGTTTATTTAAGGAATTTGATTGCATGCATCTCGTTATTATTCATTATCTTTCTCTAACACACACACACACACACATATGAGAGCGAGAGAGAGATTGGCCATCCGCTTACTGGGGCTGTTTAAACAAAATATTGCATTGTCCTTTGTCAAATATTGCGATCTGAAGTCAGATATGTAACTTCTTTAACATCTCAAGCTGCATCAAAACAAAAATGAAAGAATGGACAAAACAACAGCTCTTGTATTCAACAAGAACTAGAAACTAGCAAATGATCATGTTTAATCTCTTAATGACCATACTTTACTTGTAAATACTACGGTAATCTTTTGTGACATTATTAACAATATATCATCCTCGTCTTCTTCTATATATAATATTTTACATTACTAACAAGTGAATTCCACTTTGCATCTTCGTTACATCTGCATATCATCACAAACGAAGTAAAATGCGTTTCACCTCTGTCCACAAAAATGTTCCAATATATGAGAGTGGGGACATTAAAGAGCGCTTGTTTAATTTTAATGTCCCCGCTGGCATTTATTAAAACATAGTTCACAGATTAGTCCAATAACAAATGTGCCGTTTTATCTTTTTTAAGACTTAATTTGATAGGCATCAAACACATAGACATGACTTTTCTCCTCCCCTGTAGGCACCATGGCCACACCAACGTCTTTGGATCCAGATTTGGTTCGGGAGGTGCTGGAATGTCCCATTTGTCTGGAGACTTACAACCAGGATCAGCTTCGACCCAAATTGCTGCAGTGTGGTCACTCTGTTTGTCGTCAGTGCCTTGAGAAACTCCTCGCCAGCACGATAAATGGGGTGCGCTGCCCCTTCTGCAGCAAGGTGTCTCGTATGAGCAGCATTTCCCAGCTGGCTGACAATCTCACCGTGTTGAAGATCATCGACTGTGCAAGTTCGTGTGGCTCAACCATGGGTCTCATGTGCAAGTCTTGTAAAAACCGCCTGCCCCGGCAGTACTGCAGAGACTGCAGCATTGTGTTGTGTGATATTTGTAAAAACGAGGGTCACCAGCATCAGGGTCACATCGTACAGGCAATTCGTGTGGCTGCCGAAAAACACCGGAAAGACATAAACGGGAAGCTTTCCAACTTGCGTGAAGCAATGGGAAACATTCAGAAGAAGAAGGCAGCTATCGACAATGTGACAAAATCACTCAGACTGAAGTACAAGGCTGTACAGCAGGAATACGCGAAGGCTGAGTTGCGGCTCCAGGAGGAACTTGGCCGTTCACGTCGTGCCTTCGCCACATCCTTAGCCGAAATAGAGAAACTAAATGCCCAGATTCTGGAGGAGCAAACGTACCTGCTCAATATTGCTGAAGTGCAGGTGGTGTCTAGATGTGATTATCTAACCATGAGGATCAAGCAGACGGATATTGCTCTACTGGAGGATGGGAGCAACAATGAAGAAGAAGAGTTGGACTTAAAAACCAATCTGCCCATAATTCTAAAACTCCAAGACCCTGAGTTTGTTAAAACAGACTGCTTGAAACCCTTGGATGTTGGGCACCTGACCACAAAACCCTGTATGGTCAATGCAGAAGAAGACGACAGACTTGAGTTTGCCACTTCCGTTGCCACCCCTTTAGACATTTACCGTGATACTGACATGGAAACGGCAGTTGAAGAAGCCGTTTGTGCTTCTCCCGGCAGCTTTAAGTCCAAGTCTGTTGATGGAGGTGGACCTTCTCCAGGAGCTTCTGGTGGGCAGCTCTGTCAGTTTGTGAAAAAGATGGGCTGCAAGGGCAATCTGCCAGGGATGTTCAACTTGCCGGTAAGCATTTGTGTCACGGCGCAGGGTGAGGTGCTCGTGGCTGACCGAGGGAACTACCGCATCCAGATCTTCAACCGCAAAGGCTTCCAAAGGGAGATACGGCGCAACCCGAGCAGTATCGACAACTTTGTCTTGAGCTTCCTAGGTGCTGACCTGCCCAACCTCATCCCGCTCTCCATTGCAATCACGGCTCAGGGCCTCATCGGTGTCACTGATAACTATGACAACTCTGTGAAGGTTTACACCACCGATGGCCACTGCATTGCTTGTCACAAGAACCAGCTAATCAAGCCATGGGGAATCGCGGCCATGCCTTCGGGCCAGTTTGTCGTGTCTGATGTTGAGGGGGGAAAGCTGTGGTGCCTGGCCGTGGATCGTAATGTAGGGGTTGTAAATTACAACCGCTTGTGTTCGGCTGTCAGGCCCAAATTTGTAACTTGCGACTCCTCAGGTACAGTGTACTTCACACAGGGCTTGGGTCTAAACATCGAGAATAGACACAATGAGCACCACCTTGAGGGGGGCTTCTCAATTGGCTCAGTGGGAATGGATGGCCAGTTGGGAAAGCAACTCAGTCACTTCTTTTCAGAGACCGAGGACTTTCGATGCATTACCGGCATGTGTGTTGACTCCAACGGGGACCTGATCGTCACAGACAGTGGCCGTAAGGAGATATTGCAGTTTCCCAAAGAAGGTGGCTATAATATTCTCATTCAGGAGGGCCTAACATGCCCTGTAGGGGTAGCTGTTACCCAAAAGGGACAACTGCTTGTCTTAGATTGCTGGGACCACTGTGTGAAGGTCTACACTTACTTGCAAAGGAGACGCTCCTCTACATGTTAAGACTGCTGTGTGGACAATTCATAAGACTAGTCACTTTAATTTGATGGCTTCATTACAAATGCGTTTGCTTTTCAGTGATTTCTGACCCATGGCTTGCAACCCATGGGTCAGGCAGCTAAGCTGGCAACCATTCACCACTGCCATGGAGCAAATGGGCTGATGGCTTATGGGTATTTTTATGGATGCTTTGAGCAAATGGATTTTGAAATATAGCACAACTGATGGCAATAACTGAAAATGTTGTTCTTTATGTGCGCAAGTCAGTTCTCATATGTTTTTTCTGTGTTGGTGTACAAGCATTAAGATTTTCTGAGAAGACGGTTCCTGTTTCAGTACAAGTAAGGCTCAATCAACAGCTTTTGTGGCGTAATGTGGATAGTTACAAAACTTCTCAAAAATGAAGAACACAAAAATAAAGGTTATTGTGTAATTATTTTAGCGAATTTAAGAGCAGAAATTTGAAGCTTACAATTTTAGAAAAACACTTATATTCTTATGTTAAAATGTGTTATTTCAGCAGCATTTTAGCATTTTTTTTCATCGCAACAAAATAACTGAAAATAACATTAGTCAGATAAAGGTTAGAAAGTAGGAAAGACAGATTTGATCCAATGAACATGGAGTATTTGCCGATACAGTCCCAATTCAATACTTGTATTTTCCTAGTGCTTAATGCACATTATAGCGTAGTTATGAAGTTATTAAAATAAATCCAATTTATACTGGTATTCACAGGAAATCTTTCAGGGACAGTACCTTTTTCAGAGAGGTTTTCCAGAGACTTTAGATTGAAGTAAATGGTAAAATACTTTTGTATAATTTTTCACCAAAGTGCACATCAGATATATTAAATGGAAGCTTGAATGTGTGCATGAGGTGATGCAACAGACCTCATTGGTTCTTACACTTTGGGGACATTTCAGCATTTTCTTTTCTTTTAATATCCTGCTGGAAGGTGCATACTGCCACCTACTGCACAACACCAGCATGGCAGCTGTAAAATAAAAGGCGCGTAGCAAAAAAAAAAAAAAAGTGTAGCAGACCCAGATCACTTAAAAAAAATAAATAAGTAATTGGCTTGTATCCTGATTCTTAAAATGTATTGATTTATGTGTTGTTAAACCACATTAGATAACACTAATCATCTTGTTTAACAATAACAGTTAATTTAATAAGAGTTTTTTTTTTTTTTTTTTTTCAAATTGGGCTCATCCACCTCCATTATCTAAATGCCACAAGTGCTTTTCATTGAGCTTAACTTGTACTAAACCCAGAATATTCCTTGACTGAGAAGGATTGCTGTGGAATATGTGAAACGTGCCGACTCAAAACACTTCTGTGAGTGTCATGTTCATGTGTAATTGTTGTAATGAGTTTCCATAATGACCTTACTATTAAAGTGCCCCTTCATACCTGAAACCTGTGTCATCGAAGGACCTTATGATTTTTGTAACAGTATGAATTTTCCATATATTAAAGACAGTTACACTAAAGAACAATAAGCTTGAAAAAATGTTAAGTCACTGTTACTACAACAGAAGAGATAATTAAATGATCTCAATTAAATTGTCTGTCATTGTTAATTATTTACTGTGCATTGGTTTATGTTACTCCAGTTTGTGATAGCATTACTCTGTTGCAGGTATGTTAAATTCAGGAGATATTTACACTAGCCTATCACCAGAGTTAATGCAATAGCTTGACTGAAGCAGGCAAACGACTTAACAATTTATTAAAATAATATATGACATAATATTTTGCATTGAAGCGTTCTTGAATCAAAGAGCTGGACCTTAAAACTTTTCTGTTTGAAAGCTTTAGATAGCGTTGAACTCTGTGTCTTAACTTTAATTATGGTTATGATATGAGCCTGCAGGTTCAAATGTGTTCTGGAGCAGGTTATGACTATAAAAATAATCACAAATAGATTAGAACAAAACACTATGGTCACAATTCATAACACAACACAAGTGTGCATTGCATTCTTTGGCTCGCAGAAGATAATACAGCGGATGATAGTGCAAAGTCTTTCATGTCAGTTTTCTTATTTAAGTCCTCAACTACTGTCAATGTCATATCACAATGTCTTATGTTAGAACACAAGTTAAATGGCACATACTTTACATGTGGATAACTAATGTCACCATCAAGAGGTTTGTTATTGGAACTCAAGATTGCGTGTGAAATATCACAAGTTGGTAGTGCATCGGCCATGAATTAACATCTGTGTATTTGTGAAAAGTAGATTTCTGGCCTTATAAAGTTTCAAAAATGCATTTGTACATTACCAACACATGCAGACAGCCTGCATTGGCCTTATAACAAATGCAATCTTCCTGCACAAGAGATCCAGAGATAATGGTATCTTCCATATCTCACTCTGACAGACAGTGCACATCTCTGTCTGTCAGAGTGAGATATGGAAAATCATTTCCATTGAGTTGCCTGGCCATGTTAGGACTTTTAAAGACCACTTTATGCCTTTACAGAGCAGGCATGATTAAATAGTTAAATTAATAGCTATTTAAAGATCTAACAAGGATTATTATCATCATGGATGCACTATAACTTTTAACAAATGCACAAAGCTCAATGCACAATAAAATATATATATTTGTCCTTGTGTACACAATGACCATTAATACAAGTCTTCTGTGTTTTTTTATTGGTTGTCATTGTATAATGCAATTTCAATGGTTCATGACTTGTTACACAAATCACTTTTAAAATTGTCCATCATGCTTTAGGTCAAAGGACCCAAACATGGAGTACTTTCTCACACTATTGCGCTTTTGTCAGGCTTCAAAGGCAGGGGAGTTGACATATTACTTTCATAAGATCTACGCATAATCATATTCAAGCATTGATGTTGCTGTCAGTGAAATGAGTCCCAAATTTGTGTGTGTATTGTTCATGACCAATTGTGTGCAATAAAACAACATCTGAGATCGTCTTATTTGTTTTTGTTGTTGTTGATGTCTCCAATATTGTTTTATCAATATGCAACTATAGTAACCATAAAGTTTAGATCAGTTTATGTTATGAGTCATTTAGAACTGACCGTGAAGTGAGGGCCTGACTAAACTCAATCTTGAAGGGGAATATGCAGCCTATGTTGCTTGTGTCATAGTATAATTGCTGGGGTTGTTTAAGTGTTTTGGAAGTTATATGACTGTCCCAAAGGAATAGTTTCCAGGAGAATCAACAGCCATTTCAGATGAGAAGCATCCGGAACACTCGCTTGTGAATATAGTCCGTAGATCCGTGTAGTGTAATCATATTATATGGCTTCACATTTCTTCAAACATTTCAAATAGACTGTGCCTCATTTATGAAGTGTACAATTGGATTTGATCTTAGAATATGCGTACGCTTAAATCCACGGCAAAGCTCATATTTGTAAAAATTGACGTGTAAAAGTGCTTAAAGGTGTAGTTCAACCAACAATGAAATTTCTGATGGTAATTATTTACCCCTTATGTCGTTCCAAACCCGTAAGACCTTTGTTCATCTTCGGAACACAATTTAAGATATTTTGGATGAAATCACATGTACGTAATCTGCGGTTGTTTTACAGCTTGTGAAAAGTGTATGCACGCATTGTAATACTCTCTAAAGGGGCTGAAGACATAAGTCACAGGGGAAGAACGGTAGATGAAAAATAAAAGAAAAACAATTCTCCTACCATCGCAAAACTGAAGTTTAGCCACTGATGTCACATGTACGGTGAATGGGAGGGGAAATCGTCTTAATTCGCTTGAACGTGATATTATGTCGTGGCCATGAGATTGTTTTTTCGAGGTAACAACATCCTTATGTTGAGGGAATGAATTCCATTTCTCGTGGCCACGAGAAAAATATGTCGTTCTCTCAACATAAGAAGTTGTGGCCACGAGTTTATTGCATAAACAAACCTGCATGACCATAGCAACCCGGGATTATCAGAGATGTTTAAAACATTTTTATTACATTAAACATTTAATTTACTTTTTGTATATTCTATACTATTTGTATAATCTTCTATTTTATTAATTTTTTAGAGCAATATTTTTATATTTATTTCCGGAGTAGCCTATAGGTGTATACCTACCGTGCCTGATGATAAATAAGCATGTTGTGTTTTCATTTGCAAATATAAATGTGTGAATGATTCATTCCTCAACGAAAAAGATGATCCAATGGCTGCACTAGCCATTAGACTCTATTAAGTATTATTAATTTGCAGAAATAAAATGAAATATATATAATTCAAAGCTTTAAACTGCATTTAAAATTTAATTATAATGATGTTGTTGTTGTTGATGATGTTAATTATTATTACGAAGACAATGCGTTAATGGACATTTAATACTAATGTAATATTTAATTATCATTAACTTAATATAAATGGTGTTTAGCATTAAAGATGGATTCGGTATTATTCTATTTTGAATTAATATTAATTATATTTTTTATGTTTTGTGAGAAGCGCTATATAAATTAAATAATGTATTGTTTTATTATATCAATTATTATATTGCATGCAATATACACCATTTATATTAAGTTTATCATAAATAAATATTGTATTAATATTAAATGTTAACACATCGTCTTCGTAACAATTATCAGCATCAACATCAACAACATTATTATTAGCCCATTATATTTGTAGTCTATAATTTGCATCTTTTAACATTCTGACTTTTATTTACTATGGGTTGCTATGGTCACGCAGGTTTGTTTATGCAATAAACTTGTGGTCACGACTTCTTATGTTGAGAAAATGACATATTTTTCTTGTGGCCACGAGAAATGGAAGTCGTTCCCTCACCATAGCATCTCGAGGCCACGACATAAGGATGTTATTACCTCGGAAAAATTATCTTGTGGTAACGACTTAATATCACGTTCCCACGACATAATATATCGTTCCCACGAGTTAATAAGCCGTGGCCATGACAAAACTAAGTGAACCGAAGATGTCCCCTCCCGGTCACCGTACATTTTGCTAGACAGTCCTGCGCTGTTGTTGTTGAGGAACCGTTACCGTTACTTTGTATTTGAAATCGCTCTTGCGCGTGCGCGAGGATGCGCCAGTAGCTTTCGTTGCATCCTGTGTGTATATCGCCACCTGCTTTTACTGTTGTGCAGTCGTGATATAATTATACTCCGTTTCTTGTTACACTTGTATAGATTGTTATAATTAGTGTGTTTTTAATGAAATTTACATGTTGAGCCATATTTAGTTATGAAATTATAAAATATTTTGAATGTTTGCTTTACAGTTTTAGGGAAAACAATATCTACCATCAAAAATTGTACATTTATTTCTAAACATATATAGTATTTAAGTTATACAACAATGTTATTTAAAATGCAACATGGTGTATAGCCACTGTATGAAATAGGCTATATTCCCTATTGCTGAAAACAGTGTTTTCAGACATATTTCTTTTAGTTGGATATACTTAAATTGTTTTGGAAAATTTTTAAGACCTTTTCTAATCATGTCCATGTTTTTGTACCAAGTGCCACAGAAGTCATTATTCCATACCATACCCATTCATTTTTCACATGAATATCTGGGTTCCTACAGATGCTGAACTGCAAACAAAGTGCTTCAAGGATCCCATAAGTTCCTGCAAGAACTCCACAGACTAAAATGGTTCTTCCAGGAACCATATTATGAGAAACAGAGCTTTGAGGCGCTTAAAATACATTTTAAAGTTCCTTGAGTACTTGAAAGGATATTTGATGAACCTTTAGTTTTAACTGTGTATATTATTGCACTTTTATAGCATATTTTTTGCACTTTTGTTGCAGTAATCCAGGAAAAGAACAAAAATAAACTATGTACTAGGAAAAAACCTAAACAAATAGGTGGGTAGTGTGATTGGTTTCAGGTGAGCTTGTGATTAGAAATTTTAGATTGGAAATGTAGTCCAAGGTAACATGAAACAGTTTACAGTGAGAGTCAATATGTTGAAAAGGCGACATATGGTGGTGGTCGGAAAGAAAACCACAGACTGGATTTGTGACAGCAGCATTTTGTCTCATTCAAATTAATATTTTATGTTGTGTGTCCTGGTGAGTAGTTATGCGATAAGTATACAGACTTACTGCACTTTACCTCTTATGTCACAAGATTTCATGTACAACATGCATACACATCACAGTTTTGTTTATAATTTTTACAGTAATAACCAGGAATCAAAATCAGTTCTCTTTCTCAAATAAACACAAACATGCACAGACACAAAGGTTTCTTGCATATTCAACAAATATGGTCATACACATAGCTTAATGCCAATCATTTTGCTCCCTTGAAATGTTAAATGCACAGCCCCTGCCAGTTTTTTCAAGGTCTTATTTGTCTTTAATTTGTTCTAGGCTTTGCTAAACACAGTATATGTTTCAGATGGCCTTCGCTATACATCCTGACTAGAGGTGTAAACATTACAGTAACT
>JAUCMT010000105.1:24216624-24232756 GCA_032357475.1 Enteromius thamalakanensis
TTACATTTATTAAAGTCTTTTATTTTATATACGTTTTGTCTACCTCGTCCTCCTTCTCCCGGAACCTCCACGTTACATATATACAGTATGAGGTGTCTAGAAGACACTTTAGTAAGCTGTTTCAAAAAAAAAAAAAAAACATGTTTAGTCCATGATTTCACTTGAAATGCATCAGGGCCTTAAAGGGCAGTAAGTCCATGCATGTGGCTGCATGCTCTTCCTCTAAGGCTGTCACAAACTAAACTCTATTTCCTTATAAGCACCTTGTGTTTGATGTAAATCTTGATGTGTTTACTCTTTGCTCAGGGGCTCCCTGATCTATTATGCTGAAGAATCTTCGCTGAGAGAGTGGTTTGGTGTTAAAGGATGCTGATGCAGATAGATAGCCAATGAAAGAGATACTGGAATAAGTTGACAGTCAACATCAGCACTCGACAAGCTTCACATTCATTATATGTATCATATGTTTGCCCCGGGGGAGCTGGGAATGTATGCAAAGATAACATATGAGGTGTCCATCTGTTGATGATGAGATAATACAGACGTGACGCTTTGAGCTTAGCATTTATGACCACACAGTTTTCACATGAATATATGGATGTATGTACAGGTAGCAAACATGCAGATGACTCAATCAACAACTGAAATGTCAATTGTAGTCTGGTAGTGTTACCATCACAATTTATTATCTTGAAGCGCTGCATGAGAGGATGAAAACCCACGAAATGTGTCTGTAGTGTTGTTCAGGTGGCAGGATGGTGTATGTAATGAATAAAGTTACATACAAACATGCATACAAACATGAATAAATGAATGAATAAATAAATACATACAATAATACAATATACAACATTATTTATATAGCACAGTAGCATTGCACAGTTTGTTTTATGCAGCTCTTGTGTTTGCTTGTATGAGCTCAAAATGAATCCAGACATGATGTATATTATCAAAATATAAATATCTGTATTTATAAAGAATCATTCCATATGGCAGAGCTGATGATGAATTCAAAGAAAGCAACAACAACATCAAGCTAGAAATAAAAGAGCAGAGCTTCAAAGCACATCAGGAAAATGTGCTTTTTTGTTATGGTGCTTTACTTTTTTTTATAATATATTGGAAGTGTGTCAGCAGGGTGAGCACACTAGATCATATTACACACACATGATAATATAGACTCAGATACTCTTCATACTGACTTAAGAATGAATCAGAGTCACAGAACCAGTGCCACTTCTGCAATATAATATTCATCAGAGTGTTGTTTATAGATGCTTCAGGCTTTCACATATACAGGGATTCTCTAACACTCTCCCACAAGCACAGGGTGCTACATTTTTAAAAATCTTAGTTCAAAGCGGCAAACTCGTGACATTTCAACTCAAACCTGCTGTCATTTTGCTTATACATCTTCTTTCACTGCAACAGCCCTGCTCTTAGTAATGATAATATCATAAACAGTTTATAACAGAGTATTGCTTTCAGCTATATGTAACCCGCCTGTGCAAACTCAACTAGTTATGTACTTGCATCTGATGTTTAGGTTTAGATGCGTGTATTATTATTATAAACCTGCTGATGGTGTCTGTGTTGTTAATAGTCATCAAATAATAAATTAAACGTGGGAATCACTAACTGCTCTTATCTGAACAATATTTGTAGCTTTAAAAAAATCTGCAGTTTATTTGTTATTAATACATACTGAAGACTTCTTTTGTGTTGTCCCGAATTTACTGTATGTTTCACAATAGCCCAGAATTCCCCATAAAAGCAAGACAATAAACCATATCACTCTGCTAAATAGCAATGGCTTCCAACTAATGCGGTAGTTTTAAATGGAGACAGTAAACTAATTAAGTACAATGTTGCTATATGTGATAAATAGCAAAAGGGAATCAAATAAAAAAAGAACAGTAAGCATGATTAGCATAATTATTATTATTTTTTAAACATACAAATTATGTATCAGTGACTAAAACTGGTTGTGCTTTGAGGGTAGAAAAAAGTCTTGACAAACAAAATGAAAATGACGAGAACAAAAATCTGATTCGGAAGCAATTTCAGAATAAAAAAAACTCAGACACATATGGTTTCATAGAGCAACAGAAAGAGAGGAAGTCTGCTGGAAACAGAACTCAAGAAGGTGTAAAGATCACAGGCAGCCCATGACAAACACTATATTAGTCTAATCGATGAGTCACTAGCAGACTGCCATCAATACAGTGATTAAGAGAACCCATAAAAAGTCTAAAGAATTACAGCACATTCCTATAGCGCAATGTAAAACGTTCAATGGTTGCCTGTAAAAGAGAAGCGGACGTGATCTCCATCAGAACAGACAACAGAGACGAGAGAAATGAGGGAGCACAGAAACCTCCGTGGCCCAATCTGCCGCCTCTGTGTTTACTCTCATTAGTCAATCTAATCACCTCCAGGTTTTTAATCAGACACTGTGCAATTAAGCAGCTGCCTTCATCTTAATGAATGCGTGTCCCTCATTATTAGGCGTCAGAATTACATGCATGACCTAATAAAGCTGTTTTGGAGTGATGTTTGACCTGTGGGTCAATGACGGCTGGACATTTTCAGAGTTGCACAGAGATCAAATGATGCAAAATGTGTCCGTTTCGTAATTAGTGCATGCACAGCTGATCCTTAATGCAGCTTCACAAACCACTAAACGGTCACTATACTTCAATGCTAATCAAAAGGCTAGAGGCTCAATCGACACGTTTCTGGAAAACGTTAAAGGCAATTAATGTGAGAAACATCACAATGAGACAGCAAAAGATTGTGGGAAGGAAAATTATTCTAAAGGCTGTTTTGTTATTTTGTCCCCATTGGCTTCTCATCTCAGATAGGAGATGATATCTGCTGTGCATAATATTGTGGCTCCTGCATTCATTAAACTATTAAAGGAGCGGAAATTGAAATGGCAGCCTTTTGTGGAATATCTCATATTGTGCACAGCTCTTCCGATTGTGAACGCTGCTGCGAGTTTAGACTTCCTTTCACTGGTTTAATACCAAGCTGACACGCCAGTTTTTTTGTTCCTGGCATTCAGATCTCAACTTTACCTTATCAGGTGGTGCCAAAACAGGAAAACAGAACACATTTTGATCTAGTGCAGGATTGCTGCAAATCAAGAGTAAAGTACAAAGTACAAAGACAAAAAGTCTGTCTTTAATTAAGTCTACTTTAAGAGCTCTCAGATAAATTAATCCTTTTATTTTGTTTCCAAGGCAATAAAATGCCATGAAAACAATATAATTGGTGGTCAATTTTTCCAAAACAAACACATACGGGGGTGTATTTTGATGTGAGACGATTTCTAGATCACATTACATATACTTCATAATAATATTATATATACTGTAATATATCCTTTGTTTAGCATTACAGTAGACTATATGAACACACTATCAAGCATGCTATATGAAAAGTAGCTCATAAGCCAATCTTATGATTGTGCATTTCAGTGGCACAATTTTATTTTTCTATTTGGAGTACTATTTATACACAAAACTTTGGCATGCATATGATATGCAATTGGCAGCTTTGTGTGTGTGGGGTTGGTGTGTATTACAGATCTGGCCATTCAAATTGCGCGGGGCAAGGAAATTGGTCTCGCGTGATACCGGTGTATTATGTGGGAACACAGAAAATGCTTTGACAAAGGAAAGACATGATCAGTAGTGGGCAGTCATGTAACGCACTGAACTGAAGCGGCAGCAAAGATCACCGTGAGCTACTGTACAGTAAAAGGCTTGTTTGAGATGAGCCAAATCTGTACTGAAGCAATGGGAAATGACTGGCTGAGGTTTTTTGCTCATTGCTCAAACAACTGTGATGTTGCGTTCTCTTCTAAAATGTTAATTTTTTTAATCTTACATCATGTGGTTATGCGTTTAAATTCTGCGTGAATATTCCCAAATATTATGACCGTGCATTATATGTGTGAGGTATTTGATAGTTGTCATATTACTATAAAAATTTAAAACACATGTTTGTGTTGAAGTAAAAAAAATTGATAATAAATATAACTTTCGTACGGAATTAAATAGCAAGCACTTTGCGTGTCTTGTGTATCATATTTATTTTCATATAAAAGCAACAGAACTGAAACTATATCATGTTTATCAGCAACACAGCATGTTAGTGTGAATAAGGCGATATCCGCTGTGACTGGTGACAGTGACTGACAGCGATATCGAAGCAATTGACGGGACGAAAATATTTTACCCCTTAGTTCAATTTTGTATGTATTGGCAAATTAATTATATTTATTTTTGTGTGTTTTTTTTTATGTTGTTAATTTAGACAAATGTTTGGAGCATTTTTTGATTGTTAAATACAGTATAAGGGGTATGTTGGGATGTATTATTTCCTGTTAGAAAACATAAATTTTAAAAGCTGAAAACCTGTTAAAACATTCGCTATAAGCTGGAGCTTAACCATCAAACATTGTTTTTTTATTTTTCTGTGAATAAAAAAACATGGGTTAAGACACAAACAGTATATACACCAACTGGGCTCATGAAAAAAGGCATCTGATACAGTATGTGCATATGCAGAGAAACACTTCAGACCAGTGTCGTCCCGAAGGGTTGTGGGGCCCTAGGTGAGATAAGTCTAAGTGGACTTTCTTGACATGCGCAGTACCACAAGGTTAAATTCTTGCACCGCTCTTGTTTAGTCTTGGAGCCAACAGACTGGGTTTCGTCCATGGTTGTGACACACAAAAAGGACAGACAAGAAATCAGACATGTGCATAAATCCTAAAGATCTCAATGCTGCCCTAAAGCGACCCCATCACCCTATGCACAGCGTAGAGAAAGTAGCATCCTAAATGTTGGGGGCGACTGGGTTTTCTGTGCTGGACGCAAAGAACTCCTTCTGGCAGATGCATCTTGACTGCAAGTCCTCTATGATGACTACTTTAACCACGCCATTTGGGCGCTATAGATTCCTGCGTATGCCTTTTGATGTTCCCGCATTGCAGGGCTTCCTAGGAATGGCAAATTACCTAGAGAAATTTATTTCAAATGTTAGTGATGTTGCTGTGCCACTAAGGAAGTTGACACACAAAGAAAGTGCATGGTGCTGGTACCATCAGCACCAACAACTGTTTGATACCCTCAAAGCATGTTTGACCACCCGACCTGTTTTGTCATAAGATGATGTAAAACAAACCAGTCACGCTGACCTGTGATGACGCTGTCATGTTTTGGACTCGTATTTGCGCTGCATGTATGCATAATGGCAGACCGGTTGCATATGCGTCTTGCACACCGACACAGAGACGTGATACACAAGGATTGAAAAGGAGCTGTCGTTTTCGGCTGCACCAAATTCAGGGATTATGTGTACCGGAAATATGCAAATGTCAAAACAGACCACCAGCCCCTGGTGACCATACTAAAGAAACCCATCCACACAGCCCCTGCACGATTACAGAGAATGATGCTCAGGTTACAATGCTATGATATCACTCTGGTGTACAAAAAGGGTAAGCGCATGTATCTTGCAGACACCCTGTCCCGAGCTCCAAACATACAAGTCCCTCCAGACGCTGAAAATGACATGTTTGAGGTAATGTCCATCAACTACATTTCCACTACTCAGGAAGCAAAAAGAAGAGGACGACGTGCTACAGGCTAGAGGGGGCGAGCCGGAAGAACGGCGGACTCCAAACCCTAGTGGCTTGAACCCTAGCGAGGGCAAGAGCTTGATGTCCAGCTCATTCCCCACATGCCCTCAACCAGAGGAAGGCACAAAGGAAGAAGAAGGTGGAAAATGTTGTGGAGGAGGGATGCACAAAAACTGAGAAGCAGAAGAAGGGGAAACAGGGTTATTTATAGTAGGTAGGAAGGATCTGATTGGGCAGGTGGCACAAGGGGATTGATTAGATGATGCAATGCCGGCCGTGATCAATTCGTCCAGCACTTCCTCCCGAAACTTTGTTATTTGCAAAACATCACACACACATATATATGAGAACATAAGTCTAAGTGGACTTTCCTGACAATGCGCAGTCCCACAAGGCTAAATTCTTGCACCGCTCTTGTTTAGTCTGTATATGATCCCACTTAGTCAAGTAATGAAAAAGAATAAAATTGCATCAGGGTTTATCACACACCTTTACTCTAGGTTGTTAGGTTAAATAACTAAAAATCAAGTCAAGAATTTTGGTGTGATTCTGGAGTCTGACCTTAATTTCTGTAGTCATGTCAAACCAGTAACTAAATCAGCATACTGTATCATCTCAAAAACATTGCAATAATTATATGTTTTGTTTCCAATCAAGACTTAGAGAATCTTATCAGCAGCAGGGTGGATTATTGTAATAGTCTCTTCACCAGCCTTCCCAAGAAGACCATTAGACAGCTGCAGCTCATCCAGAAAGCTGCTGCCAGGATTATGACCAGAACCAGAAAATCTGAGCATATCACAACAGTCCCCATTGGCAGCCCAACTGGCTTCCAGTTACATTTAGGATTGATAGAATTTATAAATCACTCAGTGGTTTATGACCCAAACAAAGTGCATTGCAGATATGCTCACTGGATATAAACCCAACAGACCATTCAGATCATTAGGATGAAGTCAGTTAGAAATGTAAAGGGTTCACACAAAACAAGAGGAATCAGCTTTTAACTATTATGCTGCATACAATTGGAATCACCTTCCAGAAGAGATATGCCAAAGCATTATCCACATTTGAATCCAGACGAAACTGTTCTATGTATAGTTGTGTATTTACTGAATGAGCAATGCTTTGCACTGCATTTTAGGTAAAATTATTTTCTACTCTTAACTGTTTTAATTAATTTAAAATTATTGTTTTTATCACTCACTTGGCAAGTAAACCCTGCTGCACAGCTTTTTTAAGATCTACAAAACTCTGAAATAAAAAATCACAGCCTGCTGAACAGTCCCTGTAAAAAAAATTCTTCAGAATAATGATTTCACATGTGTGCTGCTTTCTCTCATCTCATTATTTTCTGCTCACATTCAGCATATATCCTTTCTTCTCGCTTTTCATCTGGTTTCACTCTTCATTCCCCTTTCCTCCATGTCCACTCCTTCTGCTCTGTTCATAATTCAGCTTTCTCTCTGTCGTCCATCATGTCACCTCATCATTCTCCAGTGTTCTCATTTTTTTCGTCCTTCAAAGGTTTGAAGCATCTTCTCTCTCTATGCTAATGGCACAGGAGGGAGCCATCGCCACAGTATAATGGTTTGGACACACCTGGCTTGAACTCCATGGAGAATATTCAAATGATGGACACACAAGCTGTTTCATTTGCAGTTGAGATAAAGATACATGAAAGAATGCATGCCTTCAAAAAATAAACACAACCGACATATGGAAAAGGCCCCTACAAGTGAATAAATGTGCCTTCCTAATGGTATACAGAATAATAATATGGAAATCAAACCAACATGGACTTTTTAACATGGAAAACAACACTAAAAGTAATAAGGGTCATATATATATATATATATATACATATATGTGACCCTGGACCACAAAACCAGTCTTAAGTCGTTAAGTCGCTGGGGTATATTTGTAGCAAGAGCCAACAATACATTGTATGGGTCAAGATTATAAATCTTTTTTGCCAAAAATCCTTTGGATAGTATAGTGAAGATCATGTTCCATGAATTTAGTCAATTTCTTGCTGAAAAAAAATATTAAAACTTAATTCTTGATTAGTAATATGACTTGATAAGATCTTTATTTGGACAACTTTAAAGGTAATTCTCTCAGCATTTAGATTTTTCTGTACCCTCCAGATTTTCATATAGTTGTATCTTGGTCAAATATTGCCCTATCCATACAAATCATACAATCAACATCAATGGAAGCTTATTTATTCAGCGTTCAGATATATAAATCTTAATTTCGGAAAATTAACCAGGGTCACATATATATCTTATATATATATATATGATTTCCCTGTATTTCCCTGTCTACATATTGTAATATATATATATATATATATATATATATAAATAAAAAATAAAATCTGCAGAAAAATGAGTAATAGCAAACAGTTACCAAAGTTAAGTTAAGTTTGTGAACAGAATCCAGAACTCCTTCATAATCCTAAAACCCAGCACAATGAAATGTACCATTAAACATGTAGGTGAAACATTTGTAAATATATACAGAAGCTTCATGTTGTAACATCCCCATGTTTATTTATGTTACATGTGCAGTTGTGTTTCTCCATGTGCTCTGTGTTTTTCCTCTTGTGACCTAGTTTTGTTAATTAGTGATTCCTGTCAGGTGTGTCTCCCTCATTTACATTGATTGTCTGCCTTACTTAAGTTGATCCTTGTGTACCAGTCTTTGTCTGTCATTGTTAATGTATAGCGTGTGAAACGTTGTCTCTGCTCATTGTTTAAATTAAATTAATGTTAACTTGCTCCAGCGACTCTTTCTCCGTGCTTACTTTACACGACTGTGACATTTATGCTATAAACAAAAATAAGCTAGTAATTAATAATAAACTGAATGAACAGTAACCACATTTTATCCATTATTAATAACTGACACACACACACACACACATATATCTATATATCTCTCACAATATTTATTTATTTTAGATTTTTTTTTTGTTATTGTTATTATGTTTATTTACTGCTGGTTTGCAATTTTATATGGCTAAAATATTGTAATAAAGACTATTTGACCCCCTGTTCTAAATCTACATTTTGACACTAATTGAGTGATATTCAAGTTTGTTGATTAGAATAAGCTAATAATTAAGGTTAAACTACCATTAATATAGTGCTAATAAATGAAATTTAACTCCCTATTCTAAAGTGAAACTTAAATCCATATTAATTATGGCACCTGTTGAGTAATATTCAAGTTTATGACTAATGAATTGTAAATAATAGCTAATATGTCCTTACTATATGTTCAGATAACCATTAGTTATATGCGAGTTCATGCTTAACTGATGCATAATTGTTAACAAGTTATTATAAATTACTAATTTATGCTTAACTAATGCATAATTCGGCCCCTTAAAATGTTAGGTTTATCATTAATTTCTAGTGTGTTTTTGCACAACTAATGCTTAATTGTGAACAAATTAACCATTGATTAACCATTAATGCTTATCTAATGCATTATTCTGGAGCCTTAAAATAAAGTGTTACCAAACGACCCATACAAGCATATTGGTTGGAGGACAGGTTGATAAAATTACAAAAAGGGTACACTTTCAATTCTGTTCACTTTCACTGTAAATTGTGGGCTGCAATCTGAAGTGCATTTTTTCTTTTTATTTTGCACAGCATAAGCTTCATTGTGAACTAGTGGTGTATACTTTATTAACACACTAACAGGACAGATATAAAACTAATGCATATAGAGTTCATGGAACACAATCTTAAACACAATTGGCCTCATTTATTGTACAAAACGAACTTATAGCAAAAAATGTGGGCGTACCATTATTTCTACACAAAACTTAGTAAATTTATCAATATGGACGTGAGCAGTGGCTATGATCAATTCTCACGTCTGGTCCCAGCACGTGCACAGGTTTTGGAGTCACCTGAAGTTGCGCACAGCATTTAAATCTGCTGGAGAATTGTAACCGGATTCTGAGTTATTTTCTTTACCACCAACTGAAGCTCATTAGTGGATCATTGGGATTTTAATCTTTTTTTGTTTTTGTAATTTAAGGCTTTAGCTTTATACGCGTTAAGAGCAGTGCAAACAGGAGACCATGAATATTCAGTTGTTGTACCATGCGTGAAAAAAAAACAGAAATTAATTCTATAAAAGGAATAAAATAAATAGGATCACATAAAATGTATATTAGCCTTTAATACAGTAAACAGATTAACAAAAGAAAAACTGAACTGAAAACTTTATTTCTTTTCTTTGTGTCTTTATTTGTTTTAAATTTACCTGATTGCAAAGACAGCTCATGCACACACACACACACACACACACACACACAGTTCTCGCGCTGCATGACATTTCAGCTATTCAGGATTTTACACAGAGTTTAAAGTTTTTTATGTCAAGCATTTATAATGAATGGCAATGGCCTAATGTGTTTTATTTTATTGTTTAAAAAATAATTTAAATAATGATTGTTTTCATCGGCCACATTTATCAACATGGGACAACAACGGTTTCATAAATCACACGTGGACTCTGTCGTAAGTTCATTTGTGTGCACAGATTTGCGCTTGTTTCTATAATTAATTAATTACTTAAAAATTAATTTGTCCACAGCCTGAGATGGTGATAGTTTTTGTGGGTTTCCCATCTTTAATGCCTAGCTCTTCAATCCTCCTCACCACATCCATGCCCTCTTTAATGAAGCCGAAGGCCACATGCTTGAAGTCCAGGTGCTCTGCTTTCTTAAAGGTGATGAAGAACTGTGAGTTGTTGGTATCTCTTCCACGGTTGGCCATGGAAAGCAGTCCCGGCCCTGTGTGCCTCACCTTGAAGCTCTCATCTTCAAAGATCTTTCCATAGATGGATTTTCCTCCCGTCCCATCCTGGTTGGTGATATCACCACCCTGAGTGTCAGCAGGACAAAACACAAACACTTCTTTAAATAACCATTAAAAAAAGCTGGAAGAATAAACTCTCCAGATATTTTCACACTGTCACCATAATTGACTTTATATGTAGTGACTGATTTGTTTATTTTGTAATGTTTTAGTCTTAATAACAAAAGACGCCCTTGGCTGCTATTTGCTATTTTTTTATTTTACTAAAAAAGCACACTTAAATAAGATGCCAAGTGTGAGCACACCACAACTTGCCCCTTATTGACAGATGCAATCCTAATTTAATTTCTGATGCATGCTGTGTTTTTTATAATGACATAATTATAATAATAACAGTGGGTTCTCACCTGACACATGAAGCCCGGGATGATTCTGTGGAAGACAGACTGGCGGTATCCGAAGCCCTTCTCTCCTGTACACAGGGCTCGGAAGTTCTCCGCCGTTTTGGGCACAATGTGAGCAAAGAGCTCTATAATGATTCTCCCAGCATTCTCACCATCTATGGCTATGTTGAAAAACACCACAGGGTTGGACCCTTGTGAAAGCACCTCTGCGGCAGATGTTTGAGCAGCGTCGGTCTGCGACATCCGGCTCTGGCAGTCAGTGAACACTCGTCTGAAGGACTCGGCCAGCTCTGGAGTCTTGAACTTGGCCGCCAGCTGCTCGACTTTCCCGTCTCCCTCTGTGTGTGTGAACAAATATGCAGATGTGAAGACACCGGCAGAAGAGATGTGTGTATGAGGTGAGGTATGAGACTTGTACCGCTGTAGTCGGTGGCGGCCCACACCAGGGCATTAGCAGAGGTGTTCATGGGCTTGAGCTCGATGCTCTGGCTGATGGTGTGGTTGGCGCAGACTTTTAGCACCTGCTCGCGCCTCATCACCACACGGTAGCACTTCTTCACAGGGTGGAAGAGGATCTTGAGGTCTCCCACGCCACGCTCCTTCCACTGATTGAGCTCACGATCCCAGCGGTACAGTTTGGTTCTTTCTTTGAACAGGATCTCTTCATCCTCCTCACCGGACCTCACCTCCACCTGCAGGAGACACGTCACACTAGTCTAGAGACGTGAAGAGCACCGCTAAAAGCATTAGAGCAAACTCTCACCTCAGGAAGATAAACAATCGGCTCAAAGTGGATCTCATCATCATCATGATCGTTGTCTTTCCCTTTTTTATCATTTTGCGTTGGTGCACTTTCAAAAACTTGGGCTCCAGCATTTGACCATGAAAAGTTAGGATCTGTAGAAAAATAAATATATGACTATATATATATAACTAAAATAAAAAAAAGAGCTTTGTTGACTTTGGACAACAGGTCTGAGCATTAGCATGACATCAGAAATCAGAGCCTGTCAGGAAGATACATTATTATAAATGTTCATCATTCAATCTCCATGTCATGAAAATTGATTGATGAAATGTATGGGTCTTTAAAAACAACCAAAAATACTTTATGATCTGCTTAACAACATAATTTTCCATATCAAATAAAGATTAGATTAGAATACAAATGACATTGGCCTGTGTGTTTTAGGCAGCATTAATTGCAGTAAAACACTATTTATTTGCAGAAAACAAGTATTAGGAACTGACCTTTTTTGCCAAATGCAAATTCCTCTGTATACTTGTTTAGGTCTGTAAATGAATACAAACTGGCAGCTGCAGATCCTAAAAAAACACCTGCTGGAGCAGAGCAAACACACGTCACACACCAAATGATTTAAAGCTTGTTTGAGTGTCCCTGTACTATACTCTCAGACCCAGATCCTCTCTCACCACGCTTTTTATCTTGTCCTGTCTAAATAGGGCAATATATATATATATATATATATATATACACACTGCACAGAAAAATAAAGGGAACACTTAAACAACACAAAGTGACTCCAATTCAATCACACTTCTGTGAAATCAAACTGTCCACTTAGAAAGAAACACTGATTGACGATCAGCTTCACATGCTGTTGTGTGAACGGAATAGACAACAGGTGGAGATTATAGACAATTAGCAAGATACCCCCAATAAAGGAGTGCTTCTGCAGGTGGTGCCCACAGACCACTTCTCAGTTCCTGTGCTTTCTGGCTGATGTTTTGGTCTCTTCTGAATGCTGGCGGTGCTTTCACTCTAGTAGTAGCAGCAGGACACTACCTCCTCCTTTGTGCAAGGAGGAACAGGAGGAGCTCTGCATAATGACCTCCAGCAGGCCACAAATGTCTGCTCATATGGTCAGAAACAGACTCTGTGAGGCCCGACGTGCTCAGTGTAAACCTGCTTTCATCTGTGAAGAGCACAGGGAACCAGTTGTTGTCCTCCTACTACCTCCTCCACGTCTCCTGATGTACTGGCCTGTCTCCTGGTAGCTCCTCCATGCTCTGGACACTACGCTGACAGACACAGCAAACCTTCTTGCCGCAGCTCGCATTGATGTGCCATCCAGGATGATACTGATCCCAGCGCAGCGGTCTACACGCGATCTCAGTCTCCAGACTTTTAATTACGATCACCTGAGCTCAATCTAGTATGCTGCATAAAAGCT
This sequence comes from Enteromius thamalakanensis, assembly GCA_032357475.1. Taxonomy (NCBI): domain Eukaryota; kingdom Metazoa; phylum Chordata; class Actinopteri; order Cypriniformes; family Cyprinidae; genus Enteromius; species Enteromius thamalakanensis. Next base: position 24,229,724 of record JAUCMT010000105.1, read on the forward strand.
GCCCAAACCAGAGTGTAGACGACTGAGCACGAGGTAACACTCCTTACTCACCTCTACACTTACCTTTTGATTTGAATGTTCGTGTTATGACTCAGATTATGCCCTGTCAAGATCTTTTAAACCACAGCACTTACCCACCACGAGCACCTGCATTCTAGGAGTTGTCATGTTCTAAGGACTCTTCTAAGACGAAAGGTGAGCTGTGGGTTATCATTACAATCAGGAGATCGTCTGCATCATTCAAAGAGTTTGATATTTACCACGCATACTCACCTGTTCACACACATCAAGTAAGAATACCCCACTGACATACTCACCTTGTTACTCACCTGTCTCCCTCAGTCCCTGTCCCAGCAAAGCACTCAGGAGACCGCTCTCTCCATGACCACAACCCCCATGCCAAACGAAACCTAAAGAAAGACCAGGAGAAGGACCTGTGTTAAAGCGAGCGTGAGATCTAAACTGTATTTGTTCAATCCAAAGCAGTTTACCAGTTTATGATTTCTCGTTGAACTTCTCCCTGTTAAATTTATGTGTAAAGAACTTTCTGTTTAATAAATCTGCTTTGAAATCACTCACCTTGCCTCACCTGTCCATGTTACTCCTTTATTGGGGGGTGTCTTGCTAATTGTCTATAATCTCCACCTGTTGTCTCTTCCATTCACACGACAGCATGAGAACATGATCATCAATCAGTGTCGCTTCCTAAGTGGACAGTTTGGTTTCACAGAAGTGTGATGGACTTTACCCGTATCCCACCTTAAAGTGTTTTGCAATAGAAAAAGATCACATTAAGTACATAATACTTATTTTTTGATGTAAGCACATAGTAGTTAAGGCAACCTAAAGTGTGACCAAAATATGGGATTATGTTAATATGCACGTATGCTCTTAAATTGGCATACACATAAGAACATTTTCCTGTCAAATTTTGCCTTTATAAATCTCTGTTTGTTCCTGTAGAAACAAATCCATGGTACTGGATTGCCATCGCAGCAGAGAGGAAATTATGCCACAAAGCACTAAAAATCTTCCTAACTGCTTTATAGTACATTAGTTTACAGATTATTTGAACATTACAAACTCAATGTAATGAGAAATACATAAAACCAAATCAGTTTATGGCAAATTTAGGATTTCTGTGATGATTTTTAGGTTTGGTTGACCTTTTTTTTTTCCTGAAATGTATTCGGTGTAAGATTGTATCTCTGTGATGATCGCATGCAGCTCCTATACCTTCCAGTCAGAGTCACTGCTAACATGGGCAGGAAACTGATGGATATACCCCCCACATTCACAGTCTAAAGACTGCTACAGAATGCTTATGTACTCTGAATATTAAGGTGAATATGTAGATGAGTGTCCTAATTGAAAGCAGAGATCAATACTGCACAGTTAGAGACAGGTTTAAATGCCCACAGAAATGAAAACACTCTTTACTCTCAATCATGTGTCAGACATTCATCTCTGGATTAACCTCACACCACCCTAAAAATTAAGAGAGATTATCGTCTCGGCACATTACATCTCAGCATCAAATATAAAGAAACGAAAAACACAAAGCACGCCAGACTTTTGACTAAGAGCTATGAACAGATGTAATTCCTATATTTAGAGAATGAAAGCCAGTCAAGCAGTGCTTCAATTTAGTCATTGTTACAATTCAGCACAATTTCTGCACGTTTGTCTCAGATTGTTTTTTTGCATATCTTCATCTCGTCTTGTGCATATCCATTGCTCTACAAACGGAGATGGATGGAGTCATGCATGGCTGTTTTAGGCATCTAGAACAAACACAATAAATGTACATGAGTCTCATGCTGAATCGGAGCTCAGAGTTGTAATTTGGTTTGAGTCGGTTGTGTTTTTACAAGGCCCAGTATTCACCACCAGCATCAGTCTGTGTGTGTGTGTGTGTGTGTGTGTGTGACTGAAATCCGGTAATGGATTCTTACCTACATCACTGTATGTGTCACTGTCTTCACTGAAGAAAACTGTCTAGACTGTATTTTTGTGTTTATATAGGAACCACGGTGCAAGGAATACTGAAGAAGAGAGATATTCTTTCTTAAGTCCAGGTCTGGTCAACAATAGAACACTTTTAAAGAAAGAAATCCTAAAGAACAGAGCATCCTAACAGTAAACACTAAATACTACCAGTGCAGTTTTAATACCATCCATGAACAGCACAGGGGCCTGCATCAACTGATGCTCTCAAACTGAAGTGTCCAGATAAACAGGACAAGGGTTTCTTTCTTATCCTGTGCATCCAATGATTGTTTTCAAGATTATACAGAATAACAAAGCAGTTTTCTCGATGCTGCAGAAGATTTACAATTTGCCAGTGCATGAATTCATAATAATTTAAATGAAACACATTACCCTTCATGCACGACAAACCTATAACTTTTAGTTAAAGTAAAGTAAATGTAACTAAATATACTGAAAGAGAAAAAAGTGTAATATGGACTAAATCTTTGTTTTTAATTCAGCTAATAAACTTTAGCTAATAAATAATAAAGACTTTTAAAAGTCAGCCCCCTTAAAAAGTGCATTAAAGGGATCGTTCACCCAAAAGACATACAAAGACATACAAAGATGAAACCAAATTAAACCCTACGGCTCATGGAGATACACTGAGGTGTTAACACGTGAAATAATCGGCCTGTGACACACTGCGCGTTAAAGCCCACCTCTTCTTGCCGATTGGTTGGCCGAAGTTTGTTTTTGCTTTGGTGTACGTCCTGTACCGGCATTGAGCACCTTTAATAGTAGCTGTTGTACTTACATAAATCAAAATGTACTTATCATGTAACTAAGTTCTGGAACAGTTTGTGCTTACAGCTTGTAATTAAGTAGATGTAACAGACAGCTGCTGTTACACATTTATTACAGACCAAGTTTGTTACACAGCTACTTATGTAATCAAAAGATCGTCACATATGTGTTGCAGACGCAACACAGTCTCACGAGCAATTCGTACATATTCGTACGAGGTGCCGAATTTGTGCCAATTCGTACTAATTCGTACGA
>JAUCMT010000105.1:24245277-24256524 GCA_032357475.1 Enteromius thamalakanensis
AGCGCTGGTTATTCACTAACTCCACCCACAATCCCTGCCAGACCTGGGACTTGAACCCACGACCTTTGGGTTACAGGTCCGACTCTCTATCCATTAGGCCACGACTACATAATTAACCCTAAATGTAATCATTATTTGGAATATATTATATTTTTTTATGGTGAAAACAACCAGGACATGATTTATTTAATGTTTTATTATTATAATTATTATTAATATTATTATTAATTGTACTGCAAATAATGAGAATAATGTGTAGCCCAAAACTCTGACAGAAGTTATATCTCAAATGCAAGGCATTTATGCTTCTGCGGAGCTAATTACAAGTCTTCAATGAGATCTAAAGTCAATGAACCATTCCGCCTCTACAGAAGTGGATATGAAACAGGTGAAATATTATTATCGGTATAATTCCTTTGAAATCTTGCTGATTCAATCAGAGGCCGCAGTGGCATTAGATGAAAGCCATTTGTCTTGTGATGCATAGGAGGATGATATTGCTGTGGCATTTCATAACTGTGCCCGCTATTGACAGTTTTAATCATTCTCACCCGCCCCTTTCCTGTGATGTCTTAATTGAATTCGTCTCTGACAGCTGGTGAGCTGCAACATCACAACAATTCAGATTGCATTCTAATGCACACAAGCTCAAACAAACACCTGCCAAGAGACCTGTAGAAATGAAAGAATTGCTTTTTCCCGTCGTCTGGACCTCAGGAGAAATGTGAGCTTTATGTGAGTGGGTTGAAAGGGGTGATGGATGACTGTAAGCCCGTACCGCATGTGGAGAGCGGAGCTTTGCAGAGCCGTTTTGTAATTAATGTGAAGTTTGAATTATTGATGGATGCCGGCGGGGCAGAGCTGCAGCCCCTTCTTTAAGGGTGGGATGCTGAGAGTGACAGGGGTCGAGGGTCACGTACACCCAGCTAGAGTTTCACCTGCCTGGACCTCGCATCAGTACGTCTTCCCGCACACAAACCACCACTGCACTGCAAAGCTAAAAGCTTTGAAAAGCTGAGAAAGGCAAAACAAGATATAAAATATATAATATAAAATATTTTTTTAAATATAAATATTTAAAAATAAATAAATAAAAAATAAAACGAAATAACTTTTTTGTGAAACTGTAAACACACACACACACACACACACACACACATATACAGTATATATATATATATATATATATACTGCATATATCACACAATTATAGTCTTAAATATATAAATACATACATATACAATTATTTAGTATAATTAAATGCATTGTTTTCATTGTGTTACTTTTATTTAATCGTTTGTGAAATTTGTGAGCAATTTCCAACTGTACATTGTTTAAAATTAATCTTAGATGTTCAGATGTATTTCACAATCATGGTAAGAAAAAAAAAGAGCTAGCAATATAGCATACATTTCTGGCAATGACTGTGGATGGGTAATGTATTATGCATTGCATAAGATCATTGCATTGATTTGCAATAGTATTACAAATATGGACTTCATTTACTAATACTAAAGTATGCATTCAAGAAAACCAACTGCTTTTTAGAATAGGGCTTGAAGAGACAAGAAACCGATATTTTTTACTTCAATAAATCACGTCATCAGATAGTTCACAGTATTTCACGAGGCTTAAATCAGACACAATATACTGCATCCACAGACGTAGGGAACTCCACACAGCCACTGGACGACTGAAAGTGAATGATTCCTTGTCTACAGTGGTCATTAGAAAGCCATCTTCATGGCTGTGTAAGGTTATGGTTGAGGTGTTTTTGATTCAGCATGTGCTTGAGGTCTGCTAATGAATCAAAGCCTTTGTAATGCCAAGCGAAAATTATTATTGCCAGAACAATCAACACTAGTGGTGTATAATTTACCAATCCATGATCCTAAACCTCCCCCTGAGTATAATAATCAATCCTAAATAGTCAAAATAGTCTCTACAGGATCGCTGATTAATTCAAGGAAGAATGACATTCAATTCATGTTTATTTGCATAATGCAAATGATCCCAAAGCAATTCTACAGAGAAAGTCTTAACGAGAGAGCTGGATATAGGCATAGGAAAAGTCCCTAAGAATAAATAACTTGAAATAAAAAGTAAGTACTTTTAAATATTAGGCTCATTTTTCACAAAAAAAAAAAAAAAAGGAGGAGTATGTTAAGCTTTCACGCTGTGTTGAGACATAACTTGAACTATGTTAAATTATGCAATGCAAACTGAATGTTACTTCCGTAATGTAATTCAATTACACAGAATTTCAATTAAATAACTTTAACATAAACAAATCAAATTCACTTAATGTTATTCAGATGCATCACACATGAACACTGAGCAGTGTGGAGACTTTTAATCTTACCTGTTTTATTCACACATGACTGATGCATTTGAATTAAGTTTATTTGATTTGTTTATGTTAAAGTTATGTAATGTAAATACATGGAAATTCACCATGTACTGTAACTGAATGAATAATAAAGTTTAAATCAAGACCAAAACATTTGGTAATCATATATTGAATGCATTCAGAAATGTATCACCACTGTCATTCAATTATTAATTCATAATGTACTGTTCTCATTTTTATTTACTTGCATTTGATCAACACTATTTCTTACATTGCTTAATATTTGTAAATCAACATAAATAAAGTTAAAATGTATGTCTTTAAATGCAATGACAAATAAATGCTCAGCAATAAACAGAATTCAGTGGAATTCCTCCTGAATTGAATTCCACTTCCTGTAATTCCAATTTAATTCCAATTCTGTTTCCTTTAATTGCTGTTGAATTCCAATTGAGTTCATTCCTGAATTGACCCCAACCCTGATATATATACAGCCCCTTTAATACTTTGAATGGTTTACTTTTTTTCTTTATGTACCCCGCAAGTGTAGTTTGACATAGGTGAGGCCTGTATGACCTTTTAAGCGTATGATCTAATCTAAAAAAAGAACCTGCAAGACAAACTAAAACATTTCATATAAAATAATTTTTCATATAATATAAAGGGATATTTCTAAATAGTAAAAGCTTTGAAGTTTTGCCAGTGAACGCAAAAGAACTATACAGCATAGTTAAAACAATGTAGACAAACAGAAGCAGAAACACATCCAGACTTTGAGAAAAACACAACACATCTCCTTACCTCTACACACAGCTCTCAGACCAGGAGGCAAAGAGACAAGCCAGAAAGTTTTGTATTGCCTGAAATAATTTATGAACATTTAACATTTTTTTTACTTTTTTTAAGTTTTTTCACTTATTTACTTGTTTCTCATGTTTTTTCCCCAATGTAATTCTTAAAATGTTTTTATGTCACACAGAATAGTAGTATAGTATAGTACATACTTCACATGCACAATTGGGATTTAAACCTGGCTAGTGTTTTCTGATAGTTAGTAAAGCATTAAAGAAAGAACTATTTTAATTGCTAATTAAAATACAATTATAGAATATAAAAACTAAAACTAAAATATAAAAAATATATCTTCAGTCAGTCAGTAAGATACTTTTGCTGCATGCTATATCTTTTAGTGGATATGGCGACTAGAAAACACACTAAGTTTTGTTATGCTAATGTGGAAATCTCTAATACAGGTTGTGCCCTGGTCACATTTCAAAAATGTCACAAAGATTCACAATTTGGACCTTCTCGCACTTAAAATGTTATGTCTTACAGTTTGCATTTGGGTATCTTGCATTTCTGAGTATAGATTGTGTTGCAATTCAATTTTTATTTTCATGTGCCGGAAACAAGCTTTTATAGAACCATTCCTGTTTAACGTGTGTTTAAAAGCGTTTGTCAAGAGCGCCATCAGTTTCATTGTGTAAATATAACCTGCATGCAGAGTTTTGGTTCAGTTACGATTAGTTCGAATATATCAGTGTTTAGCTGGAGTAAACATGTTTATGCAGTGCAAATGGAAACTCACTGCTGATAACTGAGACCAGGACAATGGTTGTATGAGCAAGGTGCCGCATGTATATATTGTGAAAAGGAGTGAGCAAAAGAACATTTCAACTTTTTGACAAGAGGAATTAGATTTCTGAACAAACAACTGGTTAATTATTAGCTGTCAAACACGTACTGTATAGGCTGTAGTACCCTACCAGTGGTGCTGTATTTTGAACATTCTCATCTTAAGTTCGTGGAATGCAAACGTACAAGGATAACGTAAGAGGGGAAATTATTAGTCTGATTTAAATCTGATTTCTCATGAAGTGAGGTTGCTGTACCAGTTTTAAGTTGCAGTGGAACAGTGAGAAGACAGCTGTCAGATGTTGACAAAGATATCAGGTGCAACAGTTTGAAGAACAAAGGTGTGATCTAACCGACAGGATGATTTAGATTTCATAATTATTGCCTTGACAGTGTATGACCTCAGGTGGGAGTACACAACTTTTCAAGAAAGACACCCCAGAATTTCAGGTTTTTGTTGTTGGTGTCTTAAAATTCAGTTTTATTGTGTAAAAAAAACTGTAAATGATTTGTAACATGAAGTCCCTTTGAAGACTCTTGTGTTGATTGACATTTTACCCGTTATGTTTTTTTCATATAATTGCTTTCACACCAGACCCTCGAATTGTGTCCTCTCTGAAAAGAAATAACACTTTTGGTATGAAAGTCTAAAATCTTAAATCAAGTGTTAACAGATCAGCTCAATTTTAGAATGAGGTGAACAAGAGAACAAACAAAGTCTAAAAGAAGTAAGGAAAACAAGTTTAATGTGTTTTCAGGAGTAATAGTGTTTTGAAAGCATAGTTTGTGTCCTTGCTAAAATCTTTTGTTGTTCACTGAGTTGTCAGGGACAACTGAACTTCTGGACCACAGCCCAGCCAGCAAAACTTGTTGCAGCAAGACTCCGGATGAGGTAATTAGAATCTGAGGAGAAGAGAGGTCGAGGACACATGCAGGAAGCTCACCACTTGATGTAGTCTCACATCATGTTGTAATCAATGTTTTCTGTATTGTAATTCTAAAATAAACAACCAATAACCTAATTTGACAAGCAGAGATGTTTGTTTAGCACGACTCTAACGTAGGACATTACTTAGTAGTACTTATCTAGTGCAGGAATATTTATTATTATTTTATTACTTTTATTCATTTAAAATGTAAATTTTCTGAAAATTCCATATCCATTCCAAACAATTTTCAGACTCAAAATTAGGAGATTTATTCAAACATTTACCATGCAGTGTAGTGCATGATATTATTATTATTATTATTATATATTTTTGGCAATACATTTTTTTCAGAGCCAAATCATAAATCTTTTGCTAGCTATGGATACTGAATGGCATTCATGTAAAGTCATATTATTCACAAGTTTTTTTTATTAATGTCTTACATTAGATAACTAATGTGCTATCTTAATTAGATAACACGCAGTGATGGGGTGATTATATGAAAGATACATTTCAGTCACTTACTGTGTCCTTCAACACCTTCTGATGTTCAGAAATAGTGCTCAATGAAAAAACCTCCTCTTAGAGTGGACTTTATGAATTTGCATCTTTGCAGATGTCATGTACAAACTACAACAATATAGGCTACTATAAAGGAAGTTAAATATAAAAGAGCATAAATGGACCCCTTTAACTATAGTTGTGGTCAAAATTTTACATACACTTTGCAGTATCCACAAAATGTTAATTATTTTTACCAAAATAGGAGGGGTCATACAAAATGCATGTTATTTTGAACTGACCTGAATAAGATATTTCACTTAAAAGACGTTTACATATAACATATTTTGACCATGACTCTAAATATTCATAGATTAAATATGAATACTTAACCATTTGACACTGTCAGTAAATTGTTCATATATAAATGGTTTATGTTGTGAAGTATCTGCACTGTCAGCATCACAATGCTCCCTGTGCTGTGTCATGTATTATGAGGTCTTTTTGTGTTCATCATAAATTGAATTAACTTAAATTGTTACACTGTAAGAGACGAGAGATACTTTGCTTTCTCAATCAGGGTGTGGCCAGGCCAAAGGTTTCATTGGTGCTTTCAAAATCATGAAAGGTTTTTGGATGAAACCCAGTTAGTTCTTCAAAGGCAACTGCCACTTGATCAGACAGCTCCACTCCAACTACGCAGGTGGGCTCGGCGCTGCAGAGACCAATTGTGTATGACATCAAAGTACCCTGAGAGTGTTTGACAGATGATGTCCATATGCAACAACTAAATGAGCCCCAGAGACAGATTCCCTCTGTTGGCCATCAGAATTAGACCATAAGAACCAGACAAGTCCTCTACACAATCTTGACCTGTGTTGCAGCTTAAAATTAATCTCCTGGTTTTGTCTGACCATTATCTGGCCAGAGTAGAACTGGCCCCAACTGAACCTAGTTTCTCCCAAGGTTATTTCTCCCTTTCTGTCACTGATGGACTTTTGTTTTCTTGCCACTGTTGCCTTTGTCTTGCTTATTTGGGGATGTTTGACTAATTGCACAGAAACTATTGCAAAAGAGCTAAACTGGATGATTTCATTACTGAATCATCAATCAACTTTAGTTGGAAAAATGACTTGAATTGTCATCTTGCATTATTGACAAACTATTTTGACTCAGTAATAATCACAATCAATATTGTATAAAGCACTATTTAAACAAAGCTTACTTGGTGTTATTTTATATATTGTAACACCTGTGGTTGTTGTTTTTTTACTTCTTCCTCATTTTAAAGATGCAATTGTCAATGGTAGTAATATTTGTAAATGTTTGTTTGCTAACATTTTGTTTGATTGTCTTTTTTATTAATCAAAGTTTAAATTGAATTTTTGCATTATAGATGTAATATTTGTCAACTAGAGCTTTTAGTAGGGTTCAACCAAAAATAAAAATCTGCTGTTAAATTCCCACTCTCAGACTGTTTAAGATGTAGGTGACTTTGTTTTCTTCAAGCCTGTTTAGTCTGTAAGAAAAATGCTATAAATGCAGACTGATATTAAATAAAGGACATTGTGTGTTGTAATGTGTGTTTTTAATTATTGAAAAACACTAGTTAATCATTTTTAATAATTTTGTTAAACTATAAAAACATGTAATATTTAATAACTAGTTTACAGCCATTTTTTATCATGCCCAAATAAAACAAATCTGACAGTAAATGGTTAGATTTTAATTGACATAAATCTGTGACCCGACCCATTAAAACATAAATCTATTTGTGGAAATACAGCTTGTTATTTTTTTTTTTTACAGTGTGTGGTATAGGACCACATTAATACATAAAAGCATGTGATCACAATCACAAACAGTTAATTGAGACATCTGCCTCGAAATGCATAAGCATACATACTGTTCTCCTGAACTGCCTCCTCAGACCCCCGAGGGAAAGAGTTCTGCTTTTGACTGTAAATTACTGGAAGCTATTGCTATACTACCCTTTAAGTCACATGTTGTTACAAACATCATCACATTTTTCATTCATATTTTGGATGTGAGTTGCGATATGTTCAGTTTTCATGTCTGGTGAGTCATTCTATGTTAAAAGCCTAAATTTGGTGCATAGCACAGGATTTCACAATATCCTGGCAGAAACCCATCAAGACATGATCTGAGAGTCAGAGAGTTTGTTTTGACATTTATCAGTTTCTGTAACACTCCTGCTGTTCAACTCAGATACCTGCTTTCAAGAGAACTCTGTCCCAGCTGGCTGGTTTTAGTGGTACAGTATACCAGCCAAAACCATATACACAGGAAACATTCTTCTTAGGGCAGGAATGTGATGTGAAATAAATGTAGTTTGGTAAACTTTCACAGTAACCCAATGAGCAGTGTACCATGTCATTTTTGAAAAAAAAACTAAATCAGTAAATATACAATTTAAATTTGGGGGTCAGAAGTGATTTTTCGAAAAGAATTTAATTCTATTATTCAACATTTTAAAACGGTTTCTATGAATTAAGCACAGCTCACGTTTCAACAATGATAATAAAAAGAAATGTTTTTGAGCACCAAATCAGTATTTCTGAAGGATCATCACTGGAAAAAATACATACGAAAAAATGTGATTTGAAATTTGAAATATATTAAAAAGTTATTTTAAACTGTAATAATATTTAACAGGTTTTTTTTACTGTTCTAAGTTTTGATTTCAATGTCACATATACAGCATATTACAACTCTATCATTAAGATTTCACACATCCAATAATCAGTGATGAAACTTGTTGTAGAGCCTTATTTTAAGCTGCTGCAACCTTATTGTCGTTTTTTAACGTTGATCTTATCATCAGCTACTTCCTTCTACTCCGTACAGAAGAATTTTGCTTTCCAAAACAGCCACACCTGTCATTCCTGGATGGTCTATGCTTGGAAAGTGTGTGAGCTTGTTCCAGCCTGTTGCTGACACAACCCCTCCTATAGACTGTAAACAGTCTGTCTCCCAAATAGCACTACAATGCATCCATTGCACCACCGCTCTACAGTGTAAATTCTTAGCACTATGCCCTTGAGCAAGATTAATATGCCAGGTTTATATTGGCTCATTATGCCACCCCTTGTGCTAAACCATAAAGGTGTTATCAAGTGTTATTTTCATAAATCTAGCACACAGGACTGGCACAATGCAATTAAAAAGTTCAATAAGAGGAATTTTCACATCTGTGGTGCAAAAGATGTCAATATTGAAAACATCTGCATGTGAGATCATGAACATTTTGATTTATTACTTTTAGCAATAAATTCAAAGAACCTTGTTGAGCAGCACGTTCCACTATTTTTCTCACACTCCAAGCAGTTGGTTAAATGCAGAGGTTATGCAATGTATTTTACACAGGGTGTACTGACTTCATTGGTGGAGTTATCCATTGTGTCAGGGGAAAAATTTAGTCATAGTATTTTCATGAACTCTTTATAGACAGAAGTTTCCCTCAGCTGTACTTGCATTGACTTGCAATATGTACCTGCACACGGGTTAGATCTCAGCAGTTTTTTTCGCAATTGAGTACTGGTCACATAAGCTAACCATGTTAATACGCAGTACATTAAAAGTGAAAGTACTATAATCACAAACAACATATTCTGTAAAAAAAAATCTGTAAAATTTAGTGTAAAAAAACTGACAGCTATGGTTGTCGGAATGTGACAGCAAAAATATAATGTTTTAGGTTTTACGGTTTTAAGTTATATTTACAGTTAAAAACTGTAATTTCATTAACTGAATTCTGGGAAATTTACTGTTAACCATTTAACAATTTTTTCCTGTAGCATTTTCACAATTTTTTATTGTTAAAATCACAGCCATTATGTTTCAGTTAATAGGACATTCTTAACCAAACTTGTCTGTGCCTATAGTTTTCCACACAGCCTGCTTGTTTCATATAAAGTTAATGATTAGTTCATGACCTTGTTTATTTTCTTGTCCTTCATAAAAATTATCTCTATGAATAATTTTACATCATAAAAATTAAACAATGACAATGACAGCATTCAGAGGCCCAACTTATTAATGTCTAAAATGTTCTGTTTTTTCACATTCTGCTTTGCAGTTCAAGCCAAATGGTTTTTGCATTTAGCTGATATTATTGTTTAAACTAACACAGAAATGAGGAGCATTACAAGCGATTTACATTTAATAATTTAGCAGACACTTTTATCCAAAGTGGCTTACAAATGAGGGCAATAGAAGCAATCAAACCAACAAAAGAGCAATGATATATACAGTATACAGTAAGTATTTTGGCAAGTCCAAGGTAGTCTAATGCTGCACAAATAGCATTTTTTTAAATAATAATAAAATGCAGATAGCCAGTACAAATGCAAATGCAAAAATAAAAAGAAAGAAAAAAGCCAACATACTATTTAAACTTTAAACCTCAGGGCTTTAATGCGGTTAATGACAGCTCGTCAGAAACCATGACTGATCTGTCACGGCTCTGATCGGACCAGCACTGCATCCTCACAAGTGTTCATCATTTGTGTCACAATCCGTTCCTGTCCTGTCTTGGGATTCCCCCTGTCATTATGTATTTTGGTTTAGTCCTGTCCTTTTGGTTTGCCCCTCATCAGTCGATTTGTCTCCCGTGTTGTTTAGCATCTGCCCTCACTTTAATCTTGATTTGTTTGTCCTTAAATACCGTTGTTTTTTCGTTTGTATTCGAGTCTCGTTAACGTGTTTGAATGGTTGCTATGTTGGATGTTTCCCTGTGTTTCCTTTTGCTGCCCCGACAGCATTTTTGTTTTATTATCTGGAAGTGTTAGATTAATAAACCTTTTTGCATCTATTTGCTCGATCGTGTCTCCTGCTTTTGGTACCTCACGGGAGGATCTGCAGCACAACACAAATCATCACAGAACGAGACTCCAAATAGAGAATGGCATTCGCTGGCGCGAGCGCGCACATTCTCGCAGGCAGCCGGCTTGCGATCCGGGGTGGCCCGCCACCCACAGCCCCTCGCCACTCTGAATCCCGGAGGGCAACACCGGCTTCGCTCCCGCGGCACGGATGGCCGTATGGGGATTCCCCGTTCTCGTGGGTGGCGCCCCCGATCACTTGCCAGATTGGCCTGCTCCTCCAGAGTCCGTGGCAGAGGACCTGCTGCAATGGCCAGACCCTCCAGAACCTGTAGCAGAGGACCTGCTGCAATGACCAGATCCTCCAGCGCCCATAGCGGATGACCTGCTGCAATGGCCTGACCCTACAGAGGCCGTAGCAGATGACCTGCTACAATGGCCTGACCCTCCAGAGGCCGTAGCGGATGACCTGCTGCAGTGGCCCTATCCTCCAGCGCCCGTAGCGGATGACCTGCTGCAGTGGCCCATCCTCCAGCACCCGTAGCGGATGACCTGCTGCAATGGCCTGATCCTCCAGCACCCGTAGTGGATGACCGGCTACAATAGCCCGACTCTCCAGAGCCCGTAGCGGATGATCTGCTGCAGTGGCTCGACCCTTCAGTGTCTGCCACGCTGACTGAGCGCCCTCTAGTGTTTGCCGCTCACCCTGTGCGGCCCCCAGTGCCTGCCGCTCTCCCTGTGCGGCCTCCAGAACCTGCCGTTTACCCTGTGCGGCTTCCAGAACCTGCCTTGCACTTCGTGCAGTTCCTAGTACCTGAGACTGCCGTTCACCCCGTGCGACCCCCTGAATTGGCCGCGTACCCTGTGCGGTTCTTTGAACATTCTCCCGAGGCAAGACCTTTCGTGCACCCCCCGGGGAGCTGTTCCAAACATTTTTTTTGGGGGGGGGGGGCAGTAAGGGAGGGTCCTGGGAGGGAAAGGGCCGGGT
>JAUCMT010000105.1:24266688-24284241 GCA_032357475.1 Enteromius thamalakanensis
ACTGAAATAAAAATAAAAACGAGAGTAAAAAAAAAAAAAAAAAGAAAACTAATTGGAACTGGGATTTCTGGAACTGGAGTCCTAGGGCTGGGCGATATATATCGAACTATGTGCATCTCGTCAGTAAAGCTGTTAATTAAAATCTCCAAAAAAAGGGACAAATCTTGCGACTTCATGGACAAACCTCAGCGAGTCTCTGGTAGTTAAGCACAAGCGCAAGCTCTTGTTTTCCAAGCGCTCTCTCTGCGTCTGTTCTGTTCAGAGAGCAGCTGAGAGGAGGTTAGAATAGATATTATGTTGCTTCTAACTCCATTTTACATGCAAATATAGCCAAAATCACAGCATAACCATTGTATATATCTTATGTGTATTTGACTTCATCAGACAATGGCTTGATTATAAATCAGGATTTTAATCCAGATTAACGTCTTGTAAAATAGAGCTAGTTGCGTAGGCCTAATAACGGGGTGCATTTCAGTCACTATTTCATATTCATTCCGTTTTTCTGACAACAGAAACCGTTGAATATATCAGTGAAAACAGTTATATTATAGTTTTAATTATACAATACTTATTCTGGTGATTTTGATTCATGCACCTGACAAACATCCTAAATTACAAAAAACAAAACAAACAAACAAAAAAATAAAACTAACACTGTAACTAATAAAAACTAAACTAAAACTAAGCAATTTCAAAATATAAAAACTAATAAAAAACTAGCAAATCTGCCTCTAAAAACAAATAAAAACTAACCGAATGTGAAAACAAAAAGTCAAAATAAAATAAAAACTAAAACAAATGAAAAATCTGAAACTATTATAACCTTGAGCTTCACCAGAGCACCACTTTAACAAATCCACTATCTGTATTAATGCAAATTTAAACCCATTATGGTTTTACTTCTTAATCACGTTCACAAGGAAAGACTTAAATAAACAAAGTTGTGTCGATTAGTTAGCCTTAATTTCCTGCAGGTTGTTTTAAGAGCTTCAAAGATCTCTATGACTTTCAGATATCCTGTCTACACTATGATAACACTGCAGTGCATTTGTGCAAATCAACACCCTTCCAAGTGAACAACAAATTGCTGCCCAGCTTTGGCAGCTCTTGGCTCCCCTGCATCTGCCTGAGTTGCCCACAGAGCGTTGAACATCAGGACTGTTTGCCAAATGCGACAACACAGGAAAACGAGTCCCAGACGGGGAGGACAAAGACGCAGAGAGATGTGCAGGTGGGTGAACGGGGAAAATAACGGGTTAGTGCATGCAAATGCTCTGCTTCTCGCAGATGGCTGGTTAAAAAAAGAAAAGAAAAAAATTCATAAGGAACTTTGAAGCGAGTAAAAACTCTGCAGTAGGCAACACAACAATGCACAGCTGTTCAGAGAACATGAGCATGGATACTATACCGTAATAGATTAATATTGCATCTCACATTCATTTCAATTGCAATATTCTGGAAACAGAATTTGTGTGCTTCAGAAAAGAACAACATAAAGGTTAAAGAAACATTGCAGCCAGATGTCCACTTCTCCTTTGCACCAAGACCTGAATGCAATGGAAATCTTGAAGGACGAAACCACAGAGGTTGTTTTCAGATTTTATTATGAACTTGAACATATGTCTTTATATTATGTGTGTGTGACATTCCCTTGACATCCAGCACACAAACCACATTAATGCACCAACTAGTGATGCGAGAAGTGAAGCTTTGACATTTGAACCGATTTGCAGTCTAGTGTTCTGATGTATCGCATGACTATACATGTAGTTAATGTGTAATAACACTGTAACAATATTACTTAAGGTTCACACAAAAAAGCATGGGAATTTAAAAGTACTCACTCTCAGACCATCTGAGATGTACTGTAAATTTGTTTATTTCTTCAAGAGAACATATTTAGAGATGACTCATGTCTATCACTTAACATGTTGCAAAGCCAAAAGCTGTGTGTTTGTAAGAAACAAACACATCATCTTCACCGATCACAAACCCGTTTTAAACTTCTAACCAATACGAGTACATAATCTACAATACGCACAATGCGTTTATTAAATTGTGATCATGTAAAAAAAAAAAAAAAAAAACATTTAACATAAAAAAAAAATTACAAAATCAAAAGTTTTTTAAAAGCAAGCTTTTTCTTACATATACATTTTATTTATTTATTTATTGCAATGCAAAATTACTGTACAAACTGTTACAAATCTGTTGGTCATCCAGAAGATGAGTTGTCATGTTGTTGTTACCATATGTACATGAATGACCTCAGTGCAGAACTGAGTGTGATGCCAACTGGACAGTATGTCCCACCCAACTGAGGTGATGCGGGGGAGAAATCAAAGCGCACTACCTCCAGTGCCAGATTCATGCTGCTTGCATTTCCATAAACGGCACAACAACAAACATGTTTCAGTCTTTCGCAGTGTCTGTCAGCTTTAGACCCACACATGGTTAGTTAACAGTTAGCAGCTCAAAAAAGCTTTGGCACGTCTTTGTAATAGGTTTAATGAACTCAAAATGTAAATTAATGTGGTTTTGCTTTATTTCCCATTTGAAGAATTCTAGAAAATGAATGAATGAATAAATCAATCAGTCAATCAGTATAGTCCTACATACAAAGTATACACTTTATAGCACACGGTAGCACACTATTTCTTCTTTTTTTGAAGTATGTGGCAGAGTTCTTCTGGATTTAGTCCGTCTCAGTTTGTTCTGCTACGTTAGTACAATATGTCATTCCAGACAGACTGGATGATGATCAGATCAGATCTCCATGTGTAGAACTGGCTGTTGTCAGACTCCTTGTGCAGACAATATTTTCACTGCATTATCACAATTAATGACAAAAATATTGTTTGGAGATGTAAAATGATATTTCCAACTGACACGCTACCGCAAAAGATAAATAAATAAATAAATAAATCTTCCAGCAGGTGGCGGTAAACGTTTTCCTTTGATTCTTTCAAAAAGTCGATTCATTCCGAAATTCATTAAATGGCTCTCTTTATAAATGGGCCTTTGAATCATTGGTTCACACAATTTGTTCAAAACGCAGATTAAATCAGAAACTAAACACCAATGTGCAAAAATTCTGTTATGGACTTAAAGGTAATATGTTCTCTGTCAAATTGAACATAACACATAATTGTGTTTAAAATATAACACAATATCAACTTACTTCCTAAACTTTTGTTTATAATGTGACATTTTGTAAAAAAAAACACTCTTGTGATACTTCTCTCGTAATATTGGAATAGTTACTTTCCTGCTATATTTGTCAACAGTCAAGAGTATAAAAAGTAAAATTACGGTATGTTTAACTATGGGGGCAGGACCAATATCTAAAATTTTATATTTTTTTCATAACTAAGGAATTAAGTTAATGAGTTAAACTGACAGGTCTAAAGCAACAAATATTGGTGAAACAAACAGACTCCCAAAAGCCCCATTACCATTCTGTCTTATCTAGCTATATTGTATTTTGTGCCAATGCAGATTTCAAATTCAGCTACCAAAGTACAAATAACATCACAGTTGCACAGAGTGACATTACTGTTGTCATCATTAATCTCTCTGGCCTGTCTCTGTCTTTCGCACGTATAAATGAATCACCTCTGTTGGATGGTAGCATTGTGCTTGGCCATGATTATCCAACTTATAATTGCCCAGGGTTTGCTCTGAAGTTGATGAATGTGGCTCTGCCTGTAATTCATAAATATGTTGCGCTTCATCACAGATCGCAGTCTGTGAGGGAACTCTAGCGAAGCCTGGTGCTTTTAATTGAGATACTTAACATGCATGACAAATGAGGCAAGTCTACACAAGGCAGGTTCATCACACTTACTTTCTCCCCTATGTAAGGTATGAATCATTACACACATATTATAGGAGATATGAAGTCAGCACCCACATTTAGGGGGTTATGCTGAGACCTGAATAATTAAGATTTTAGACAATAATCAAGAGGTTTATTCTCATTATATAAACATATACGTTTTAATAGCATTTTTCGGTTCCATGATGCTGCAGCGTTTGACCAGAAAGTTAGTCAGAGTTAGTGCTGTCAAACGATATATATAACGTTTATTAAATAGGTTCATGTGTAATATAATTTATATAAAAATGTAAATACAATAATACTTTATTACATGTAAAAATTAATTAATCCTTTTACTGCAAACTTTTGATGGTATACAAAAATATACTTTAAAGTAATTTCTGTTATAAATTTTTGCAACGGTGAAGGTGCAATTTAGTATAGTGAAAGTGGCTGAACTTTAATGTTTGGCATCGCGCATGAAGTATGACAGGATGAATGATCTGTGCTGCATGAAGGACATTAGCTTGTGGTAATGTTCAGTTTGTTGCTTGCATCGAATGCGCCATTCATCAAAAGTACCGTGGCTGTCGCTCGCCCTCTCAGCTTATTGACAGTTTCTTATTGACAGAACAATGGGCTTTGAACACAGCTGGAGACGCCTGGAGTGGAATTGATCGGGGGATTTATGAAGTGTTTGGGATAGTGCAGCTTCAGGGTGGACTAAAGCGGACCTGTGGAGTCCAAGGATGTGCTGGACTCACCGCGATGTTAATAGCACAGCTGCTTGTAAATGTCTGGGGAAAACATGACCTTAGACAGATTGAGTCCCTCAAAAGCACCATCTAACTCATGCGGGATCAGGTTCTATAAACAGCGCAGTAAAAATCTATGAGTCACCTAAAACCTGCAGCAGACTTTCAGCGATAGAAGTTCGGGTTGTTGGCATATGAATCAAAATGGCAATAGATAGGCTTGCGGTAATACAAGAATTCAGTGCTTTGTCATGGGCCTATTGCAGATAAGTATTGATCTGAAAGCCTCATTTCACAAATCACAAAGGAGTGAAATGAGCAAAGACATTTTTTTCATATTACAAAGATCTCGACATTGCTCTGATGTAGGTCACCAAACCCAATTTACACTAAAATTTGGCTCATATTCAATAAATTATATATATGGCTCAATTTTATGGAATTTTAATGGCTGTTTTATCATGCCAGAAAAAAGTAAGTATGATTTGAAAATGAAAATTCTATTATAATTAACTCCGTTTATGGCTAGGTTTAGGGATTTGCTCACCAACCCTAACAATGAACTATACAGATGACTGTCTAAACATCTAATTATTGACCTTTAACAGTAACTGGATACATTTTGGACATATTTTTTTTTGATGAAATGCCCTTCATCTAGTGATCTATTTCTTTAAACTTCTTTCCTCCAGACGGCACACAAACAGCACACAATCGATCACCGTCTGAGTTTTAAATGCCAAGATTCTCACATTTGCAAACTAAACAGGCTAGAAATTAACAAGGTTTTTGGGAGAGATCCACTGGTTTTAAGCCTACAATATAGCCATATTCACTTTATCACAATTTGGCAAACACTGCTGAAATTTAGAGTCTTAGCTCTCATATGTATCCTTTAAATGTGAATGTAATATATTTAAATTTTTAACCTTTAGATCATGCATCTATTTTCTTATGCTTTCTTCTTAAGTCATAAGTACTCCATTTCTCAGAATTAACTGTGAAATGCATAAATTATGCAGATTGTTGTTTAATCTTTGTTGCTTAAATGTAAGTTGGATTTGTTACTTGTAGTTATTTGTTGATATTAAGAGCTCGGTAATATTTTTTTATTTAAATATGTCCTTGTTACAAATTGCAGGTTCTTCTTCTTATTATTATTATAATAATTAATTATGCAAAATTACATGCAGTAACCCTACACCGAACCCTAATCCTAACTTGAACCATTTAGTAAGTACACATAGTTAAATAACATTACCCTGTACTTAAATATACAATTACACAAGGACATCTTAAAACAAAATGTAACCACAAGCTCATATATTAGTCTTGCGGTTGCACTTTATTTTTCAGTATGCATACTTACAGTACATGTACTTACAATGTAACTACCCAAGAAAATACTGATAACATAAGGTAACTACAGTATATTGGGTAAGATTAGGTTTAGGTTCAAGGTTATTACCTAGTTATTATAATTACTATAATAAGTGCATAGTATGTATATAAGGAACAGAAATGTAAAATGAACTGCTACCAGTCTGCTAACTAATGTTAGATTTAGATTAATAAAGTAGTAGACAGGTTGTCTATAAGTATACTATTGATGGGGATTTATGAGTGAGCTTTCCTGCAGGCACTTTTATTACACCAGTAAGTAACTCTCTTAAGGAGTCAAATTGTTGAATAAACCTGCTTTTGCGAGCAAAAAGTATTCTCGTAAAATTACTGTTGAATCCCCGATGTCACATGCATTATTTAACTGAAGTCTTTGCTGTGTTTCTGGACGTTGATCATGTAAGGACACTTGCTGTCTATGTAAGGGACAGGGAGCTCACGGATTGCATCACAAATATCTTAACTTGTGTTTTGAAGATGAATGGTCTCATGGGTTTGGAATGATACAAGGGTAAGAAATTAATGACATCATTTTCTTTTTAGGTTGAACTAATCCTTTAAGTGATACGGAGTCATTGCATCACTCACTCAAAAGATTCACTGTGTTCTAATAAATGAAAATGCAGTTAAACATGCCCCAACATCAGTAAACAATACAATATAACAACAGTCATGATATACACTCTTCAACAGTCCGAACAGCATGGGTATGTGATAGGAAAAATTAAATGTCTAGACGTTTTTCCTGCTGGTATGAACCCACAATGACCCGCAGCCCTCATGCACAGATTGTTCATAAGCACAATGGCAAAAAGCCCTGAGTGTAAACACACACACGGGTCACAGCAATCAGCTAAGAGTGCAGCAAGGCAGCCACTGCAACAACCACAACCGCCAAACTACACACAAAAAAATCGAGTTTAAATCCAAGACCATCCATCATGGATGCCTGTAGGTTGAGACTAAAAAAAATATGTATGCAACCCCAACCCTAACCCTAACCCTAACATGAACAAACGTGGACCCTCCACTAATTGTATACCCAGTTTGATTATAGACATTGCACTGGTTTTTTAACAACTATTAAGCCTGAACCTATACACCTAAACCTAACTTATGTTGCCTTTTTACCCATATCTCAATGATCTTATCTAGTTTCTTACTCTTTATTTCAGATTCTTAGCTTGGTCTTAAGTTCTTCTGAAGTCAACTGTCTAAATAAGTTGCATTAGCTGGATTAATGCCTAGTTTTGTTTATTTTAGGGAAATACTCCTCAGCTTTTTTGTAGGTTTAGTAGGATAGGTGTGGTCATTCGTATGAATTAAACCTAGTAAAACATATTGTAAAAAGTCCACACACTGCATTTAAAAAAAAAAATGATTATAACAGTGATGCAACACTGTTATGTGCTGTTTGTGTGCCGTCTGGAGGAATGAAGTTAGAAAGAAATAGATCACGGGATGAAGGGCATTTCATTGAAAAAAAATATGCTGGTGTGTTTTCATAATTTTAATTTATCCAGTTACTGGACAGGATCCTTTTGCTTTTAGAAATGTTTTCTTGAAACCTCGAACTGCATCTGAACATATCTAGAGCGTGTCTTTATGTTTGGGTTCACCAGTTCCATGTGACTTCAGGTTTGAGAGTCTGATTTTCATTCCACTGAGTCCATATCTCTCTGACGCTCACTTCTAACTATACTAACTTTAATGATCTTTAACATACTTTAAAGTACTTTACAGTAATGCAATAATAGTAAAAGTACAGTGCATTTGCATGTCTTCCATCAGTTGAATATGCCGTTTAGTTGGTTGGCACCAGTCGGCAGCCTTCACTCATGGGTCTTCCCACTGAATCTCATTTGCATAATTAAGAGGAGCTCATTATTCATTGTGCTGTGTGTGATGTGACAGACATTTCCTGCACAGCAGCAACTAATTATTTTCCAGATACATTACACTGATATAATGTATTCCTCTGAAACTCCACTAATCACTCATAAAATGGGTGTTTCCATCCTCAAAGTTATTATTTTGTCCCTGCCATGATGTTAAGTACTAATTAAGCTTAATAAATCATTCACAACTTAAGTCAGCAAGTCTGAATATATGCAAAGTTAGAATTTGTTTGAACTAGGGCTGCATTCTCCACGCTTTGAGTAAACACTTTGAATGCGTGTGCATTAGAGAGGAATGTACAGGAGACAACATAAATTACTATATGGATTACTGTAATGCCCTTCTCGCTAGCGTTCCCTCTAAATTGCTACACAAGCTTCAGCTGGTTCAGGATTCTACAGCTTGTGTTCTTTCTAGAAAAAACTTCTACTGAGCACATTTCTCCAGTTCTACAGCAATTAAACTGGCTTCCAGTAAAGTATAGAGTTGAATTCAAGATCCTACTTCCTTACAAGGCACTTCATAATCTTGCACCTCAATACCTTTACTCAACGTCAAGTTCACAATTTCTCTTGTAGTAGATCGTTTAGGATTATTAAATATTATGCAGCCATTCACCTATAATTCAGTTTGTTGCCCCTGCATAGCATTCTAAGATGGTGAAATAACAGTGAAATAAACCCATAAATAAATGAATCCAGTAACACGTGGTATTCAGCAAATCAGGTTCTGCATTTGTTTGAAGTGTTCCTTTACTACTTTAAATGATTAGTAGCTTGCATCTTGTCAAAATAGTGTACAAACAATCTAAATCTTGAAGTTTGGAATTACTTGCACAAGCTCGTCTGACCTGTCCTGTGGCTGACAGCTGTATTAACTGAGTAGCATAAAGGAGATTAGGAGTGTTTACTGACGTGTCACTTTATTGGGGAGGTTGATAACCTCTGGAGCTTCAGGAGACATTGAGCTGCACACGTTAACACTTCTGGTGGAAAGCCAGCTTCATTTCTATTCTAGCAGAAGTCAAATACAAGCCATCGCAGGTCACTGTCCCCACTTCCCAAAGGCCACAGACATGGCCACCTCATTTTGGGAATAAATTGAAATGTTAATGAATGCTATTCATCATCAGAGCTCAGAAATGATCTAAAGTGTATGAGGGGTAATGAGAATAGGTGTTTTCTGTAAAAGAAACCTAATCCCATTTCTGGACACAAAATGGAAAGTACAACTGCAGAACAAGATTAAACAACATTCATACAGCTTTACCTATTTGGCAAAGATGATACTCCAGTGTGCCAGAACTGTTTAAATTTTCATAATGTACTTACAACTGAGAACATAATTCCTTCATTGACAGGCTTTTAAGAACAAATTTACTATTCAGGCTGAAAAAAAAAAAAAAATAATTAATTGTAATGTGAGGATATAAATTTGATATAGCATGCTTTTGATCCTGTGGTTTCAGACTCTTAGTCGAAAGCATTATGGCCTTGACTGTGCCCCCTTATAGTTTCTAAATTATTTCATTTATTTAATTATTTGTATTATTACTATTATTATTTATTTGTATTTTTTTACAGGAGTTGCATGAATTATCTATTGATATTTATTTATTTTATCTTACTGTGAAAAAAATAAGTGCACCGAAGGTTATGACTTGTCCACACCCCCTTAAAATAGCTCGTTTAAAATTGTTCTACATCACAGAGGGGGTTTATTTTTCACCACAAAAAATGTTTACTCAAAGAAAGAAAGTTAAATTGTTATTCTCACCATGTGTTGCTGCCAACTGCTAGACACTCTGTGTGTCATTGTAAAAGTGAAACTACTTTCTTTGTGCTTCCAAAAGAGGACATAACTAGAAATCAGTGGTCAAGTTGTATTCACAACACTGTTCCAGAACAGTTCAACACAAATATTAGAGTGTGTTTAGAACATTTAAGGAGGACAGACTCCTGAAACCTGGAGAGTAGCCTATGCTGGCTGAGCACAGAGATTATAAAGTGGAGCAATTCTACATCTGCAAGGACAGTCTGGCACTTCTGATGCACAAACTTTAGGTAAGTTATGTTTTCATATAAAAAAAAAACAACAACTGCAAATAAAGTATTTGAAATAAAAGCTTGCTGAGTTTCACAAATCGTAAAAAAAAAGCATTGCAATTAACAGTGCTTGCATTTTAATTAACTGTATTTTCATGGCTTGCACTTTTATGCACTGCATTTTAACATGGTTGTATATTTATGCAGTGAATATTTCAAACGGAAACATTTCACAAACATTTTCATTGTTAAAATTATGTAATCAATATTCACCTATTCGGCCAATCAGTGCACTGGATAGCTGAAAATTTTTTATAACAATGAGCTTTGTGCAAATCGACCCGTTTCAGGAGGCACTGCTTCAAAAATGTACAGTATGCAGTACCTTAAACACAATACATTACACCAAATAATATTATTTTGTTTATTTAACCCCTTTAATAATATTTAGTCATGATTTAAAGTACACTTCTTTTGATGTGTTGATTAATATATTGAAATGGTATAAGCTTAAATGCAGTGTGCTATTTGATATTACATTTATATTAAATACATTTTATCCTAGTGAGCACTGAAAGCATAATTAAAGTCTTTACATTCAACAATACTTAGCTTGCCATAAATGTGTCAAAATTCGGCAGTGCAATTTAACCATATTTCAAAGGCATTAAGCAGTAATTATGAAATTACATAACTGGATGAAATTACATACTGGATGTCGCCATGTCCGCCGGAGCAGGCCGCTGAAAGCACAAATTCAGTTATGAACGCAGACATCCTCTCAGGCTCCTGGCCTACTCTGTTATTCTCCGTGGAGCAGAGGGCGGACCCTGAGTCTCCTGCGCCCTCCTGTGCCTGCCACGCTGCCGCTGCCTCTGCCTCTGCTACTGTCAGAGCCAGCCCAGCTACCACTGCCACTGCCAGAGCCTTCCACACTGCCAGAGTCTGCCCCGCTGCCATAGACAGAGTCGGCCCAGCTACCACTGTCACTGCCAGAGCCTGCCACGCTGCTGTTGAAACTGCCGCTGCCACTACCAGAGCCAATGGTGGAGGAGGACCTGTGTGAAGGAACCCGATTCTGTGCCCCCAAACACTATCCTGCCTGTGTGGCCTGCTAAGGCACCTGATCCTGTGGTCCCTAAGACTGTCCAGCCTGTGTGGCCTGTCAAGGCACCTGATCCGCCCTGGAGGCAGGGCATGTTCCTGCATCCTGGTCCTGCCTCCAGAGCGCCCAGCCCCCCCTCCCCTGTGATGTTGCCAACGGCGCAGGTGCGTGTGATGTCATGTCTTGTGTCTGTTCTGTCCTGGTCTTCCGTGTCCTTTGTACTTTTGGTTTAGTCCTGTCCTGTCTTAATTTGGTTTTTCACTGTAATTATGTTCTCATTTGTTCGTTTCGTACACCTGTGTTTATCCAGCTGCCCTCACTTTTCCTCATCAGTTCGTGTGTATTTAAAGCCCTGTGTTTTTCAGTTCGAGTTAGTTGATGTTAACGTGATGTACCATGATGTGTGTTGTCGTGTTTTGCTGCCTCGTCAGCCTTTTTGTTGTTCTAGTTAAAGCTATTTAATAAATGTTTTGCATTTTTAAAGTTTCCTTGTCCGCACCTTTCTGGATACACGCATCAACATGCACCGTTCGTTACACCACTAGACTATATCTATGCTGTCACTGGGGCTTAAACACACATATAAATAGGGGCATGATGGTCCAGCTCTCAGTCTTTACCTTACTCATATTGGAGTACATGCTGACACTGTAAGAACAGCCTGGCATATGTTGGGATTGCAATAATGGTGAAAACAGCTTGGTTGTGAAAAGTAATACTGTAAATGTAGCTTGTTTCCCTGAGGACATTTCAGCCAACAGCAGCTGTGAGGCTATCAGAAATGAAGAGGCAAGAGTAATGTCAGATAAAGGACTTTGAAAAGTCTATTAATAACTGCCTGAACATTTCACTTAAAAGAGAGATGTACTGTATTTCAATAGAATAGAGCCGCTGATTTTCCTTTGTTTTATTTTCAGTGTTATATGTTATAAAACACAACTATCTATGGCAAGAACTCTTATTAGTCGCAGCATTATTTTCCTCCTTTTTCCCCCCCTTCCCTTCGCGTTCACATATGCTGCACATTTTGTGGTCTGTTTTCCTGATTTAATTTACAATATAACCCATTAATAATTGCCTGGATCTTTTGTTTTTCTCCTAGTATTCTCACTTGTCTTTCCAGGTTTGCTTTCACAGGTAAATACAAACAATTATCTGTCAAAATTTTGGAAATCACTAGGAATAGTATCACACAATGACAAAGTTAGTGAGTATTTTTGCTAAAGGCAACGTACATTAAATAATATTTATATATACACACACACAGCACTCCTGTGATATCTCACGCACCTGTTATTGCTGTGGAAAGAATAGTGCTTTTAAAAGTGTTTGCATCTTATAGCCATAATTCACATAGTAAAGTCACATGGGATGTAGGAACAATGTGGATTGCTAAGGTGATTAGTAAAGATACATGATTACTAGAGTGTTCTAATTGGTTGTTAGGGTGTTGCTAGGCAGTTTTACGGCAGATTTTAAGGTTTTTGGAGTGATTAGAGGGTGCACTGAAAAAAGAAAATGTGTTGCAACAATTTAAAATTTGTAGAAAAGGCTAGTAATGATTAAAACAATAATAAAATCAGCAAGTACCCAGCTAACAAGGAGTGTTCCCAGAACTTAAGCTAATATTCTGGCAAAGTTCTCTCAAAAGTATGAACAAATGCCCTGAATGTACTTAAAAACTACTTTTCATTATTATATACTCATATATTATTTAAAAATTATTCATGAAATTGTAACACTTTATTTTAAGAAGCCCTAGTTACATCTTGCATGTACTATTGTAATAACAAATAATTATGCATAATTACATGCAAGTAACCCTAAACTGTAAACCCTAAAATGTAGTTAATGAATATGTATTAATATGTAAATGCATACTTACACTAATAAGGGCACATTAAAATAAAGTGTAACCCATGAAACGTTTTAGTTGAATGTTCATGTAACATATTTTTTTCTTAAATGTATTTAATTTCAGAACTTTTAAAGAAAGAAGTAACATTAAAAGTACACAAAAGTAATTTTAGCTCAATGTTTGCCTTAAACATATTTTTTTTGTCTTTCTTTCTCTCTGAGTAAAAACTCTTGATGTTCTTTAATAAACATGCTCCCATATAAACAGATCCAGAACAGCACAGATCACAACAGAAAACTATAATAAACCCATTAGTTACAGCAGCAGCACATTTCTGTCTCATGATGTCCATTCTCAGTCTAGAATGAACTGAAACACACAAGTGGGCTTGTTGAGCCGAGCTGTGATTAACTCACCGCACTTCTCCAGGGTCCTCTGTAACCAACACGTCTGTCTTGCAGCTGGCTATAGGGTTGATTGACAGCTCCACTGGAGGAACCACAAAGCTCTTGCTGACTGGCAGCCATAGGCCTTGACCCAAACTGTAGGATGACCTGCAGCATGGGGGACATGAACACAAGAGTGTAATGTGTCAGCTGAATTTCAATGGCCCTCTGGAACTTGCTGGAATAAAGACAGCTGCTTATTACAAGAAAGCCACAGTGACTGAGCAAAGATATTTCCTGCACAAATGAAACAATTAAATTAGACCGTAGTTGTGTGCTAATGACATGCACAAAGATGTTTGATAAGATAATAGGTAATAAATAAATAATATGAAGAAAATAAAAAATATACACTGCAAATCTGCAGAAACAATTGTTAAAAGGAGAAGTGGTGATATAATGGAAAATAGGATTTCACATTCTTCAGAATTAAATTAATTAGTGTGGTCACTATTATGTTTTTATTTTGAAGAAATACAATTTAAATTTACATTTTAGTCATTTAGCAGATGCTTTTATCCAAAGTGACTTGCAAATAAAGACAATAGAATCAATCAAAACCAACAAAAAAGCAACAGCAACAAGTTTGTAAACCACAGCTTCCTGAGGCTTATTGTTTTATTTACCTGTGATTGGCACATACGTATATGACATACAGTATATAACTGAAGCTGACTAATTCCAAATTCAACAGTCTCACTCCAACTCGTCACATTTTGACGCATCAAGGGTCAAGACCCTTTTGCGTTGCTTTTTAAAGCTCAAGGCTTAAAGCTTAAAGCTTTTTAGTCATTTTTCGACTTGAAAGGTCCTCCGTTGTTTTAAATAGGAAAAAAAGGTCAATATGCCAACGGGATACTTTTTTCCTTTTATTACTATAATAAAAAAAAATAATATATATATATATATATATATATATATATATATACGTAGGGGTGTGATTTGTCAATGTAAACGGTCAAAACTATTTTATTTAATTGTATTTACACGTTTATGAGCACGTAACCCAACCCCTGGCACTAAACCTACCATCTGTCAAAAAAACACAAGATATAGCAGGCAGATACAACTACCATCAAAATTCATTAAAAAAATATTGATATTAGTTTTGAGGCAAAATTACAGCTTTGTGAGAAGAATAGACACGTATTCCGTGTACTTCCTGTAGCGTACAGTCTGTGTGCGATTTCAAAAAATGCTGCTACAAGAATCCTTACATCAATGTTGGTTGTGAAATGCCATTGGCTCTTGTGTGTCTCGTGATCGATTGCGTCATGCTGTTGTGAAATACCATACAATACTATGGACTCTTGTGTATCTCTTGACCGACTGCATCGTTCTACGGGACGGGAGTTTGTTTTCTGAATGAGAAGTTAGCATGTTAATGTAGATAATTTTTAATGATTAAAACCTTGTGTTTTATTGTCTTTTTCAAATAAAGTATTCGTATGGCTTCAGAAGACTTGGAATGTGACACGATTTGTTTGTAATGTATTTATACTGCTTGTTTATGATTAGTTTGTGCAATAAATACCCGTAACTGCATTTGCCTGTGTGTGTGTTTATATTGTTCAAAGTTGGGTAGGTTTAGGGTAGGGGTGGGGTTTGGTGCTTCAATTAAAGTAAAATATTATATAACACATTTATACATGCATGCTTGGTTTACATTAAGCTGAACAACGGAAAACAATGGAGTGACGAAAAAGGGTCTTGACCCAGCGTCAAGTTGGAGTGAGTTGCTTTATTTGTGTATGAGGACCATGATTACTTTGTCAAGGTAACTGAAGAACTTAAATAATTTAGCTAATATAAAATTAATTTAGCCAATAAATCCATATTCTGGGAATTAAATTTGTATGATAACATGCACTCTTATATCATATATCATAGCAATCTGACACAAGGGCTCCACCGCACTAGAGCTCATGTCTGGTCAGTCACTGACCTTGGATATATACAAGTACATCTGAATTACTCTGGATCAATGCATACTTCCACTCATAAATAAGACAGCGATTGCCCAGGCCTTGCCTTGGCCCATCAATTGGCACTTCAGAGGGCATCGATTGCTTTCCTCAGTCCACTATCAGTCAGCTGCTGCCAGCTGAACTAAATGGCTTGAGTTGTCAGGTGGTTAAGAGTAATGACAGCTTGGGTGAGTAAGGAGAGAGTGAAAGGGATGATATAAATTTCATTTATTTTCGCCTTCGCGTTCAGATCCAAAGAAAAATTTTTAAAAGCTTTGTGCTTATAGTCTGAAAATGAGGAAAATAATGGAATTCATCTTTACGTTTAATTAACGATAGACAGAGATTAATAGGGATTATCAAATTGAAAAAAAATGACATTATATCAGGTAGTTGTCCACGTAAAATAAAAAAAATATTTTTATTTTTTAAATGGCTGACCCATATAGTTAAGGTTAAAAACCTTTACAAACCACATTACAAAACCATATATCATGGCGTGAAATCAATATGTTAATGGATAATTGGACATTGGATAATTGCTTAGCAACTAAAAGCAACTAAATTTTAAAGATAACTATATATGATGATAAAACACATTTCACTAGAATATCCAGCAAATTAAGAGTAAAAATTACAGAGTAAAACACCACCAACTTTTGCTTCTGTTAATGCATTGTTATCTTTGCATCACATAACTAGCTGCATAGTAAAACTTGCTCAGAAGCACACCCGGTACAACATTGTTCTTGCAATGCTCTTGGATCCGGGAGAGATCCAGGATTTTTGGAAGCAAAGTAAAATAGCATGGATTCTTCAATAAATGTGTTTTCATTGCATGGCATATGAATGTACAATAAAGAAATAAAGAACATGCTATTTAGCAATTTGAAACTACATATACATATATATACGTATATATATGTATGTATATATATATACTAAGGGTGTAACGGTTCACAAAAAGTTCACAGTTCGATACAGCACAGTGGTGTCACGGTTTGGTATGTTTTCTATACAGCAAAAATAAATATGTTTTAAACACTTTTATTTATTAAAACTAGTAAGAGTTTGGTTAGAAAAATCAACACGCAACATTCAGACGGCAGTCAGGTTTGCTGCAATACATGTGATGAGTTACAGGAAATATTTTGAGGGCAGAAGTTTTCAGACTGTCATGCCTTCAGGACAGAAACACAGAGAAATCCAAAGTGACATGCTGCGGTTTGTGACCTGTCCTCATTCCCTTTCTGTTTCCACCATGTTCTTGAGAACATGAAAAATAAAAATATGTCCACACTAAACACTCGCAGTAGCCCTAGACCCAGACTTAAAATGGAAATAGGCCCAGGGCTCTGGAAGATCTACCTCCTCTTTCAGGTGGAACACGCCTAGGGCAACTCCTACCAGTAAACCCACAGTGCTGCCCCGCAGGCAATCTATGAAGTTCTGTGTACAGTATGAGGGCAGCTGACAGCAGGCGGGGAGGTCCTGTCGTGACTGGGACACCCCAGGGACTGTTGCGTTTAGCATGAGACCTTATTTTAAAGGACAGACAAGTGGTGAGATCTGGTTCTTACCTGAAAATCTTCTCTGGAGCCTGTTCACCTGTGACAAGATCGTAACCTCTTTCCAAGTTCGAGTAAGGCCACGGACTGTGGGATAAACACACAAAAAAGGTTTTCTGTGTAAACATGCTACTACTTTTAGTTGCTTAACAAATAAATAAACAAATAAATTAAATTTTTTGAAAGTAATTAACTAAATAAAGGGTGCCCAATCCTTCTATGGAGGCCCAAAGTCATGCAGAGTTAACAGTAATATTAATTAGATACACCTGAATGAGCTAATCTAGGTCTTCAGGAAAACTGAGCAGGTTGTTAAGTGCAGTACTAACAACTATAGCACTATGGTGTGGCTATCCTTTGCCATGGCTTGGTAAATTATAAAAAAAAATTTGTAAGATGAAAGATACAGTATACAACTTAAGTAATTAATGATTATAATTATAAAAAAAAAAAATAATAATAATTATAAAAATGAATGCTCAACATGAGCAAATGCACTGATAAGACAGCTTGTAAATAATATTTTTGACAGCATACATGAATGAGATCTTATATTTCACTTAACCTGTTTATTTATTTGACTTGTAATAATATCTTTATCAGTTAACAGTGTATACTGTTTTTTTTCTTTAATGAAAATAAATATATTTTTTTGTAATTATATTTTTAAATCTTGTGCTTGAATG